>JAODKF010000038.1:10145974-10162284 GCA_026779585.1 Mormyrus proboscirostris | reverse complement strand
GAAAAATTAAAAATGTCAAGGTTTTAATGCCAATGAAGTTACGGGTCATAACATCCTGTTATACACTGGTTCTTCCTACAGTGTAGCTCTCACTGGACAGGAGAAATAAGCCGTGATACAGTGTGCTGGAATGGTGCCAGGTATCTCCTGTGGATGGATGGAGGTAAGATGCCGGTAAAAGTATGGAAGCAGGAGTCTGTGTGAGTTAACCCTGGTTCATCACCAGCATGAGGATATGAAGCCTTTTCATGGAGGCCTCATACAGCACCTCACGCAAACCTTCACCCTCCTGTTGGTTTCCAAAACAATATGGACATTAAAATAAATGTTACTTTAAAGTGAAACATTTGCAGTTTATCCGTTATTTATACAGTGATGCTGAGCTGGTGAAGCACGAGACAGAAAATGCTGTTTTATTTACATTGATAGCCAAACACACCACAGTAGCAAGCAGCCCTCCTGATGGGCGAGATGCTCTGGGCTGGGCAGGCAAGACACAGGTTTCTAGATGGTGGGAAAACAGAGGGCATGAATGAACTAAACAGAAATACGGTACAACTGATCTGATTAATTAGGAAGACAGCAGAAAAATCATTAAAAAACAAGAAACGGGTGAACTGGATGTTATGCATATCAGTGCCGGTTGATGTCACCAACTTGGCCAGTGCTGAATATCACTATGCATATACGTATTTACACTGATTGCCTACAGCTTAGAGCCCAATCGACAGCACACCAATCCGCATTTGATGAAGCTGCAGATTCCGGGGTTGGGTGTGGGGGGTGCACTTATTCACCTTCACATTTTGATGTAAAGTCAGACCCTCATCTTGAAAAGAATGGTGATGAATCGATTCTTTGGTGGAAGCACCAAAGGGCCGGACATGAATAAAGAGATGAGAAATTTAAAATGTGAGCTTGAGGAAGGACATGACTTCCAGCTTAAAATAAAAGTAATACTGGATTCCCAGAGCATGACCACATGAAGCGATGGCACCAAATGTAAAGTGAAATGGTACCGGGACCTTGAAATTCTGGGCTAATTTAGGGGAAGGGAACTTCCGAACCTTGGGTGAAAAAAGGAATACATCGCGCTCGGGAATTGTGAAAAGAAAAGTCTGTATAGTCAGCCTCATTTATATTCTTCAGAGTGCTGGCATTCAAAAGGAGGACATTGAATATTGAAATCTGACCAGTGAACTTCATCCATCTTTGTTACTTCTTATCACTGTAATAATTTACCTCTGTTACTGTACAGTGAAAGCACAGCAGTTGCTGGTGAAAGGGGAATTCCCAGCTAATTATCTTGATCAGAAATGACAATAATAAGCTTTATGTACAATGAGCAAGTCATTTTTGTGACATATGACTCTAAATCAGGCATGTGGCCACATAGTAAAATTATGGGTTTGAATTCACCCCTGAAATTTGTTTTCTCCCAACCAGCCATGAAGCCAGGTAGTAAAATAACGAGTTTGAACCACCCTTGAAATTTGCTGGACACCCCTTGAAATTCATTTCTGGCTTTGGGCCTGCGCTAAATAACTCATGCCTAAGCTAGAAAATTTAACGTTGGCATGGTAAAAAGCAGTAGGCTTCCCCTTGATTGTAACAGTTGACTTCATTGACATTAACTTCAGTTTCCTTGGAGCTACATTTCCTTGTGCCTTGAACCCAGCCCTTAACAAATCTCTCAAAATATGATAAAGCACAAGCCCCACAGCCCTGAGCCAATTCCCACACTCACCATGAATTCACACCCGTTATTTAATTTGCATCCCACAGAAAGAATGTGTGTGGGATTAAAGCTATGCTTAAGCCAGCGCAATCCAAACACATTTTATAAACATTTTGAGACTTTTGTTTTGTGTCTTTTTAAAATCATTTATAATCATTCACTCCCCAAAATTTGTCATTTGTAGGCTTCGCTGGCCAACTGAAGCTCTAGCTGCACTGATGACTCTCCTGATTTCTGTTTGCATTCATTTCAAACTGGTCACATATACAATGATGTTATAGACCAGATCTGGGTTGGGAAATTATAACAGCAGAAAGCAGAAAAACGCCCACACACAATACACAGAATCTTGACAATTGAGGTAGATCATATAGAAGGATTACAATTCTAACTTTAGGGGCAAAAAAATCAAATTAAATGATTTTAGCCTTTTACTGATTTTCAAATTATTGCGGATCTTGTACGGAAAGGGACTGCAAAATTCATATAAATGCACATGTATAAATTGTATATCATAAATTGTTGTCGTTACAATTAGCTTTTTAAATGCTCCTCATGCCCCAGATTTTCACAGAACAGGCTGTTTTCTTCAGGTTTTTGGCGTCTCGAGCCTGCTGTCGGACCCTGAGCTGTCGAGCTTTCTCGCGCGGAGCAGCAGCGCAGGCTGTACACGCGGTAAGGGGACAAATGCGCATCGGGCGACAAATACAGTCTGAATATCCATATATCAAAAGCATGCAAATTCCATTAAGCTTGTAAACTAGAAAAGATTGGGGTTAATTTAGTAAACACACGGCGGCGGCGCTTACAACGGAGCTATAGAAATACACGGAGATGCAAAAAAAATTTAAGAGTGCAGAATTTGCGAAAAACGCTGACTGCGACAGCTAGAGCCCCGCCTTGGCTAAATCCAGGAGAGAGATATGAAGACTTTCTAATTTGCTTTCCCTCGAATTTTAATAATAGCTGTGCATAAGTAATTTATGAAAGGCCAACCAGGCAGTGGGCAACGGAAAATTAAACTCATTTTATCTGAAAGCAGGTGGATTTCTATATATCATTAGCATGCATAGAATTTACACAATGTTATTTCTGGTACTGATGGAATGTAACCAAATAATATATGAGTTTTTTGCTTATGCACAAGTGAAATTCTTAGATAAAAGTGCTGCCCTTTTGCAATTTTCTGAAAACGGCAACTAATTCTGGGAAGCTTCTTATAACAGGAGAGACTCATTTGGTTTGCATTAAAGACCGACATAAGTGACATTAGGACTTTTCCAATGGATTAGATTAGATACGTCGCATTCTGTAATATCATTAGTCATTTTACTTTCTTTCCACTTCCTGAAGTAATCGCTCAAAAATTTCACGGCTCAGATTCAAAGAAAGGACAGAACTTAATTAATTCATCAATTTGTCAACCCAGAGCAGGCAGGGTGAGTCAAAAGTTTACTGACCGAAGTTCACCAGCTATCTGGAGGTGCTATCTCAGTACTCTCAAGACCAGTGAGGAAATGAATCTTAACTAACCAAACAGAAAATAATACCTCGACAAACAATATATATATATAGTGGAACGACTTCTTATACCTCAGGATGCATGTATACCCTGGATTTTTAATGGACCTGGCATACAGTACATATGGTATATTTTATTTCCTAGTTCATTGCTGGATATTTTCCTGCTTAGTGTGACCAAGTATTACAGCATTAATGTTTTTATCTACTGACCAAAAACTTATATTTCAATATATTTCATTTTACAAATAAAGTCAAACAAGCTGAAGAGCTCAGCTACATCTGATTGCTCTTGTTCTAACAGCATGACGAGAAAGCTGTTTGACATAGCATTCTGTATTTGGTTTCCTAGTAATCACTTAACTGCGGCTGGTGGGACGGTGTTCTTCAGGAGCCAGATATACTGGCCTTTGGCGTCTCAGAAGACACGACGTCATGAAGAACATCACCATGGGGATGTTTATTTCTTGCAGGATCCTGATTACAACTGTTCTCACTTAACTGGACAGGAGGCAAGACACACAACTAGAGTCATATTTAAAGCGTGTGATTTCTTACTGAGCGTCAGACTAAAGAAGTGTGTCTTTGCTCAAAGGAGTCACAGCCAATGAGCACATCATTCCTGAATGTTCCACCCAGCCCACTGAGTGTTTGTGTGTGTATTTGTGTGTGAGCGGACGGTCTGTATTTGCATTTTTCTGCACATGTGTATCTCAGCAGACGCATGTCTGAACTCCAGAAGGCGTGTTTTCATCCTGCTTGTTAAATGCGGACGTTTTGCTCTGTCATGACTGTAACGCCTGCTTTAATGGAAGGAAATATTAATATAGAGTACATCTGAACCGAAGCACTAAGCAGATTATAAACATTTATTATGGAGCGTTATCATAATATTCAGTGCAGCATATTGCAAACTTCTGTCATCCAGTTTCAGCCGCACTACTGAAGATCATAGTTAATTCTGCTGATTTATGGTAATTCTGCAAACCATATCAAGCACGGCATCAGAAATACTAACAAGCTTAGTATAAGCTTTAGCTGAAATGTTATGAGGTTTGAATTTCTGGAACTACTGTGGGCTGTAGTTCAAAATTCAGGTTCAGCAGAAATAACCTTATTTCTGTCCTTAAAAATTAGTAGTACTGCATATATATGTATCTTTTTTTTGCAAGGGAAGGAGGTCTAGCAGGTGTTGGAAATGCACTGAATAGAAAATTCTAGAGAATCGACATTTTCCCACATAGAAATAATCAGTCGTTTCCCCAAACAGTATTGTGCATTAAAATTATGGGGAATTGGTTACAGTTGTACAGTAATTCAATCACCATTCTATTTTGGTTGTTCAGTACATCACTTATTCAAAATGTGCATCACATGTGGCAAGACAGAAACATGTATTGAAGTCTGTAAGACATTTTCATTCCAAGTAATGGACAATAAAGTGAAAAATATTTTGTAGACACACTATGTTGACATACGTCAGAATATGGGAACATTTATGTGTCTATGCATGCATGAATGTATAAACAAAACATTCTGATACATTCTGAAAAGACTTATTATAGAGTCTATAGAAACTGGTCTTAGAGTTTCAGGGCTTTTATGTCCAGGGAAGAGAAAATGGGTTGAGTCTGTCTTCAGCTTAATAGACTCTACACGTCTGTTGCTCTGTAGGCCAAAGTGAATCGAACACTCCTTTCCGGCAGAGAATAGAAATTCTGGGGGAAAAAAAAAACCCAAGACGTGACAGTGATGAAAGATACAGGAGGTGAGATGCAAGCAGCAGAGTGCCTATGGGGGGAGGGGGGGGCAGATCGACGCCCCTGATGGGAGACCCCTCAGCAAACAGCAGGCAGAAATTGGATTAATCTGAACTCCCATGTGCCTTTAGAAAAAGAGCATTAACTCTATGGTGCTTTGATCAGTTGAACTGATGGAATATGAAGGGTATCTGGATGTATTTAATTAGCTAATATCTGTCTTTTTAATCTTTTCATCTTATGACTTACTGTTAAATGTAATGTGCTGTGATATATCTATGAAAGGAGGCAGCTCTATAAAAACATTTAGCTCGTGCGATCTGAAGGGAATTTCATGTATCAGTTACACAGAGACATCTGCCCGCGCTTTGTAGTTATATAACTCAGCGTGTCTATGGATGTATGCTGGAAGAAAAGCACAAGCAGCACAGAGATGTGTCAGAAATATACCAGGACTGGGGGTAAATTTGCTAACTAGAATTGGTGCTTTCAGAAACGACAGCATTGCATTTCCCGGACAGCCCCCGTCACTGGCTCTGCCCATCTAATCCCTACTTGTACTACACTCGCCAAGTTGTACAATTTCTAGAAGTACTGAATGGATCACCTGGAAATGTGAAAGCTACAGTATTGAGTGTGTTTTTACCTTGTTATGATACGGTTCAGTGGAATTCATTTACAATTGTCATTTGTATTTTTTATTTATCTAAATATTTGTTCTATATATTCCTCATTTACACTATGACCAACATTTTACGTGACCCATCAGAAAGAACTGTAACAGATACCCCAATGGTATTTATGGAGCCCTGGAAGGCATGTGCACAATGTACATATAACTCATTTATATGTAACTGATTCTTTTATCCAAACAGGCTTACAGCAGAGGGAAGAGGCGCAATTTATGTGTACCTCCTGGCATTTGAACCCCCGAGCTCGGCACTGTAAGTGAAATGATACCTGAGAGCTGATGGGGCAATATTAACACTGTGTTCCATTTGATCTTGGAAGTTGGAAATTCCCAGCTCGTAGTCAGAAATTTCATTTGGAACGCCCCCTGAAGTCAGAATTCCTACTCAGAATGTCAGGGGTACCTCTGCAATCCGACCTCAGAATTCATTATGGCTGCTCCCTTCATCAACAGAAGTGAAAGCTGTAGTTATATATGTTTATTAGGACTTATGTTTTATTTGTTTTGTTTTATTAAATCGTTCATACACACATCATTGTCCAGCAGGTATCTGTAAACATGTTGCTACAGATTTGCTAGGCTAAAATACAGCATTAAACAAGCTGGGGCTTGTTTCAGAAAGCAGGATTTCTCGTTTAGCTGGATAACTTGTCAGATTTAAAGTAGCGTAGGCTAAATGTAAGTGAAAAATTATACATGCCATTTAAACTGGGGCACCTTAAATTTGACAAGTTATCTGGGCATAAATCTTGTTGATTGAAACAGATCCCTGGTATTGCTGGATGGCTTTCCTGCTGGTTATACTGGATCGCACAAAGCTGCGGTCCATTTACCTCAGGAAGTTGGAGCGGGGAGCAACATCATACTGGACTTAACTGCCTTCCAAAACAAGTCAGCCATTTAGCAGTAGCAGTTTTAGCCAAGTTCATTGTTAGCTGGTGTTG
This sequence comes from Mormyrus proboscirostris, assembly GCA_026779585.1. Taxonomy (NCBI): domain Eukaryota; kingdom Metazoa; phylum Chordata; class Actinopteri; order Osteoglossiformes; family Mormyridae; genus Mormyrus; species Mormyrus proboscirostris. The sequence continues at coordinate 10,155,630 of JAODKF010000038.1, read as the reverse complement.
ATAAGTGAATGCCATTGTCATTGTTGGTACACCACAAATGATACAACAAGTGATACACAAGAAACAATGTGTCCTCTGCATTTAACTCGTATGTGACATAACAGCTGGTAGCTATTTTTTAGCCCCCAGGGAGCAGTATGTGGGGGTGGCACATTGCTGGTTGGGGATTTATACAAGCAACCTTGTGCTCATAAGCCCTCCTTCCTAACCATTAGACCACCACTTCCAACATCAATGCTTTATGTAGTATTTTGCACCTATACAAACACCCAGGCAACATGATCACATTGGTCGGACAGACACAAATAAGACATACATTATCTGGACAGAAGTATTAGGCCACACGTCTTAATCACTGAATTCAAGTGTTTCATTCAGACCCATTGCCACGGGTTTATAAAAGCCATATAGTCAGGTTTACAAACATTTATGAAAGAATGGGCCATTCTGAAGAGCTCAGTGGATTCAAGCATGGTACCGTCACAGGATGCCCCCTTTACAAGTCAGGTCATGAAATTTCTTCCCTGCTAGATATTCTACGGTAAACTGTAAGTGGTATCATTACAAAATGGAGGCATTTAGGAACAACAGAAACTCAGCCATGAAGTGGCAGAGCACATAAAGTAACAGAGCGGGGTCACCGAGTGCTGAGGTGCGTAAAAGTCGGCAGCTCTCTGTTGATTCAATAACTGCATAATTCCGAACTTCCTCTGCCATTAAGCCCAGCACAAAAACTGTGCACCGGGAGCTTCATTGAATGAGCTTCTATGGCCAAGCAGCTGCATGTCTTATTTGTGTCTCATTAAATTGGTTGTACACACAGTGCTGTCCAACCATTATCTGTGTACATGTTGCTACAGTGTTTGTATGTGCCATGTACAACATAATGCATTATTATCAACGGGTATTGCTGACAATACCCAGTCAAGCTCACACTCACACAGTCTGAAAATGTGACAGTTTGCACCCCGTATTGGTTCAGAATGGGACACAGCATTTTATTTTTCAATACAGGGCAATAGTGCAAGGATGGGTGCAAACTCTAATCCCCACGTTTACCAAGAGACGTAATTGCATGACTATGCATACATGTTCCTTTAAACAGTTGAGAGCTGACCTTGGAGTTCAAGTACACAGTAAAGTCATTTTCCTGGCAACTCTGGAGCACTTTGTGTAATATATTTTGCCAAATGAAAATATCAAAGTCTGAAGAAAATATTGTTACAAGCCTACCTTACACACTCCCCAACCAAAAAAAACCGTGACACAATATAATTCTTCCATAAGAAATTCTGGCAAGTTACCCACAATACATTTTGCCAATCAGCTACCGGACTGCTGTTTTTGTGAAGTGAAAATAAGATCCATCAAAGATCAAATAGAGTAAATATAATAATGATAACAAATAGACTGATCCTGTTAACTCGGATAAGCCTGTAATCTTCTCATATAGCTCTGTGACATAACAGTAAGGACAGTAGTGCGATTTGTCTCTAACTCTATGGAATTTGAAAGGGTCCAAATCCTCACTCTGCGGCGCTCCTTCATTTTTATGATGATCTATCGCAAAATTTTATCATGTCCAGTTTGTCACCTCTACACTGAAATGTGTCGAGTAGGGTGCAAACTCGCACTTAAAGGTACTGCAGCAAGTAAGGAGCACACTCACACTGAATGGTGCTACAGAGAGTGGGGTGCACACTCACCATGAAAGGTGCTGTTGTGAGTAGGTGCACACTCACCCTGAAAGGTAGTTCAGCCTGTAGGGTGCACAGTTACTCTGAAAGGAACTCCATTGAGTAGGGTGCACACTCACCCTGAAAGGTGCTTCAATGAGTAGGGTGCACACTCACCCTGAAAGGTGATGCATCAAGCAGGGTGCACACTCACCCTGAAAGGTGCCGTAGCAAGTGTGGTGCACACTTACCCCAAAATGAACTGCATTGAGGAGGGTGCTAACTCACTCTGAAAGGTGCTATAGCAAGTAGGGTGCACACTCACCCTGAAAGGTGCTTCAGCGTGTAGGGTGCTAACTCACACTGAAAGGTGCAGCAGAGAGTAGGGTGTGCACTCACACTGAAAAGTGCAGCAGAGAGCTCATACTCTGGGTGAAAGAGTAGCGTGCAGACTGAAACCCCTTTCCTTACTGAAAGGAGCTGCATCAAGCAGGTGCAGACTAACCCTTAAAGATGGATCAGTGAGTAGGGTGCACACTTACCCTGAAACGAACTGCATTGAGGAGGGTGCTAACTCACTCTGAAGGGTGTTATTGCAATTCGGATGCACTCTCACACTGAAAGGTGCTAAAGCAAGTAGGGTGCACACTCACACTGAAAGGTGCTACAGTGAGTAGGGTGCTAACTCACACTGCAAGGTGAAGCAGAGAGTAGGGTGTTCACTTACACTGAAAGGAGCTGCATTGAGTAGGATGCACACTTACACTGAAGGGGGCTGCAGTGAATAGCGTGCACACTCACACTGAAGTGTGCTTCATGAAGTAGGGTGCACACTCACAATGAATGGTGCTATAGCAAGTATTGTGCACACTCACATTGAAAGCTACTATCGTCAGGATCGGCCCCTGCCCTGCCACCTTCTATATGTCAGTTCCCCATTTGGCCAGCAGGTGTAGCTGGCCGTGCCGTTTGGGGGAGCGTTGGCTTTTGTTTTACTTAAAGTTCCTTGTTTTGTCTGAGCCACAACGTGGATCATCTCTGCATCCTTCTGCCATTCTGTCCGCAATAACTGTAGTGAGTTGGGATCACACTCACAGTACAAGTACAAAGTGAGACGGGCTGAGCAGGACCCATATCTGGGTAAGCAGTCCTCTCCTCTCTGCCTCATATGAATGCTCCATATTTCACTCTGGGCACGTTTCCTGCCTAAGTTTTCACTCTACCCCTAAACGTGCCGCAGAGTCCGGCTGCACAAATGCAGCACACTGGGCCGGCATTCCGGCTCCCCGGCAGGATCTATTCTTTCAGCTCCCTTATTCATCGAGAGCCATTTTCCCAGCCTTTGAATAATAATTCAGCACTAGACAGAACAGTCACTTGTGGCAGGTAGCTAAAAAAATTCATTAAAATAAACTCTCAGTATTATCAAAATAATACATTTGGAGCTGTTAGCACGGCCCACAAAGAGACGAGGACAGTCTGGTCTCATTAAAGGGAAGAAATAGTGGAATTAGCCTGAATCTAATTACAAGCCACGCTATCTAATGTAAAAACATGCCTGTTTTTTCACTCTCATTCATTTTGACTAGTAATTAGTTTTGGCCTCTAAAATGCCACCCTTTAATCATCCAACCGCAGATGTGATTTTTGGAGCAATTTAATCTTGGTTTAATGAAGAACTAATGGACGCATTGCAAATTACTTTTTTTTTTTTTCCCTGTCGAGAGAAAGAGGGGGAAAAAATCTATTTCTTGCTTTTGAAAAGATCAAGAGTATCTTTGATAATAGCCAGAGCGGCCTTGGCTGGGCCGCCACACCGAGCAAACAAGCTCTTTAACGCGATCCGCAATTCAGCCGAGAGGAGGCCGCAATTAGCAGTGGCGCAGTGAAAATGCGCCGCCACAGAGGGGCTGCTTCCCATGGAGCGACCCCCAGCAGCCGGCTCCCCCTCAGAGCCAGGGCAGCGGTGTCACGCAGGAACAATGCAGCGTGATAAATTACTCTCCCGAAAAAGCTGCACTACTAATTTTCAATTATACCTATAAACGGACCGCAGATTGGAACAGAATTGAACAAGCGGATGAACAAACAGTAATAGATTTGCAGCTATTTCTGTGTTTTGCTTGGAGGAACAGATAAAGCTTATTTAGAGGCAGGACTCTGTCAGCTTTCTGCATCTGAACAACAAGATTACATGTGAGTGTTTTAGACCCTGAGAGAAACTTGAGGAAAAGGAAAGTTCCTCAAAGCTCGGGCAATACTCTTTGAAATTGTTCCTGGCTCTCAGATTTCACGTTTTGATGAAATATTTGAATGGAGTCCTTGCCTGATTCACTTTGACTTTGGGGGGGCGATCTCCCCAGTGATTAGGTGGGGGCTGTCAAGGCTGCTCATTGGTGAAGGCCAGGGAAGCTGATGCCCGGTCCCGTACCTTTAAAGGTTGCGGCCTGCTCTTGAATCAGTGGCCATCTGGAGCTGTTCAGCCAATCTGGAGCCGTGGTATAGTGTAAATGGGGATTTCAGCAGCTTAAAAGGATGTTAGCTGGCGAGATGACATTAGCACAAGAGAAGTAACTGTTCTGTTAATCACTAATTAAAACCGGTACTAATTAAGAGAGGTTCTTCTTCTATTAGCCTTCACTTTCATTCGTACGTAACCAGAACATCTTGACCCCCGACCCTCTGGGCTTGTGTGAATGGACCCAGCAGATGGGTGATGGTCAGCACAGCCCCCTGACAGACCCTCAGCTCTAGTGTCACGCCACACAATGACAGCAGGCAAAAGTCCCCTCTGGGCTGTGAAGCTCAGCCCTGCCGTTTGTGTCTCCTCAGCCCTGCCGTTCGTGTCTCCTGCATAGGTCATCTGTAGGGACTTGGCCTCACTCACTCTGCCTCCAAAACATTGGAGAAGCCCAAGCTTTTATTTCCAGCTGTCACAGTTTCAAGAAGTTTCAGAGAGTAGTGCGTAAAAGCCAAGCTGCCATCAGCTATGTGGGCAGGCTTTTACCTGGTTCAGGCATTTACACGTGACGGCATGTATGCGTAATTTACACGGCATGTACTAATCAACTCATCACACGAGGGCTTTACTCAGTCATCCAACAGAAAGCTAAACCAGGTCAGGAAATTTCAGGTTTAGTAAGATTTCATCAGAAAATAGACTTTTTAAAAGGCTAATAGTATGTAATGTATATAAACATCATGGTGTGTTCACGATTCCTGAATGCATTTGTGGGTCTGATTCTCAGCTGCAGAAGGGCTGTAAGGATGATAGTAATTATTATTTTGTATGCTGCACATTGACATTTAAAGTCTCGGGCCATTGTAAAAATGGTACGTTAAACATTTAATGGCATCTTAGTGCCGATTTTAGGTTAAAACTGACGTGGAAAACTATGGTAGATATTCCTGTGACTGCAGCTTGTGTGTATTTTTGCTACATTTAAAAGAAGATGAAATTCTAATGGAAGCAGCTTAACTTTGCGAAGGCTTGCTTTATATCTGATTACCGGGACACTCATTTTTTTCTTGAATTAAAAAAAATGGAAAGGCTGAATTGTAATATTGCAAATGCAATGATGGTGCCATAGGAGATTACTGTGTTTCATAATCATTTCATCTCTGCCAGTGGTGTTCGGGCTTAGCATAATGGAATCCGTAAACTGGTTTAAATCTGAAAGTGAGGACAGGCTATCAGCCGAACCATAAATGCCTATATGGTAATGGCTCTCAAAACCAGTAAAACATATTTGACTGTCATGCACACATTATTGATTTGAATTAAGGTTTTCTGCGTGCACAGACTTGCCGGCACACGCTTGGGGAGCCTTTATAACCGACTTACTTGTGCTGTGTTTGCGTGTCTTTTTTGTATCGCTCTTTTAGGTAATGATTTATGTTGCTGCATTAGTGTTGTGGATGCTCCTCACCCAGCATCAACAAATATGCACCATGCATGGAAAATGTAACAAACTTGTGCTTAAGACATTTTTATTTTTTACTCCAAAGTAAAGGTACATTCTGTGCATTACCTAAGGCTGGCAGTCGTGTCCGCACAGAAAAATATATCCACAGAATTTGCGCCAGCTCCGGACACCATGGTAAATACGCAGCAAGTTTTATGCAGTCGGCCCTTCTTGTTAATGATTCTGGAGAGTACATTTATTGAAATTATAGTAGGCCTTGCCCCATACTAATTGCCTTTAATTTCACAAAACTATTCTGTAATACGATAAAAAAAGTACGAGCATGACATGAGATGGAAATCTCGGATTTACCACGAGACCTCTGTTATCTTAAAGTACTGTTTTTAAAGCTGCATTATTTCGTATTTGATATCTGAGTAATTTTACCCTGAAACAACACAGTTTGCTCCCCGAAGAGTCAATGCATTAAGAAGCACAACAGAAATACAGAACAGCTCAACTGAAAGAATACTGCTGGTAATTAATCCAATAATCCATTTAGACTTCAGGCAGAATTTTAATAGGAACAATTTGGGTTAAGTAATTTGTTTAAGGATACAGTAGATCTTAGTTTAGGATTTGAAGCTGTTTGGCTCAATATAAGTATTAAAAGCCATGTATCCCTTCACGCCAAATGAAGCGTGTGTAAATGTGAATTGACTGATGCATGATTCTTAGTGTCATGACTCTGGTTGCGCTCATTTCTTAAACTGATTAGTGTATCTCTTTCTATGGCAGTTTTGTAATGCTCTGCCTCCTTTTAACTAAAACATAATTATACTGCAGTCCTCTCTTCCTCACTTGCTTCCATGGCCGCTCATTTCCTATTAAAGCACCACTTCCAACAGGTTTTACGCCCCCATTTTAGTACCAAATCCGTCATACAGCCTTTTCTGCATCATACGATTTTCACTTATACCTTCTGACTTCCATACTGCAGTGAACTGATCTTCAGGTACATACGTTTCCCATAACTTCTCCCATCCTGTTGTAATTAGGACTATGGCGAATTTAATGCTTGTATTTTTTTCTCGCCTGTACGTATTACTGAATTCTAATTTTATACATACATACATACAAACTTGTGTTTCAAACCATATCTCTTTAAATTAGCAGATTATTATTATTGTACGCATTATCGACACTGTCCTCAGTAAATGTGTATCTATTTCAAAATGGGATAAACTGTAATCATTCCATGATTGATTTTAAATATGTACGCTTTGTATTAATTACATCAAATTAAAACATATTAATTTGATGTGTCTTTTTGGTCCTTTTCAGTGATAATTTTATTTGAAGGTGCACTTCATATTGTGTGAACAAATAATTGCACAAAATAATAAAATGATGGCTGATTAAAAATGACCGAAATGATTTTTTTTCTAACGGGTCAAGCGTATATGTTCCGTCAGTTTTCGGGGTCATGCCAATGTTTAATTTCACCACTAGATGTCACTACGACACGAATCACTACATAATTTGATGAGTTTTTGTTTGCATTTTACTTTAATTGTAATTTATGAAGGTATGTAAGAGGAATATTTTGACATATGTATGATCGTGTACGTGGTAATGAAATGTTAATGGTAATGTATTATAAGTATTTATATATTGTGCTGTATTATATTTCAATATATTATTCCTTGTTTTTTTTGTAGTTTTTAAATGGCTTAATATTGGTTCAATCGTTCAAGCTTTTGTCGCAACCTGGCCAAGCTTTCATCCCGCCTTTTATCTGCCATATTCAAAATGTCATTTACCGCTTGAGCTGCAGGTGGCAGCAATTCGTCATTTTAGCTACCAATAAAAAACAAGGTGGCGGTGTAATGCAAGTTTCAAAAGACATCTAGATATGCAGAAGCCCTAATGCAAAAATCTATGCCACCGTTATAAACTTGTAAACATATTACCAAACAAAATTAGTTATTAGATATTTTTGTTGGTTGTTGACACACCACAGCACACAGTGTACAACAATGAAATGTGTCCTCTGCATTTAACCCATATGTTTCATAGCAGGGGGCAGCTAATTCAGCGCCCAGGGAGCAGTACTTGGGGGCGGTACCTTGCTCAGGGTACCTCAGTGGTGCTTTGCCGGTCAGGGATTTGAACCTGCAATCTTTAAATTACACATGCACGTCCCTAACCATTAAGACACCACTGCTCCTCAAAGCTGGTTATTAATTGGGGTTGCATGGTGGTCTCACATCTCTAGGGTTGTGGGTTCAAATGCTGCCTATGTGTTTGATTGCATGGAACTTGCAAGCTTTCCTGGTTGGCCACTTTGGTTTCCTCCTGCTATCCAAAGACATGCAGTTTCAATAGCTGGTGCCTCTACATGTCCATAGCGTATGTGTACATGTGTGTGTGTGGACTGGCATCCCATCCAGGGTGTATCTGAGCCCCGTGCTGCCTGAGAAAGGCTGCAGGCCCCGCTGTCACCATGATTAGGCTAAGCGGTTGGAATATAGATGTATGTCTTGATACGTAGAGTATTACTATGGAAAGGTGCCCCAGAGAAACAGGAAATAGAGAAGACAGGAAATTTTGGAGAAATATCACTAATATGGCAGCCACAAGTCAATATCAACCACGGGGCACCTAATAAAATTCCTGAGGGAGGGTTGCTGCAAAACAAGGACAGCCATTTATTCCATCTTTATCAAAAGTTAGCAGAAACATGCACGATGTCATTGGTAGCAATAGCAGAGGCAGCAGTCATAGCGTGGGGCAGAAAATCAGGTGGGCCAATCGCAACACAATTCACCTGGTGACAAAATCACACTATAGACTCATACATATTTTTATCAGCTTTTGTACTTTTCATGGCATTACTGAGACCGAAGAAAGGAAGGAAGGAAGGAAGGAAGGAAAGAAAATCTTCCCATTTCCCATAAGCACTTACCTAGCGTAGCATCCAGTTGAGCCAGAAATATTCGTCTTTGTACTGCAAGGGAAACAGAAGAACACAGGAAGATTATGCAGACTGCACACACGGAGAGCTGGGCGGTCATCAAACCCCCAGCCTTCAAGGTGTGAATCCGCAGCACCACTTGCTGGAGCGCCACCATGTGGGAAAAGCAATGTACAGAAATATTATTTGAAAAAATGTAAGTGAATGAGCGCAGTAAGAGTCATTTAAAAACATTTATCATTTAAAACCCTACTTAAACTCTAGTATTGCATTCAGAAACATACATGTTGTCTTCAAATTCAAGGACTACACTAGACTGAGACAGACCTGAACTGCAGCTGGTGAAAAGATGAAATGGCCTCACAGCATTTAAGCTCTCAAACAAAGACTGGGAGTCTAACCTGCACACATCACATCTGCGAGTCACTCTTACTAGGTTAAAATGCTGCATGTTAGAAAAACAGGTCTGACATTATAACCTTACTTTTTCCATAACAAAAGCATGGATGCATGAGCTGTTGGCATGAGACGCCTAAAGGTGTGATTTTTCCTGTCTTTTCGCAGCACTAATGCGACGCTTTGAGGGCGGAGCAGGTGATGAAATCCACAGCATCTTTTGCTTCTTTCTCAGGTCCTTCATGTATTTTTCCCGGTTTTATTGTCTCCAGTCTAGTAGGGCAGCTTAGGGCAGCAGTGAATACAGAAGTTAGGTTTGAAGAAACAAGATCCATTCATCCATCCATCCATTTCCAATGACTTATCCAGTAAATGGCGAACTTATAAACCCCCAAAAGGCTGCACTTTTTGAAAGCAGCAGAAAAACATGCAACATCACTATGCAAATGGATTGACTAGCTAAAATTGGACATTGCTGTTACAGGGCACTTATGAAACTGAATATATCTTGATGGTAATAGTGATAACTAAGTTTGGTGTTTTTTACCATTCTCATACAGTATTACAATTTCCTTAATGTTATCTTAAAAACCATAACAACCAGGATAATAAAGAAAATTTGTAACTAACTTTCTTTGTTGTATTATCTCTGAACCAGCAGGTGTCCCTGTCTAGGACAGCACCAGTGAACATGACTGGGGG
>JAODKF010000038.1:10127825-10144430 GCA_026779585.1 Mormyrus proboscirostris | reverse complement strand
AACAACTCTGAGCTATTAGTTAAGTTCTCCCCAAGCGAACTTGATGGGCCGAATGGCCTCCTCTCGTTTGTATAGTTCTTATGTTCTTATGATGGGGTCCTCCTTGGTGTATTTTGCAAACTGGGCTGGGTCCCCTGAGTTATATTGGAAATGGAGAGGCAATCTCCATTGATGAATGTCTTGCCGATCGGCCGGTTGGAGACCACTGCTCTACACATTAAGATTTAAAACTGGTTTCCTCCATCACAAATCACATATGCAGCCTCCCAGTGTTTCCATTTTGCTAGCAGCATATTCTCAATTCAAAGATGGGACTCATTTGGACTGTACTTGTTTTCAGTGGCAACAAATGCTTTACTATTAAAACATATCATGTGCAACAAGCAAGACATTGATCAGAAAACTGATCAAGTTCCAATAGAGTTTCAAGCAGAAAAATCACTTAGGTTTACCACCGGAAGTAGGCCTAAATGATAGATGCCAGTGATGCAGTGATGCAGTTGGAATGATCATATTATTGCTCCTAAGAAACACATTTGTGTTTATGTAATCGTGAAGGTTCATGCTGTTTACAAATGCAAGACCAACTGAAATGTCATGTATTCAATTATGCAACAATGAATTAATATTATATATAATACATTAAATAGAGGTATGAGACCACTGTGCTACCCCCAACTCCATCCATCCATCTTTTTTCTGAAACCGCTAGCCCTCCCCTCAATTAATACAACTAATTATGATTAGTGATACAGGGATGTAATGATTCTCCAAGTCCTTGGTTCTGTTCAGACCTCAGTTGTTCAGCCACAGTTTGTTTCATTTTGATACATAAAAAAAATCATAAAATTTATTTATTTTTCTTTTGGGGGGGGGGGTGAATAAGAAAAAATCACCAGCAATTTGGAATACTAAAGAGGGTTATTATCCATCTTAAGCTAATGAAATTAGCCTAGCTTCTAGTGCAGGCGTGATCACTCAATTGTGATTGGATCAAGGGCAGCGTATGGATCAGTGGGTTAAGCTCAGAAAGTCGCCAGTTCAAGCCTGACTTTGGCAAAATAGTAATACACCTCTGAGCCCTTGAGCAAGGCCCTTAACCACCAACTGCATGGGGGCCTCAACAGGTGGCTACTGCCATGATTCACCTCACCTACATACAGTATGTGTGTCTTGGAGAGCAAGGTGTGGTACCCAATGGGTAGGATTTCCTTAAGGGGATCAAAAAAGCAATAGGTATGTGACAAATACAGTAGGAAGAGAATTAGGCGCAATATGTACAAAATATACAGCTTGCCCTAACTTTAAATAGAATAATAATATCGTGATTCCTGTGTTATAGTGTTAATTATGAAATGAAAATGTGCTTTGTAACATTAGTAAGTACAAAAGGCATTTTTTTGAAGAAAATGTGTGATTGCTGTGCTCATGAAAGGAGAAAGACACTGAGAAAGAAAAGATGAAGGAATGACAAATATTTATGCTTTGTTTCAGCAGTTGAGTGTTTGTTTAGTGCCTTTAATCAGCTGTTAATTCCTCATACAGTTTGATTGTTGTGGCTTTAAAACGATGAGAGTGCTAAAATCTATGGATTCATATGGAAGGATGGAAAGATGAATGATAGAATAAATAGCCGAAATAGAAGAGTGCTGCCAATGAGAAAGGCAAATTAAAGCTAAATGGGGGGAAAATAGCGAGATGAAAAAGAAGGGATGAAGGACGGTTAAACTGATGAAAGTTGGTTAAATACATAACATACTGGATGCTTCAGCAAATCTGGAAGTTTCATGTTGGCTGAATGGAAGCAGTTAAAAAAAAAAAAACCCTACAAGTCTATGGGAAAAAGTTGTCAGAAAGAGGGATGAAAAGAAGAGAGGCTGGTGGAATATCAAAAAGAGATGGATGGAACATGAGAGGTCCTTGAGAGGTGGAACGGAGTTCCTAGGTGAAAAACTGTAGGAGATCTTCTGGAAAGAAGAGAAAGTGAAAAATAAAAGTCAAATTAATACGTTAGAGAAGATAGTGATTCCAGCACGTGCACAGTGATCACCATGACGACTCAGCGGGATGTACCTGCAGCAGTGGCAGCAGGCTGGGGCTGGGATATCCGTAACACGAGACCGTGAACTTTCGTATCGTGGTTTTGCTCTCGGTTTCAGAATCATTGAACGCTGCAAGACTATGTTCAAAATATTGTATTAGTGAAATTAAGTAATACTGGCTCATGGGCTCTGTGGCCAACATCATTGTTTAGTCTATCTTTATATGATTCCTCTGCTTCTGGTTCTTCTGCCTTGTGCAGATCATCACTGAACATTATTGTTTATTATTTTTTGACTCAGTAGACGGGATCTTTCAAACTTCTCTGCTCTCACGATAAGCTAAATTCCATATATATTTTGTAGCATGCGGGAATTTAGAATTTAGTTCATGAACCATTCGTGTTGGATTCTACTATATGTCTATAGTAACAGTTTTGACCTGGCACCAGGACAATGTACTGGTCAAATAGATCATAGCTCCTATCAAAATATTTAGTCAGTTAACCACTAACACAAATCACTCAGGCTGATGTCTTTTATGATTTATGATTGATGTCTATGTTATGATTTAACTGGAAATAAATGTGAAAATACAATAAATACAAAATCGCAAATGCAAAGGTAAAAATTACACATCTTTTTGATACAGAAACAGCAGCACAACAGCTCAGACTATAGAAGACAGTATGTTGAATGTGTAATTTGAACAAGGTCAGGTGAGATAAGGAAAATATAATTACTGCAAAAATAATTATGCATAGAAAACATTGTGTTTGTATTCAATGTGAACAAGACCCAATGAGTTAAGGATAAATATTTCGTCGCACAGGTAGTCAAATGCTAAGCTACTGGGTTTGATGTTATTTTCCAATGTTATGTGATGCCAAAAGAAGTTGGCCCAACAGTATCAGTCAGGTGTTTTAAACTGACAAGAATCCAGTCCAAATGACATGGTAAAATATGTTGATAGCTGGTAAACACGGAGCATGAGAACCAGTGTGGAAAGTGGAACCAAGTATTGTAACAGGAGATCTGAACCAAGGAAACAGGAACCAGGACATGGAACTGGGACTCTCACAGAGACAGTGTGACAGAATACAGCAGACCCAAACCCAAATCTGACTGACTGATTAAAGGTAGCTACTCCTGTATTACACATTCATTAAAACACATGACCACCCAAATCTGACTGACTGATTAAAGGTAGCTACTCCTGTATTACACATTCATTAAAACACATGACCAGAGCAAGACCTTCTGCTTTCATTTCAATCCATCATTCAGTTGGACTTTATAGCCCTCACTGTATAGTCACTTAACCTGGCCCTAAGATTTAATGACGGCGACACTGATGAACCAATGACAATGGAGTGGTGTAGGCAAGGGGTTAGCATTTGTGCTCTGGCACAAATATATAATGATTTAATCAAAAGCAAAATGACATATACAAAGAGGAACACATTCTTGCACCTGGGTACAGTATGTTTGTAAAAGTGGAAACAAACATACAGTTTCTTTATGGTTCAGGAGTCCAATGACAGTAGTAAGACCACCTATCAAATTTGAACACCACAATTGAATGTGTTGAAGTTGATAGCTAAGGACACCATTTTCTCCCACCTACAAAATGCACAAAATTAAAGGGAAAGTTCTTAGAGTTCAACTCAAGTTACTTCTGCTGTTAGAACTCATCCATACATCCATTCATCTTCTAACTACTTGGGATTGTATGTTGCTTTAAATAAAGGCATGCGCTAAATAAGTAAATGAGAAGGTAAAACTTTTAACAAACCAAGATACATATAATAGACTAATGTAAATTTATACTACAATCAACAACGTAATCATAGAAATTGTGAGATAAAAGTCTCGTTTCTGTGTTATTGGTTATTTCTCAATTGAATTAATTACTTAGTTCATTCACAATAGTACAGAGAACACGGTAGTTTTATAGATACTACCGGTATGACTTCACAGCTGCATGGCTGGAGAGGTGAAGCCCGCACATTGCTTTTCGTGTCTAGGGTTTGCATGTTCGCCCCATACAGAGATTCGGTTAGCTGGTGTGTATGACCGTAAAGCTTCACCATATCACCTCCTGCCATCCTCACTGGGTCGGACCCCTTTCCCGGCTCGCGGCAGTAGGGCGCTGGAACGCGCTCCCAGAATGCACTGCGCGTCAAATATGGAGGAATTGACGGTGGAGGTCCGCGGCTCTAATGGCGCTTATTACAAGGTAAATATACTTTAACGCCGCTTCGGAGCCATGGAAGCGACTTTGGCGAGTGTGGAAATAACGCAGAGGGGGTGAGGAACGTTCAGGCGCCACTTTGTTTTCACCGGTGCGTGTTTCTCTGACATTTGGCGGTGTGTATGTACACTGTCGGCTCCTCTTATGTCCCGCAGGCTTTGCTACCAAAACCAGTCCATTAAAATAAACGGTATTTTACCAGTTTGCCACCCATCTTCTTAAGTGTACGTCCAGTGGATTTGCGGTGTTTTTGGTTTCGCTTCGGAGTTTTCACGCGGGGCGGTACTCGGGGTAGTCAGGCTAACCTTAGCTAGTCGGCTAACTCCTTTGTTGGCGTTTCGCTGACCTAGCTAAGCCGAATAACCCGAAAGCTCAAGCTGCTTTATAATTTAGTCAGTTATGGAGTTCACCAGGTTAGTTTAGTTAGCTAGTATAGACAGTTTGCTCGCCAGTTCAGGCTGGTCTCTTAGTTAGTTAGTTAGTTAGCCGCTCACTCAGACTCTTTTCCCGGTTTAATTTGTCCAGTTTCACACTATACTAGCGGCAGCATGTAAACAGCCGGGTTGCCACGGCGACATGTTTTTTTTACTGCTGGTTTTATGATTATTAGATATTTATTTTAAATAATCGTTCATCCAAACAGCAAACGTAGTTTTTAATAGTTATCTATGCCGTAGCATCATGCTGGAGCAGCATTATATTTGGCCGTCGGGGAAGCCTGGTCCATGAATTACGGACCTGTCAAGGAACTCTTGCGGATTTGTTTTCTGGGGATTCATTTATGTAAGACGTGTTTTTCTTTAATCAGACGAACTAAACTAACAGCTCTGTGTATCTAGATGGAAATGAGTGGCTGCTGCCCCGAGTTTTTGGTCATCAAAAAGTGACCAGCCGTTTTCTGCTCGGCGCTTTTGGTGGTTAGGGGCACTTGGTCAAGCAGCAGCCTTCCCTGATCGCCCAGTTTAAAGCGTCTCCCCCTCCCCCTTCACCCCCAGCTGTCCTCCGTCACTCTTCGCCTGCCGCGCATTCCCAGCTATTTTTGACTTGGACGCGCTGAGATGTAAGAGGGACCGGCGTGTTTCTCCTCTTCCCACTGGCTGCCGCAACAGCAAATGTTTCCATGGAAAACGCCCGCATATTAAAGTCATTTGGTAAAAATAGACGAATTACGTTATGAGAATCTTTCAGCATATATATATATATAATCGTCTAACCTGACTTACCAAGTTACTTAGTCATGATGCTTTTGTTGATTTTGTTTTATGTTACCGACAAACATGGCATATAGAGAATTTCTTGCTTATGATTTGGTGTACCTAAAATCAGTCTGGCAGTTGTAGGTTAGGCCTGTGTTGTGGTGTTGTTTCAGTCTGTGGAACTGAGGGTTTGAATCCAGCCTCACCGATGCATGTCTGTGAATATTTGTGCGTGTCTGTCTGTGTCTTCCATAGTACGGAGCAATGCAGATAGCACTTAAGTTTCAGTTTCTGAGGAAAAGGTGTGTATGTAAGACTCACTAGCCACTGTTACTATGACTATAACGGGATAACTCCAGGTTACTGAAAATGAATTGATGGAGTAAATATATTCTAAAACTGTACATTAGTCTTAAAAGGGACATTTAAGAAACATATCATTCAGAGATGGGTGTAATCAAGAGTTATATTTTCTGTTATAGGGATTTGTCAATGATGTCCATGATGACTCACTCACCATTGTCTTTGAAAATAAGTGAGTATGATCTGGGCCTCTGTCTTTTTTAAATTTGTATTCTGCTTGAGGAAAAGCTCAAACTGAAGTCATCCAATCTTGACTTTAGTCTTACTTCTTTAAAGGTCATTATCAAAGTGATAATGTTGAATTAAACTTAGTTACGGTCTTTCTTTTTGAAGCTGGCAGCCAGAGAGACAAGTTCCTTTCACTGATGTGCGGTTACTGCCTCCATTGGATGCCAGGAAGGATATCGGAGAAGGTGATGAAGTCGAGGTAGGTCTTTTATTGGAACATCCATTCTTTTGGTTGCTTAATATCAGCTTTGGTTACTTTATGATGCCTTTCAATCATTTGTTTTTCTCCCTGGGCTTGTTTGGCCTTGTTTCGATTGCCTTTAGGTGATTGTCTGTTTTTCCACAGATTTTTTCGAGAGCAAATGAGCAGGAGCCTTGTGGCTGGTGGCTGGCTAAAGTCCGCATGGTCAAAGGAGATGTAAGTAAAATGGGTTGGCATGATATCTGGCCCTTTTCATTGTATAAGGTTACATTCACTTTTGATATGGGGGCTGCTCTCCGCGAAGTGCAACTTACAGTTGTCATCTTTGCCGTTTGCAGTTCTACGTGATCGAGTACGCGGCCTGCGATGCCACCTACAATGAAATCGTCACCTATGATCGCCTCCGGCCCATGAATCTGAACAAAGCTGTCACCGAGAACACCTTTTTCAAATGCACCATCCCTCTCCCAGAGGACCTAAGGGCAGCGTATGTATACTGTGCATCACATAATTCGGCGTAGGTCACAGTTGACTTTGAGTTCAGCGTGCGTTTCTGTCGACTTTGGGGTAAAAACAGTTTATTCCGTTTTAGGTGTGAAAATGAGCAGTCGCACAAGGATTTTAAGAAGGCGGTAGGAGCCTGTCGCATTTTTTACAGCTCCGAAACCCATGAGCTGGTCGTCTTGGTGAGTCTGGCGTTTCCATTCTCATCATCATTTACCTAAGGAGGCATAAGAGTCTGTGCTCACTGCAGTTTTGCTCCACTCCAGTCTACGAACGAGGCCACTGTGAAGCGAGTCGCCATTCTGAGTGACATGCACCTGCGCAGTATCCGCACCAAGCTCATGCTCATGTCCAGAAATGAAGAAGCCACAAAACACTTGGAGGTAAAAAGCGGGCCTTGACTAGGACGGCACGATGTATCGTTTCAGCGTCGTCATAGCGATGTGCGCATGTGCAAAAATCCCTGCTTTTGTGGTCGCCACTTTTTGTCTGACGACAACTCAGAGCGATACCACCAACTTATTTGACAGACTTTATTGGTAGATAAGTTCTGTTTGGCTGTAGTTTGTTTCAGGTAAATTTTAATCTCCTTAATGTTACAATATTAAGTACAAATATTACAAATTTGGTGATGTAATATCATGTAGTCTTTGCTTTAACCTTAGAGAACTAACCATGGAAATTCTCTTTGGAAATTGTGCTCTTTCTTTTCTGTACAGCTTTGGGCACTTTCTCACCACAGCAGGTTTCAGTACTTTTGTTACTTTTCTTTTCCATTGACTTCTTAGGAATTTGACACATGCAAAGCATTGAGTGTACGACACTCCCCAAACCGTAAAGGCATCAAACACATCATGATATGTGTCTGTGCACAGGGCATAGGGACTGGAACCGGAGAAGCGTGACGTCATTTCTGTTTTGCCACTAGTACAAATTGCCGATCTGACAGAACACAGGATATTCCAAATGTTATTCTGAGCACAGATCAGCATAGATTGCCATAAATCTGATAATTTACCAGATGTCCCAGAAACACCTTTTCATTACTGATATACCCTTCGAAGTCAAAATGTATTTTCTTGCATCTTAAGAACTGCCCACGCCTCTTCATTGTGCCTTGCATACGGCGTGTAGTATTATTCGGTGTTGCGTCACACATTCATATTTACTGGTTTTTAATAAAGTAAAAACAACACCAGTAAATAATTTGATTAAACAACAATATCCCTGACCGCTCTCCCATAAATAAGAGTAGCACGACTGCACACATTATTTTAACTTTGCAACATGGAGGTTGTTGTGTTACTTGTATAATCTTTTATTTAATTGCTTACACACATGAGCTAAGAGACAAATCGATTTTAATTAACTGGAATGACGTGTAAAAATGAAAATCACAATTTACTTTAACATGTATTTACTTTAGCAGCACGACAAACAGGGTCTGTATTATACTCATTCATTAGCCAATCAAATCACTTTAATGTGCTTGGGTGCGGTGTCCATAATGGTTTGGTCTGGTTTTGGGGCAGGGCCAGACTGACATGCTTTCAGCACAGCAATTTCTGAACAATGTGCAGACATGTTTGTTCCAACTCAGGAATTTATGCTAGAATTTCCTGCACGGGATGTCTTCATCATAATGTTATTTTGAGAAAGTGTTTTTTAAATCTACACTGGAAAAGTGCTTAGGTTCTTACAAATATGCTATTGCTTCAAAGACATTCCAAATAGCAATTATTTCAAGATGTGTATAAACCTAAGGAAGCACGATACATGCAGTTTTTGAACTGTTCAAGTGGTGATTCCCACTTAGTCGCATCAGTTACTAATAAAAAAAATCACAAATGGGTGGATAAATGTTTTGATAAATAGTAATGTCAAACTGGAATCACGATGGAGACTTTGAGACTTGCCTCAGACTTTAAGTCAGAGACTTGGGACTTAACTCTGACTCTGATTTTGTGACCTGTGAACATCTCTGCACGAACACAGAGAAGTACCGTACTTTTGGTACTTATCTGAAGTATCAAAAGTACAATACCTGGTGCAGTGGAAAAGTGCCCTTTGCCGTACAAAAAAAGGCTTTAATCAAGCTTCTGTCATTTTATTGTGTCGAAGTGAGATGGTTTACTTTTTTTTTTTTTTTTTTTTTTTTTTTTTTAAGAGCACCAAGCAATTAGCCTCCTCTTTCCAAGAGGAGTTTGTGGTCAGGGAGGACTTGATGGGGCTAGCCATTGGGAGTCATGGCAGCAACATCCAGCAGGCCAGGAAGGTACCTGGGGTCTCTGCCATTGAGCTGGATGAGGACAGCGGCATGTTCAGGATTTATGGGGAGGTGAGTTGGGCCCTGTGTTGTTTAGGGAGGCACGGTTTCTGCTGCGGCCTCCAGGTTGTAACTTCTGCTCCTTTCACATTCGTGTGTCCCCCCTCCCCCCCGGTAAAGAGCGCAGAAGCCGTACAGAAGGCACGAAGTTACCTTGAGTTCATTGAGGATGCTGTTCAGATTCCCAGAAACTTGGTTGGTGAGTAGAAACTTCCTGCACCGACCCAGTCGGTCGTCAAAGAACCATGGAGAACATTTGTGTTCTCTGCCCTTTGCAGGCAAGGTGATTGGCAAGAACGGAAAGGTTATCCAGGAGATTGTCGACAAGTCGGGGGTTGTGCGAGTGCGAATCGAGGGAGACAATGATAACAAGCTTCCTCGACAAGAAGTAAGCCCTTAACTTAATCATCTGGTTAAAGAAGCTATATTGGGAACTATTGAGGCTTGTCAATTTACTTAATGCCTGCAAATTTCTCAGCCTTGCACACCTGTGCTGTGAATTAAGCCATAATTGGTTCAGCTTACAGCGGCACTGTTCATGCCTATAATAGCCTTTTATTCTGTCATAATTTGAGCCTGTCCATCTTGACACAGGGAATGGTTCCTTTCACGTTCGTCGGCACCAAGGAGAGCATTGGGAATGTGCAGGTTCTGCTGGAGTATCACATCTCCTACCTTAACGTAAGTGTCTCGCCGCCGCCGTGCCGCCGCCGAGGAGGACGCCCGGTGTAGGGACTGACCGCCTGCCCTTTGGCCCGCAGGAGGTCGAGCAGCTGCGGCTAGAGAGGCTGCATATTGACGAGCAGCTGCGGCAAATCGGGATGGGCTTCAGGCCTGCGTCCGGCCGGCCTGCGGACCGCGACCGTGGCTACGGTGCAGAAGACGGCGCCTCGGGCGCCCCCCTGCACAGCAGCCGCTTCTACACGGGCAGGGGGCGAGGTCGGAAGGGCCCAAACTACACCTCCGGCTATGGTAATGGCGATGATGCTAAGTGCTCTGTGTATCATGTGACTCAAGGTTTGTCTTCAGAATAGTCTCGTACAGAGAATGAAACGCCTATTTTAAGAAATCAATAGCTATTTCAGAATGGTCGAGCACAATTGACAGCTTATGCCGTTTTAGATCTCATGAAGGAGTAGAAGTAGCCAGACTGCAAAGTGAGCCACATCTTGTGCTAAAAAGGCTTTTTTTGGGTGTGGTATTCCGTCTCAGGCGAAATATGAATTAGCTCTTCCCAGGCTGAACGGAACCTTTTCGACTTTGCAGTTGTAATTAGCACAGATAAAGTAGACATACCTTGACTGTAGCTTAAGGGACAGCTGAGCTGTGGAATTAAGGAACTGCAAAGAGGAGTAGAATCAACCTTTAAATGTATATTTATTATGGATAGAGAGTAATGTCATGATGTTCAGAGGAAATATAGCTTGTCCAGCATTTAAAATGAAGGAAGTAAGTCTGGAGAAGCTAGAGGTATTTCTGGAGATTCAACTTGCTGGTGGATTACTTTTCGTATTGGCAGTATATTAATGCTTTATATGTACACTACGGGCTCTGTATAGTATCTGTTCGGATACAGTCACTATTATAGGTTCTGAAAATATTGTGCAATTATCGAACAAATATATATTTTGAATTCAGTGCTCTTTTCTATTACTGTGTGCTGCATTGTTAAGCAGCTGTGAGTGTTTTGTGCAATAGCTAGTGGCAGATATGAAAGCTCTGCCACTGATCTAGCTTTGGCTACCACCTTATATGGATGCTGCATTGCATGTTTTCTTCATGTAGATGATACAGGTGCCTCAGGATTGTTTTTCAGGTTGATGTGCATGTGGATATTTTGGCCGTAGGTCTGATTTTTGGGTGGATTGCTTGGCTTCCCACACCCAACAGGTACAAACTCGGAGTACTCTAACGCCTCTGAGACTGACTCCGAACGGAAGGACGAACTGAGTGACTGGTCTCTGGCCGGCGAGGACACAGAGCGCGGACCGCGGCAGCAGCGGGACAGCAGGCGGAGACAGGGACCGGGACGAGGGCGCGGGGGCCATGGCGCCAGGGGCCGCGGGGCCGGGCGGGGGGGACACAGCTCCTCCATCAGCTCTGGTACAGCGCTCACTATAAACTTTGCAGTAGTGAACAACTGGTGACAGTTCATATACAGCCCAGTCAATTTCCAGACAAGTCAATTTCATCAACTAGCTTCAAAACTGATTCAACATGCTCAGGCAGCCAAAGCAACGCAAAAGGGGGCCGAGTTTTAAATGTAGTTTCTTTTGGCTGCATAATACTTGCAGAGTCCTGTCTATAAGCGTGTGATGTGGTCAGCAGGTTTTTGGAGGAGTTTTCCAGTTTTCCGTGTGTTTTACCCCTCCTACTCTTCCTCAGTGCTGAGAGACCCCGACAGCAACCCGTTCAGCGTGCTGGACAACACAGAGACGGACCAGACAGCAGACACCGATGCCAGTGAGTCGCACCAGAGCACCGGCCGGCGCCGCCGCTCCCGCCGCCGCCGCACAGATGAGGAGGCCGCCCTCATGGACGGCCTGAGCGAGTCCGACAACGCCTCGCTCAGTGAGAACGGCGTCGGTAAGGACCAGCAGGCTGCGTGGCCCCTCGCTCTCTTCCGCTCAAATTCCCTTTTTTAAAAAGGGGTCTCGAATTTCATTTTGTAGATGATTTTGAGGCGAAGCCCCAGCGGCGTAACCGTAGCCGTAGGCGGCACTTCCGCCCCCCAGAGGAGAGGCATACAGGTAACAGGGAAGGCCCAGGCTGCGTGTGTTTCGAAGCCGCATGACCTGCAAGAGGCTGCATTTTGGCCTGTGTACCCTGCAGGGGCAGTGCATAGTGTGTGTGGGTCATTTAAAAACATGTGCATGAATATGTCCTCATCCCTATCAAACTGTTGTTAATACTGTATTTTGACCTTGAGTTGATTTTTTTTTTTTTTTCTGTGTGCTGTTTTATACAAGTCAGTGTGTGTGTTTGTGTTGTCATATGACAATATGTTCCAATATGCTTTAAAAAGGTTGTAACTAATACCAGCCTTTTCCTGTTTTCAACAGCACAACTCGTGTGTTACAAACAATTTCCGAACTGTGCAACTAATTTGTTTGTTCTGTTATGGAGGATATAACAATTGGTCATCGAATGCTTTGCTATTTCAGTGATTCTGAGGCTGTTTTCGTAAGCATTTCATTTTCTTCCAGGGCTGTTTATTGAAATTCTGCTGGAGTACACTGATGGGTGATGTTTGTCTGGGATAATATGTTATTAAGAAAAAGAAAGGTATTTATGTAGGTGTTTAATTCTGTATTTCAGTTACCGTGGCAGATTACATATCACGGGCAGAATCGCAGAGCAGACAGCGGAACCCCAGGGATCAGAAGAAGAACAAGAGAGAACCGGTGAGGGTGGGTAGCGATGCAGGTGTACGCAGCAGATATCAGTGCGTAGTAGCAGCTGTCTTTGTTTTCCCATGCATCTACTTGACACGTATGAAGCCTGGATCACACTAAGCCGATATTTGGTGTGTTGGTGAGAGACAGTGACTGGCCGTCGTGCCGGTGTGTGCAGCACAGTCACGTGGTTTGTTACCGTCTGTGGTCTTTTAGCCAGTGTAACATGTTTAATCGGTCTCTGTGCTAGTTGGCCAACCTAAGGTCTCTGATAGGGCTGTATGTTAGGGGTGGGTGATATGAACTAAAATTATTATCGCAGTATTTTTCAAGTTTTAGACGAACAAAACAAAAATGAAAGCATCAAGGCACACAGCCACTGAAACGTACAACGAAATATTTAAATGAGGCATTATCCAGAGCAACTTGAGTGAATAAGGAGCTGGAAGTAACAATGCATCAGTGTAATCGCAACACAGCAACAAAGCCTGTATAATACTGCAGTTTGCTCCATGTTGGATGAATTAAAACCAAACCAGCTCCAAATAAGAGGCGCCCCCCCCTTTTTTTTCGCTCGAGTCTCCTCTCCTTTCAACACCTCCGGCTGTTTCCAACATTACGCTCGTCTTTTTTTATCCCCAACCTTGCTTAACCTCATTGCCCTACACCTACTTTAAGTGGCTACTGATTATTAAATTCAGACGTCTGTACCATCTCCCATCTCATTTTGACAGGATGCGCAGGACTGTAAAGTATGACTGGAGTACAAGTGTAATACATCAGTAAATCATTTTGGTATTTATTCATTGACCACAGGTCATGGTCCTAAGCCTGAAGCACTGTTGTTGTCTAAGTGATTTGTGGCCATTTCTTTCCCTGTATAGTTCCTGTTAAGTACAGTTGGAATTAAAGATTATAATAGTCCTAATACAGTGATTTGCCTGGCTGGCACTACGTGTGCAGCTATAGAAAATTAATCAACCCTTTTGACCAATCAGATTCAAGCTTCACTATTGTGCCAGTATAAGGATGTTTTATTAAAACTGCTCTGCATAGATTCACGTGCCATTAATCATACAATTACAACATGTGATTAGAGACTGAATCTTCCTAATAGAAGCCTGTCCTTAATCATAGTATAGAATATGTCTTTATTATAACGAAATTGAAAGTATCTGCTTAACGTTTTGAATTTGGGTAAAGAATATCCTCCTAAGACATTTGTATAATCTGTATAAAACTGTTAGTCTGGGAGATAAATTCAGCTGTACCCCCACCCCCCCACAGGGACAAATGGATTTTATAGAGGACCACAGCCCTGCTCTTGTGACAACCAATGGTCCCAAGGACAATTCTGATGAACCCCCAACATCAAATGAGAGAACCACAAGAACTGATAGCGGAGACGACGGAAACCAGCAGGCCGTACAGAACGGGGTGTCCTAAGGCTCCGCTCCTGGTTAGCCTCTGAACGGGGTGTCCTAAGGCTCCGCTCCTGGTTAGCCTCAGAACGGGGTGTCCTAAGGCTCCGCTCCTGGTTAGCCTCTGCATTTTTTATATTAGTGCTTGCACAAGCTTGCCAAAGATAGACATGTGGACTTCCAGATTTTTACAGCACTTTTCAGTTCCTTCATAATGGAACAAAAAGGGGATGGATCCAAAAAATAATAATCTGAACATTTACAAGATTAAAAAATTACACCTAGTACGTTCTTAGGGACGTGATCAGATGTTGTGCCTTCCAAGAGTAGAAAAGTGAACTTTGGCTGGCTGTAGCAAACCTTTTGTTGAATATGGTGACAATGGGAGAAAACCCCAGACGTCCTGCTGTTTGTTATGAAGAGCGTTAGCTGCTTTTGTTACGTTTTAATATGCAACCACTTCTTATACGAGGAGAAACCAGAAAATGCAGTCTGAGAGATATTTGCACTGAACAGTAACTTTCCCAGTAGAAAAATGTTAGTCTGGAAACTGATCTGTTAACTTTGTTGTCCATTTTTTTAATGCTATCACTACCTTCAGAATACTTGAAGATTGTATTTTCTTTTTCTGCTTGAACACTGGAAAGATAATGGGAGTGAATTCTCAAAGTGGGCTTTATTTGGTTTATTTATTTGAATATGTACAGTATTTAAATTCAATTGTAGTAACTGTAAACACTCCAAACTCAATCCTTTTGCAGGTGTCATTGGAGTACTGAAAGATCAATTTCCAGATTTTTATTTTTTGTTCTGTAAGCTATGTTCGTTAGTCCTTTCTGTTTTTTAATGGTCATTTTGATTGTTTGATGTGCAATATGTTTTGTATGCAGGTAGTTCTTAAATAAAATTTGTTTTTCCATCTTGATTTCAGTGTTCCATTAATCGTAACTTGTTGGCGACTACGGACGAAATTAGCACTTTCCTGGTAGCATTGTTCCAGTACATATATGTTCTTAATGATAATATTAAGGGAGCAAACAATTGCAAAGTTAAAATCTTTCACCTCTTATTAATTTTTACAAGACACAAAATAGGAGTGCTTTCCTTTCTAGTGTTTTACGTTGTGCTCACCAAAAAAAATAAAATATAATTAATGTTCCCTCTTTGCATCATGGTGAAAACGGGGAACAGTCACACTTGTATCTTTACTGTCCTGCTTAGTGCATCACTATATTCCCCAGAATAATTGAAAAAGCAAACCTGAGATGCTATTGATTCTACTATGTGCTGCATCTCAAGGTAAGATACACAGGAAAGGCTGTTTAGAATTGAAGGTTGGAGATTTATCACAGCCTACACCTAATTATATGTCAGTTGCACTTGCTGTCAATTACCACTCCTGCAGCTGACAGTGTCAAGTCTATGGTCATAATGGCACTAGCCTATAAACAAAAGCAAAAACAATATCTCTTGATTACACAACTGCCTTAATTAGTGATTAAGGAAAAATAATTGCCATTTAATCTACCGAGATGAACAGGTGTGAAAATTACTCATGTAATTTGCATATTATTAATGCCGAAATGACCGTTTTACATTTTGTCACATCTATAATTTAAAACCTTATTCACTCACTGATGGATGTAACACTCATTTAAAAGCACAAGTAAGTAGATAGAATCATTACAATAATTAACTAGGTAGCATTTATGTAAGTTTTTACAAGTTGCCATTATTAACTAGGCCAAAAAAGTTCAGTTAGGTGAAATTCATTTTAAACAAGTAACAGATGACCATAGTTTGCTGCAACAACTAGGTGTGTTAGGTGTAATAGGATCAAATTTAAAACACAAAACTATAAAAATACACAAAAACTGATTTTTAAGACTGACATCTTTTATAATTACTTTCTGAAAATTCTCCCTTTTGTCTAACCAGTTTCATTCCATGTCAAAATTTGGCCTGTCGTTAAAACTAATTTAATTATAGAAAAACAAAACATTCAACAAGAAATATTTATTTCCAACAAAACTACATGAAAACACATGTACAGCAATTATTATCACCCCAGTATTTAATCCTTTGTACAATCTCCCTTTGCCAGTATAACAGTTGCTTCTGGGATAAGCTCCGGACCCCCTGCGACCCATTAGGATAAAGCGGGTTGGAACATGGATGGATGGATGGATGTCCTGGTATTTCATGGACTCCATAATGCCATGTACCCTAATGAGATTTCCAGGACCTTTGGAGGAAAAACAGCCCCACAGCATCACAGAACCTCCACCGTATTTTACAGTTGGGATACGGTTCTTTTCATTTTAGCCATCCTTCTTTTTACACCAAACCCACCTTGAATGTTTATTGCCAAAAAGCTCCAATTTTGTTTCATCAGACCATAGAACATGGTTCCAGTCTATACAGTAGTAGCATTTCACAAACTCCAGGCACTTATGTTTGTGGTTAACTGACAAAAGAGGCTTCTTTCTGGCATAAATAATGTGAATGAAGGTGGCATCGGATGGTGGTTTTGGAGACGTGGTAACCCAAAGATTTTACTTTGTCTTGTAATTCACCAAGTGATCCGTGGGGACTGTTCTGCAGGCCCGTCGCGACAAGGCAGGCAAACCAAGCAATTGCTTGGGGCCCCGAGCTGGCCTGGGGCCCCAAGACAACG
>JAODKF010000038.1:10111986-10127725 GCA_026779585.1 Mormyrus proboscirostris | reverse complement strand
ACTTCACACCTGCACTTAATGTTTCCCATTCCTTTTGAAGTTCACTTGATGTCATCCTACGATTCATGAGAAACTGTTGGATAATTTTATGGTCATCCCTGCTATTAGAAAATAACTTCCACCCTCTACCTGGCTGGCTTTTGGTCGTTTCCAGTGTCTTCCCAGTTTCACCTTGTTCTTGTGTGCTGATGTCTAAATGTTGAGTCTGGGAGCAGCCTGCCATGTGACCTCCTGCCAACAGAACCATGATTAAAGATGGATTTAAAAATGCAGATTCAAAAAATATATATGCAGTGGTCTCTTAATTTTCTCTAGAGCTATATATATATATATATATGGAATTTGAATTTACAGGTAGTATTTACAAGCAAGTTACATATAAAGAAGAAAATTGTGTTCCTTGGGCTCCCGTTTCCTGTCCACAACATAAATTTCTTTTTTCTGCGCGGCAATTCCGCCCAGTATGACTTCTGGCCGCTACTCCCGCCGCGCAGCAGCGTATCGTTCGTACTCCCAGCATCCTAGTTCTTTGTACTTGCATATACTCTTAAAATGATTCGAATAACGACTTACGAACATTTCAAGTTACGAACGGCCATTCGGAACGTATCTCATTCGTAAGTAGAGGAGCATCTGTACTGAGAACTTTTAAATAGAAATGTGAGATACACGATATATGAATAAATATAGATATGACAGGTGAAATATGCATAAAGTGCAGCGAAAAGTTATTGATATTTATGAAGGTCAGTTATTGAGTGGTAAGGGTTAGGAGATCTGAATGGTGATAGTATTGTTAAACTGTTACTGAGCTTGCTGGTGCAGAACCTAAGCCTCTCCCTAGTCATTGCTATATAAGACTTATTAGACAACAAAATTAAATTTATAGACAGGCAGTTTCAGAAAGCGAATGTGTCTGATGAAGCCGTGTGCCTTAACCCATGTGAAGTTTTAACAAAACTGGTCTCAATTGTTTGTGCCACGTTTGGGTCCTTAAAATTGAGATATACATGTTTTTTCTACATTTGAAATGGCACAAACTATAGAAACTGGCCAGGTTGAAATCTGATGCAAATGTGGGGAAGGGCTAACTTCATGGTGCAGTCATGTGACCATATTACGAAACATTAATATCTCAGAAAATAAAGCCCAAAAAAGACCATTTCAACGTCCATAAACTGGCACAAACACAGCACAAATGATTGTGATCAGTTTGGTTGAAATCTTCATGGTAAAGTCACATGACCATGTAAACATGCATTATTAGCTCAAAAACTAAAACAAACAAAAAATGTTAATGGCACAAACTGGCACAAATGTGCAAACGTTTGAGATCGATCTGGTTAAAATGTGTAACAAAAGTGGGGCCAAGTTAACGCAAGTGGGCACCTATTATACAACAGTTAACGCCAACCAAGGAATTTGATTGGAGAAGAGCTGCTCTATGGTGCTGTTATCAGAGTATAACTGCCCTCAGGCATTTCACATTGATGTGTCACTCTGCTTTACAGGTGTATCTAGAAACCATTACTTAGTCAAATTTAAATGATGTTTAATAATTTGGTGCCAGTGAGCTGAGTAGCCTTAAAATGTTAGTGTTGCTTGGCAACAGTTGGCTGATGAGAACTATTTTGTGTAGAGGCCTGTAAATGTTTAAATAAATAATCTAACAAATTATTATCTGTTGTGGCTTATTACTGTTACCTTACAAATGCTACTCGATCAACTGTTGTATAAAAGTGTTGTATATAACACGTCATCAGGAGAACTTTGCTGAATTCAC
Source organism: Mormyrus proboscirostris (assembly GCA_026779585.1). Taxonomy (NCBI): domain Eukaryota; kingdom Metazoa; phylum Chordata; class Actinopteri; order Osteoglossiformes; family Mormyridae; genus Mormyrus; species Mormyrus proboscirostris. The sequence goes on along the minus strand of JAODKF010000038.1, from coordinate 10,125,942 downwards.
ATGATGACGCAACAGAACGTTTTAATAAGTCGCTCGCGGTGGGTGGGGCAGCCCACCATGGTAAAGGTGACAGGACAGATGCCACAAGCTCGATTTTGAGATCGGCGCTAAATTAGTCGATAGTTACTCTGAGAAGAAATATAATGCTGGCGGGGCATCCCAAATTCACCCATCACAGGAACACCCGTCGCTCATAGCTAGCTAGGTTGGATAGAATGAATATAACGAGCATTAAATTTTTGTAAAAGTGACAGCCATACTATAAAACAGTACGAGGACTCGGCACGTTATAATAGGCGTTGTAACGTGAAAGTGGACTATTTCTAGAAAACTAACTAACCTTTGTTTGAACATTTGTTCAAAAACACAGTGTCAGTTTTATTGTTTATCTTACTTATTTTATTGTCGTTGCCTTTCACGAAAAGTTCTTGGGAACAATTTCCAGCTGTTATTCGATCTTATTCTAAAATTATTTAATGCAAAAGTTCCATGAAAATATGGTTGAAAATATGAAAGTGGGAAACGCAGATTTTTGCTGTAGTCCTGCCTGTTTTGGTATCTGTAGCAATATTTTCGTTTGCATTTTTGGTACATGAGTAACTTATATAGATTCTCCAATGATGTTTCTATTCATAATGTTGTTTCCTTGCATAAAGCGACCACTGGACAATGTGACAGTCCATATGTTTATTTATCTCGTAATTTGTTTCCTAAAATGAGTTGAAGCTTTTTTCACTCTAAAATAAGATCACCATTGAAATAACCTTCTTTTATACAGGTTTGTGGCCTCTTACAAAAATCCTTGTTGAATATGCATGCTCTTTAAAGATACTTATGGTTCCATTGTTAATACTGAATATTAATGCAGTGTATTAATGATAATAATGAATGATAATGACTTAACGTTGAGATAAAATTATGTGTATTATAAGACCTACTTTTTTTATTTGTTAATACTTAATTACATTGAAATACTTTATCTCTATGTGGTGGTAAGATACTGAATTAAATGTACTTTTTTATCAGCTTAAGCAAGAAATATACAGATTTCCAATGTTAAATGAAGCCTCTGTGGTCTCTACTCTGCGCTACTGCAGAGCAATGACTTGCTGGAAAAAAATATATGAGCAACCACATGTAAATGGAAATACCTGAATAGCTGTTCGGCGTATCCTTTGTAGTTAATGCTGGTTAGCAATATGCTTCCTCTGTTGTTGATGGGGCTGATATCTCAACCTTACCTGAGGTTGTAATGATGTGCTTTGTCATGCAAATTAGCTTTCTAGAAAGATAAGGTGCAGTGTGTCCTTGCTGAAGGGCTGAGAGGGACGAAGCCATTGACAGGGACGAAGCAGAAGCTGCTGGAATTGTGGAGAAAAAGGTGTAGCACCAGCAGAAGATCATAGCATCTGCAGGTACTTTCATCATCTGTTGCGGGCATCTGTTCTACTGCCTTATATTCTGTGTGAATGTGAGGATGTACATGGATTACTAAGAAGAACCAACTGATTGATTAATGACATTTTTTCAGAGTCATTGTTTTAGTTTGCTAAATTTTAGTAAAACTCTTTTTTTACAATGTCATCTTCTCTATGTCCGTATCCCTGGACTCCTGTCATGCCGTTAAAAAAATCATGATTTAAAATGTTTCTGCTTTTAGATTCGTCTTTGACATATTCATACAGGTCCAGCACAAAGGTCCCGGATGAGACGATGCAGGGGAAATGGCAGTTTCTTAGCTGAAACCCCAGCTGTCTCCTGCTGATGGTCTATTTTGACTGAGGTAGGGAGAAAGTGAAAGGTGTCATGAATCTGGATAATCTGTAAGTACTTGATCTGCTCTACATTGTAGTATTGGAACATTTATCATTTGGTCTGTTCCTGAATGTGGAAGGAAGGGTTAAATGATTGATTTGCCCTTTGAATGTGCATGATCGTATAAAAAAATTGAATACTGCCCGTCGCCATGGGTCACATTGCTGTTTTCATTGATGAAATGTTGTATGGCACTGCCTGTGTTTTGAGTCCCCTTCCTCACATTTCCCTAGTTTAGATGTGAAAATAAACCTTGCCCCCAAAAGCATTGATGTGGGGCTGTGTGTTTATAAAACCTGTTCCGAAAGTCCTTACAGTATGTGTCATTATCATCATGTGACAATGACATTGCTTTTTACGAGAAATATCAATGAATTTGAGATGCACAGATTTTGTCAGTGTTACCTAAATGTATAATGATGTTTGAAATCTTGTCTTCTGGAAGTCTAATCCTCTGATAAATGACAGTGACTAAATAGTTTCTTTTGCTGTTACATCAAGAAGCCTACAGTATAATATCAGCAGTGCTGGCAGGTGACCTGGTATCAGGACACAACAGGTGTTAATTGCTTCTGGTATATGCTGGAACCTTTGGCTCAGGCCTTAACCAATGATTAAAATTGATCAAAAAAAAACCTATAGTGTGATCTACTTAGATTTCCAGAAGGCCTTTGATGTTGTCCCCCACAAACGGCTCTTGCTTAAGCTCAAAGCTGCAGGGATTTTAGGAACTGTAGCAGCTTGGATCAAAAACTGGTTAACGGATAGGAAGCAGCAAGTAGTTATTAGAGGCATAATGTCACAGTGGGCCTGCGTTCATAGTGGGGTACCGCAGGGTTCAATTTTAGGACCACTATTATTCCTAATTTACATTAATGATATTGACACCAATACATACAGTAAACTGGTTAAATTTGCAGATGACACCAAAGTGGGTGGTGTAGCAGATACTGATCTAGCAGCAGAGAGGCTACAACGGGATCAAGATTTAATTAGCGACAGAGATGATACTTGGCAGATGAAATTTAACGTAGATAAACGTAAGGTAATCCATGCAGGAATGTCTTACCAGGAGAGGTTAGCTGAGCTGTATCTGTTTCACCTCGAGTAAAGGAGACTAATGATCCAGGTACACAGGAGTCTAACAGGTTTGGTTCAGCCAAATGGCTACTTCAATATTAGTTTAAATACTAGAACTCGTGGCCATAAGTGGAAATTAGCTGGAGAACATTTTAAAATGAATTTGAGGAAGCACTTCTTTACACAGTGTGTAGCTTGAGTATGGAATAGTCTTCCTGTTAGTGTAGCGCAAGCTAAAACCCTGGGTTCCTTTAAATCAGAGCTAGATAAGATTTTAACAACTCTGAGCTAATAGTTAAGTTCTCCCCAAATGAGCTTGATGGGCTAAATGGCCTCCTCTCATTTGTAAATTTCTTATGTTCTTATGTTTAACTAGGATAACCTGGTGGTAAACCATGAACATGTCATGGGTGTTTTCAGATAATCGCTGTTGTTGATGTTACTACTGTTGTAGTTGTATATGGCCTTCAGGGTGGTGTGGCACGTTTTAAAATGGATGCAGGCACAGTGATCAAGAGGGTAAATCAAACTCTTATTATGTTTACATATGCAACATCTTTAGTGCAGTGCAATGTATTTCTTATGGCTTCTAAATTTATATACTTCTATACTCTATATTTCTTAAGACTTTAGGGATCTCAAGAGAATTCAATCCTGGCACCAAGAATAAGAATAAAAAAATATGGGGAATTTTTTTTTCTGAGTTTTATTAGTACTAAAGCAGGTTATTATCCATCTTTAGCTAATGAAACTAGCCTAGCTTTTACCATAGGTGTGATCACTCGATTATGATTGGACCAAAATAGTCACATGACACATGCAGTTGAAAGACCATAAAATAGGTATAATTGGTCATGGGTAGTTAAATTAACATCCAGTTAAGTAAAAAATTTTGGCATCCAAGCTATTGCATTCCATCCATCCATCTGTCCATCCATCCATTGTCTGCTGCTTATCCAGGGCCAGGTTAATGGGGCAGGGATGCCCAGACCTCCTTCTTCCCTGCTACCTCCTCCAGCTCCTCTAGGGGAATATCATGGTTTCCCAGGCCAACTGAGAGTGATATTCTCTCCTGCGTGTACTGGGTCTGCCCCGGAATCCCCTCCCGGTTGGGAATGCCTAAAATACCTCCCCAGGGAAGTGTCCAGGAGGTGTCCTAGATAGACGCCCAATCACACCAACTGGCTACTTTCAACTCGGAGGAGGAAACCGCTAATCTTTAAGCTCTTCATCCTCTTTTTTAGGCTGAGTCCAGACACATTGCGAAGGAAACTTATTTCTGCCACTTGTATCTGCGATCTCATTCTTTTGGTCACTATCCAAATCTCATGAGCAAAGGTGAGGGTAGGAACATAGATCGACTGGTAAATCGATAGCTGTCTCTTTACTATGACAACACTACAGCGTCCACATCACTGCTGATGCTGCGCAGGTCTGCTTGTCGATCTCCAGCTCCCTTCTTCCCTCACTTGTGAACAAGACCCTGAGTTACTCATACATAAACTCCTCTGCCTGAGGTACTAAGTCATCCCCAACCTGAAGAGGGTAATCTGCCTTTTCTGGTGGATCACCATGACCTCAGACTCGGAGGTGCTGATCTTCATCCTGGCCACTTCGCACTCTAGCTGCATACTGTCCCAATGCCTGCTGCAAGTTACAGCCCAATGAAGCCAACAGGACCACGTCATCTGAGAAAAGCAAAGCGATGATCCTGAAGTCACTGAAATGGACCCCCTCTGCCCCCTTGTCTATGCCTAGACATTCTTCTCATAAAAGTTATGAACAGAATCAGTAACAAAGGGCAGCCATAGCGGAGTCCAAAATCCAAAATTTGACAGTTACTGCTTAATGGCTGACATGGTCAAAGCCATATCAGAACTTTAGATGTTAATATGTAGGTTTGGGATAGAGCACAGAATACAGAACTAAATTGCTGACATTTTATTGTGCCATTATGGTATTTTTTATTTAGTTTTGTCTACAGACCATGTTACAGAGACTTCTTAATGCCATGATATGGTCAGCATGGTATTAGAATTTGGTGATTAGAGGTCATTGTCAACACAGCACAGCACACAGTGCGCAACAACAAAATGTGTCCTCTGCATTTAACCCATATGCGACTTTCGTGACATAGCAGGGGGCAGCTAATTCAGCGCCCGGGGGAGCAGTGCTTGGGCACGATACCTTGCTCAGGGTACCTCAGTGGTGACTTGCTGGTGGGGGATTCAAGCCTGCAATCTTTCGATTACAAGTGCGCTTCCCTAACCATCAAGCCACCACTGCCTTTGGTATTGCTATTTGGATTTTATATGCAAAATTAGCAGCTTTTCAGGCCAAATAACTAGAGTTTGAATAAAAAATTTTCAATGGATCTGTTGGACATTTTGAGATGTAAGGCCTATCATTAAGCAATGACTTTTTATTGTTTATGGTTTCTGTACTGATGAATTTTGGAGCACTCAACATGTAACGTACATAAAGGATTGATATTTGAGTGGAGTAATAACCCCAATCTCTCAGCATTCCAGCTAATAAATGGACTGCATATACAATACTCCCATTTTGTTTTTATCCAATTGTAATTAAGCAAGCAAAATACATGCTCTTCTGTACTGAATACATTCACCAAAAACAATATGGCATATTCAGGTCTGGGTTTACTGCACAAGTTGAATACTGTTTGAGAGAATGCTGAAATAATGAATTCAAGAATAATGCATATATTCCCTAGTGGTGATTAAATGAATGGGGCAATATTTCATTTTCAGAAGTGGTTTGTTAATGCATATTTACAGGTTTACTTGTGGAACTCAAGATTACGGTGAAGTGGCACAATATTATCAAATAATACAGCTCTAGAGATCAGTACTGACACTCAGTGTTGGTTCATTAATTGAATTATTGTAATTTGATTAATATTGTTAGCAACACCTCATAACATGCTGCATTTACCATTATATAGTTTTGCTGTCTTTGCATTGTGCAGAACCGGAAAATGATGATAGGGTTTTATGCTTCTCTGAGGGTTTAAATAAATTGTGGAAGAGACAGAGGTTTGTCAGATTTTTTTTTGAGAATTACGTTTTATGTACACTGAATGACATTTAATCACCTATTGGTCTCCTGACACTGGAACGGAAAATACCAAACTGGTACTGTTATGTTAAAAGTCCTAATTACTGACCCTCTCATTTGCATAATTACAATGATTTCCACCAGCAAGGCTAGTATGGAGATTGTAAATTGTGATGGACCTGAGAAAGCCAGAAAAAAAATCTGGTTTAATGATGAATCTATCGTTCAAGAGTTAGGCAGGCTGGCTTGAGTTTCAATAGGATTTTAAAAAGCCAACTATGTGCAGAAATGAGAATCTCCCCCCCCCTAAATCATATGGAATTACAGTCCTGGGTGCATGTGCCTACACACAAAAAAAGCCCAGAGGAAGCAGCTATTTCTGTTGGTTTTATTAAACCAACCAAGCAATTTAATTCTTTTGTTCCGGAGAGTTCTACTTCATTGATTAACAAAAGCAGGGATATAATTTTTTCAGCCTTTTTGAAAAGCCTGAAATGTCAAGCCTTTTAAAGCAGATTATTCTGCCTCTGTGCAGTGAATACAGCCAAAGTAACCTTTTGTCTACAATTAAATATTCCAGCATAAATATAAAAGAAAATCAGAGATGGGGAAGATTGACTCACTAGAGATTGGAGAGGTAGATTCACACAGAGATAGTGCAAACAGCTTCCTTCTAATTAAATATGCCAGAGAGTCTCAAAGCATTCGCTTTGAGCCGCAGAGAGAGGAAGCCGCCTTAGAATGTAAGGAAGAAATATATCACATCATCTGTCTGTCCACATTCTTCCTTTGGGCATCTAAAGGTATTTCGTTTTTTTTTTTTTTTTTTGAGGGTTTGATATTTGTTTATTAAAATATGAAAGGCGATATCTTCAGGGAAATGGCATAAACATATGCATGCAGTAAAAGTTCTGAAATTGTTTATGATATAGAGGCAGATAATTCACGAAACCACACTGAAGGTTTCATGGGACAGTCGTTCTGTTTTTTAGGTCTATAGCTTGACTTTTATTGTGTTTGGTCCAGTCTTTTCTCGCTCATTGTTTAACAGATTATTCTTGCCTTAAAATGCAGATCTGATGAGAGTTGTGAAGACATGTATGCATGCATATTGCTAATTAATTTAGATAGGATATACTTTGGTAGTATTTTAAATGTGCACGTTAGAGATTTTTGTTGGACTGTCGGAAATATAGTGCTAAATAAGGATCAGGAGTTACATGGCCATTTTAATGAATGACAAAGGTTAATTAAGTTCTTTTGTAAACATTTTATATTATTTATATTGTGAAAAGTACGTTTCAGTGATAGTGATGTTTGTGCTGTTTTGTATGTTATTATATTGTATTTTGTTGTATGACAGATTGTTAAAATGAAAAGCAACATTTTAGATAGCAAAATAATAGGTTAAGTAACTGGTTTATTTAGTTTTGCTGGAATTGAAAAATGCTTATTCTTTATTTGGTCATAGTCACCTGAATTTAGGAGATGTTAATTACAGTAATTATTATGATCTTTGTGAAGCAGTCGAGCATCTAGCACTTGTTTTTAATGCATAAAATGTGATTTATGTCTTTTTAAAATACTCACTGTTTAGAAAGAATGTTCCCTGGATATTGATTTAGTTAAACAGCTAGAAGTCTGGCACAGTTAGCCACCTCTCAGAACTTTTTCTGTGACTCTATAGGAGTAACTTTCATATTTGTTGTTCTAATACTGTGAGTACAATGTGCTCTTCTGTCAGCTTTATACATTTTCCTTGTTATATGTTTAACTTGAATTATTTTAATTATGTCATATTTAGGACATTCAGGTCATTCAGACTTAGAGATGGTTAGAAGTTCAGTTATTAACTGACTACTTTCTGCCACATCACTGAAAACGAATCACCGTTTCAGCCAATAAAATTTCATTTCAATAACGTTTATATTATTCATTAAGGACTTGCATTAGCATGTAACTGTTCAGTTTAAACCTCAGTGATGATGTTTTTGACTTTTTCCTGTATGTAGTAACAAATCTGACACTGAACCTTGTCAGAATGTAGACTGAACACCGTTTATGTGTATACATCAGTCACCGCTGCCTTTTTGAGGTCGGTATGTTTAAATGAGATGTAAGGACATCGCTGACGGTTTGATAGCCCATCATGAGAGAAGGGCTGTGGTACGTATCTTTGGGCGTGTTCTTGGTGGAGGAATACGGCCAGGTGACACCAGACAGTGCCTGCAGAGCCGGATTTAGCCTTTGCGAGGAGCGAAACCTCGGCGCCGCCTCCTTTACGTCACGGACCGCTAATATTAGCCAAAGTGCAGCCGGTGTCTGCCTCGGGGTCGGTAAGTGTTTGCAGGTCAGGTGTAATTACTCAGGCGTTGCGTACTCTTACCGCTGTCCCGCTAAACTATGTGGTGATCGCACTGTACAGTAAGTACGTAGCACCAACTGTAGTTATGTTTACAGCTGCATCATGCTCAACACTAATAACTAATAAAATCTTGTATTTTGATTACTTTGGGGTAAGGTTAGGGCTGGGTATGGGTTAAGATTGTCATTCCTGTAGATCCTCTAGATTTATGGCCATAGAAATAATGTCGCGAAAATACAAACTTGTTTGAAAATGCTCTTAATATAGCTTTACATTTATATATATTAATCTATACTAAGAGAGAGCATTTTTGCTCTTAATATAGGTTTATATATATATATATACTGAGAGCATTTTTGATTTAAAAGATTTGAAGATTTATAATGCTTAAATTGCATATTTTTATATATATATATATCATTTTTATAGTACTGAATTTAATAAGTGAACCTCCATGTGTAACTAGAAATGTGCTAAAATCTCTGAATCTGTTTTAATAGCTGTGTAATTTTAACTGTATGAATTAAATGCTTACCATTAGATTAGTATTCAGTTTACATATTTTAATACTTGCTTTTGTTTGAGAAGCTTTGGGAAGTAGTTGGATTAACTAATGGAAAAGGTAGAATTGTATTTAGTACTCATTTAAACAAAAAAATGAAGAATCATTGGCAAATACATCCTGAAACTTCATAGACAGCAAACATTTGATTGGCTGTTTGTGATCAGGGGTATTTCATTCACCCTGACTTGTGCTTCTGCCTGTTTAAAGGTACCTCTTGTGGTGAATGTTTAGGGACTCAGAAAACAAGCAGGTATATTTTGTTCTTAAGGTCTTAATTTAAAGGTCTTTCTTTCTGGGGGCCAAAGTCTGGTCAAGTTTCCATGAACTTGTCAATGATGCTAGATGCACTGAGGTTGTGTTTCTGTGGTGATGTTTGTTCTGAATGGTCTGCCGGCTCGTCCCGGTAGCGGGCTTTTTGGACGGCGGTACCAGGTCAGCAGCAGGACAGAAGCAGCTGAGCTCCGTCGTTTTGCAAGCCTCCCTAAATCTGTCATTATGCTGAATTTTATTTTCCTGAAATGAGGCTGCAAGGTTTGCAAATGGGAAACAAGAATTATTTAATCAAATTGTACCTTCACATCCAGATTTGACTTTGGCTGCATAATGCAAAGCAGTAATCCCTTTATCAAGTGACCAGATGAAGTGCTTTCATTGGAAGTGGGACAGGCACATATTCGTGGCCTTTCTGTATCTGGTTTATTTGGAAATTGGTTAGTCTTCTTTATTGTTAAGGTTGATAATTACAGCCGGCATTAAACAGAAATATGACCGATTAATGCTGCAGGAAAATGTTCAGAAGGAACCCTTCAATCAGCATTACTATTTTTGAGTAGTTCATGCACACGCTTATTGCAACCCTCTTATCGTTTCTGAGACACATTCCTAGCTGACATTTTAATTGCCGTCCCTTTAAATATTAGTTTATATCTCTGAACTGTCAGTTGCTGTTATTAGTTTTGCACTTTGCAAATTCTGTCTAAGTGCTTGAAATTACTTATTGGCTTTTTTTTCATATTTTTGTAACTTTTTTTATTTAATGTAATTATTATTACATTAAATAGTTTGACTGTATTTTTGGACAAGTTGTGTTAATTGAAAGTGGATTAATAATTATGAATTTGATTTGAAATAGTTGAATGTTTCATTATATACACAAAAACCACTGAGAATAATGCTGACCTGGTTAACAACCAGGACTTTTCTGTTATAAAAATCAGGTTCTACTGTAGCTCTTGGCTTTTGGGAACCTCAAGCCTTGTTTTTGTGGGAACGGTTCTGCTTTCTCTCTTCAGTCATGGTTACTTTGTGCTGTTTTCCAGCTCAGCTCTTGGAAAGGAATGCTTATTATCTTAATTAAACATTAAATGAAACAGTTATTGCTGAGAATTGTAAGTTTCATTTTACTGAAGAAGAGTCCTCCCAAAAATACAATAGCATAAAACATAACCTTGATAGCAGGTATGCGTTTCTTAGACATTCTTTTAAGTGGCTCAGAAAACAGGTAGTTTTCGAATATGCAAATATAGGCATAAGTCAGTGTTGCTGTTGTAAAAAATTTTGAGCCAAATGAGCATTTAATCGCAAGATAGAAACATATTAGCATGTCTTAGCCTGCAAAGCAGTTGAACAGCTGGAATAATTGTCAAAGTTGCAGGTCTTGAATAGTTTGCAAGAGGTATCTGCTAATCTAATAGAATGAAAAGCTTCCTTGTAGAGAGGTTCTGTCGGGTTCACCTGAATGACTTAAAGTGATTAAGGATTGCATGATAAACCCCCAGTGTAATGTGAGAGCTCATATTGCTAGGCCATTGAAAAGGGTTGTTGACATGCCTGTGGTACCAGGCTTAGGGGATTTGTATCCACTAGGATGCTGACAGTCAGTACCTTGAAGAAATGCAGGCTTCAGAAGTTAGTATGACTGGATCGTGCCCCTGACGGCTGGCTGGTCTTCTTTGTTGGACAGAAAGTAGCTGCAGTTTAAGACTAAAATTACAGTTCATTGTTTCCCAGAATATTGTGAAATGCTTGTAATGGCTAATGTGGGAGATTTGAAGGTTTTCCCATACATCCCAGTGTTTGTATGCTGAATGTAAGTGGACAGTTTAAAGAGCTTTTTAATTACAGGCATTAAATTCAATTAGCCACATCTGCTCTCATCATCATTTGCTGCATCAAAGATCTGCAAATGACAGGTTACATGTCTCACAGGTGCTTGGCAGGATTTAGCTACAGGGGACCTTCTCACTAAATTTGCCCCAAGGCAACTTGCCATTTAGTCATCCTTATGGCAAACCCAAACCTTCTTATGGATAGTTTTTTAAGTTGACTTGGTATGTGCTGCATGGGGTCCTAGTCAACCTGTTAAACGTTCGCACAAAAAAACAAAAAACAAAACAACACAAAATCAACTGCTTCTTATTTTTTTAAATATTTTGCCTGCAGTAAAGATGGTAGTTTAGGTTGCAGCTCGCGCGAAAGACACAGAATAAGCCCATCAAGCAAGTTCTGTGTGTTTATGAAGTAATACTCATTGGCTCCCAGTTGACAGAAAAGCTACCTGAGCACTAAGAGTGTGTTTCGAGGCCTCATGCTGACGCCGCATACAGAGAGCCTACGGCTAAGCCGTCTTTTCACAGCGGAATCCGGCAGCGCCACGCCAGTGCTGTCGGTGTGTCCGTGCTTGTGCTTCCACAACATTATCTGTTGCTCTTTACTTTTTGTCTGCATTCCAGCTGTAATTATCTACGGCTCAAAACAAGTAGAGGCCAAAATTCCCGTTGAGCCATTGAGACGGAATTATAGCCTGCATCTCTCAACCTTCTCTGCTGATGGAAAGGGTTTTTTTCTTGCGTGTGTCGCAGACTGTATGTTTAGTTACTCCCGACTGTTTTGTTTAGGAGCGGGGGGGGATGGGGGGTGTCTGTAAAGGCCAGTCATGTGTGAATTTCTTTGTTATGTCTCCTCTTGTCTCGAGCATGGAAAAATCGATCAGGCCTGAAGCTGAAGCCTAATACATAACCCCCACAGCCTATTGTCTAGGTGAAAAGCACGCACTGAAATCCATGGGCAGGTTGCTATTAATATGACAGCCCACCCCATATCCAGCTGTAATTTATAATGAAATACCTAATCTCCATTATTTTGATCCAGGCAGGCGATTCTATAAAAGAGAGAGAGGAAGGGGGGGGGGGGGGCTTTTGAGTTCCTTGGGGCAGTTGTATGTGAAATGGCAAACCAATAATTTTTGTCAAGTTTTTTTTTTTTTTTTAGCCAGCTGAAATGCTTGTGGATTGCCACAGTTTAAAAGGCACAGATAAAGCTCATTCAGGGGACTGAATGAGTGTGCCATCTGTTTTTTATTTCCTCTCTTTTTTTTCCCTTTTCCTTTTTCAATCCTTGTAATCAAATTTGAGCAAAATCAAATGGGGGGTTTTCAATGAAAGTACCTTTTGTTGATCTAAAACGAGCAAGTAATTTACAAAATGCCCTTCCTTTGTGTGGGAGGCTAAAGGAAAAAAGAAATCAGTAGCTTTTAAAGCTAGGCCTTGCTGCGACTGTGAGGATAATGAAAGCCGTCTGTGTTGTGGGGTAGAAAGCATTTCAAAGGCAGGCCTGACTCAGGGTTACAATACTGAAAAACCAGTGTGTTTGTTTTGTGAGGAGGACTGAACTTCAGATCCCCACAGTAAGCTCTGACTGGAGGACCATGAAGACGTCTCTGCTAACTCTGGAGCACGCCAGCCCTGTCTGCTTGTACTCTTGAGGAAGCCTTTGATTCTTCAAGGGAAAAAAAGGAAAATCAAGGAAGAGACAAAGTGAGGAATTCGTCTGGACCTGGGAGCAGTTCTCTTGCTTGCTGGATGTGCTGTCCTGCAGGAAGAGCTTCACCGTCCACCAGCTTCCACCGCTTCCTCGGTGTGCTGGAATATCTCCTGGGAAGTGACCTCCTTGCCGTTCCTCCTTCAGGTTTGGATAACTTTGGTCTCCTCAGCGTTTTCTAATGAGCCCTTTGTTGCGGATTCTGCGTCGGAATGAATCGAACGTCCGAGAATGTTGAAGCCCAGCGGCGATCTGTGGCAAACCCGCTAGGAATTTGATTTGTCCAGGGAGCAGAGCGTCACCCCTGTCACTGTCCCTCGGACTGTGCTTGCAAGTCATTCCCCAGCGCAAATGAGTATTTTAACTACAAGCTAGAAATTACTCGTTGGTGATGATTTTTTCCATTTTTTCCCCTGCCCTCAGGGGCTGTTGTGTGTTATGACACCTCACTTCAGTGCCATGGTGGTGAGGCTGATGAGTACTTTGAGATGCAGAAGATGTTCTATAATGTTTGTATTTCTTTAATGTTTTTATACTGCGGCTTTTGCTGCAGGTTATTCCAGATCCATTGCCGTTCAGCTTTAATTCATTTCGCCTGTTTTGTTGCAGGGGTCAGTGCCGGTGGATTATTTACAGTTTTCAAAGGTGATGAGTGGCTATGAGTAAAGGGATGCTTTAGAATTTTTGGTTATGGTGATTTTCATGCATCTGCATTCACTCCTGAACCTTGCTGTGTGCATTGGAGGTCAAATGGAGGTTTAAATGTGAGTGTTGATGCATGCGAATCTGCTGGTGGTGCAGGAGACGCGACTCCTGCTCGCCCATGCAGCCTGATGGGTGCCCATCCCCCCCCCCACAGAGCTGCTACCGGCTTTTCTGTCATGCAGTCACTGCCATTAGGTGGTTGTAATATGGTTAGTGTTGTATGACTGTTGTATGTTGTATGATATGTTGTATGATAACTGACTTTGCATTGCGTGCGTCTCTTCGAATTTAGTTTGTTAGTTAGTTTTATAACCACCCAACACAAATCTATCTCCCTATAGTATCTATCTATCTATCTATGTATCTATATAAAATATGTATATATCTCAAACCGTGGTTTTGCTCTCTGCTGCCACCTGATGCAAGTGGTGGAGTTTTGCACCCTGTTAAGTCATCATCATTTCGTGGCCCTTTAGCTGTTTCATCAGCACCATCTTTTTGAGTGGGGGGGGGGGGGGGGGGGGGGGGG
>JAODKF010000038.1:10100855-10111789 GCA_026779585.1 Mormyrus proboscirostris | reverse complement strand
CGAGGAACATTTTAATGTTTTTATTTAGAAAGAAAATCCTGAAAAAAAATTCTAGAAATTTCTAATGGAGTATTTTTTCCTAAAATTAAGAAAGGCTAGAATAACTGTGTACTGGTTACTGTAGTTGGTAGGCATGGCTGGGCGAAGCAGCAGCTGCAGGCTGGTGTAGCTGCTGGTATAGAGCTCTATATCCTCCGATGCTTATAGCTGTAGCTCCAGGCAGCCATGTGTGGTTTATAATGGGAGCTGAGTGAGTTGAGAATGACTGGCTGGAATGACTCCAGCTTCCCTTAATCGCACCCAATCGGGTGCCGCGGTATCGCTGCGCAACCAGACGCTTGTTGCCAAACAGCATCAGTATTCTCACCTTTCCATTTTATCTGTGATTCTGCGTAACCCTTTGCCTGTTAAGCCAGTAGTGGTGAAGTGCAACTTCTCTTCTCAGTGTTTTGCCGAAATGTTGAGTTCCATGGGAAGCTGCTTGGGTCTGACCACACGCTCTCATGAGAAACAATGTGATCGGTGGTAAAAAAAAAAAAATAATAATAAGGATATAATGCTTGCGCAAGAGCATTGAGGAACAATGCCGGAGATCTGGGGAATATGCTGTAATTAGGCTGTGCTGGAAATTGGCCTGCAGGGGGGCTTCACCGTGCTGGCGAGGGGTGGGTCCCGTGGTGGGGGGACTGGGATGGCGCTGACCGGCCATTACAGCTGGCAGATCCAGGCCTGTCAGCCAGTGATGAGCATGTCTTCCGCTCCACTGCTCGAGGACCTGTCATTATCTGCAGGCATGTGCTTAGCCACCTGACCCCGGCGGCGGGGGCCGACTCTCAATGCCTGGGCCATTGTGCCCCCCCGTGCTTGTGAGAGCTTGTGAAACGGATGCTGTTGTTATTTAGCCTTCCTTTGAGTATCTTTCCATGCTTGTTTGTTGTTTCGCAAGCTTTTTATCAACAACTAGATATGACTCAGCGGAATGGCAGCATGTGCCCTCAAATCATGCGGAACAATGGGTGTCGTGTGACTCCAGTGGAGTCCTGACCTGAGGAAGCCGTCGTTGGTGCTGTGCTGCTCCGATACTGCTGGGCCTTCTTACAGCTTTGCCATGAAAACATAAAGGCAGGAAATTAAAGCTGTTTATTAGCAAACCCCAGCTGAGCAGGTCTAACTTTACGTAAATCCCTCTCACCTTCTAAAGCTGCAATTAATACAGCCGGAGACACTTCGAAGTGAGGCCTGTGTGAACCTTAGCATGTAAATCCTAGGGTCCCGACCCCCTTCCGCAGGGTGGCGTTATAGTCTGGGTCTGGACGGCAGTGGCTCTCGGCTCCTTGCTTTTTCTTGCTCATTTCCTGTTTTGATTTATGGGCTCCCTGATAACCAATCAATTTACAGCGTCGTGCTGCCACTTTTACTGAAGGTGTATTTTTAATGGGGGATTTTGGCAGCATATTGTGACCCCCTTCTAAATGTACCTTAATGGCCTTTTTACAGTTGAAAATGACACAGAGTGAAAAAGTAGCATCATATCATCTTTGTCATGTTAAGTGTCAGGTTTATAGCGTCATGAGCAACTGCTTTTTGAACATTTGCTATTACCGTAATGACCTGTTTATAGTGTGTCATGACCGACTGCTTTTTGAACATTTGTTATTACCGTAATGACCTGATTAAAAGGCAACCCCAAGTATAAGACACGTTTTTAGCAACTATTTTTAGAAAAAAGCTTTTGGGATACCAAATCTTACCTTTGTACAGGAAAATAATTTTATTTGACAGGAACATGTAATTATTTAACCAGCAAGCATGGCTTAAAAAGCGACCACAGACAATCGGATTAATATGGGTGTATTAAACAACTAACATGCCAAAAAACAAATATGTTACTGGGGGAGGGGGTAGATTATAAATATTACAAACTATCTTTATTATTTAATAATATTTTTATTATAAAATTCCTTTATAATGATTTTGTTTTGTTTATTTAACAGCTACTACTAGCAGCAGCACAGCCAGGCAAGCCAACAATTTACACGACGCTCAGGGATACACGCTAAACACATGCATTGTCAGGGGCTGCCGGCTGTCAGGCGTCTGGTGTGATACGCTTTCAGACTCGCCCCACAAATCTTTCATTTGTATTACGGCAAAGTCAAAACACTCATTACGAAATATCGTATTTACTGCTACCTATTACTTTTTATGTCTAGACCCCGAATATAAGATGACACCACTTTTTCAGATGAGGTAAAAAAAAAGCTCTCTCTCTCTCTCTCTATATATATATATATATATATATATACATATCGTCTTATATTTGGGCCAACGCTGTATATTAGACAACACCCTAGATTACTGTAATGAATAAAACGCAGGTCGTCAGTTGTCTGTTATATTCCCTCATGGGACCTTGATAAAGATAAATTTGGCCAATAGTATATAATAGTCCTGTATAGCCCAATACAATGTGACACTTATTTGTTAGAACTGTTGATTGATTTTACGGTAATTGATCGTGATGCTTTTGCTATGGAATTCATTTGAAGAATTTATCCATTTCAGAAATTAATAATATTCTCATAGTAATCATATTACCTATTGCTTAATAGCATCTTTAAATTATATAGAACTATCTAGTTGAATGAGTTGTTTAAATAGCTTTATTTTGCCAAATGTTTATTACTTGTTTTTGAAGAATTATTGCTATGTAATAAATCGATATAGATCACGGAGATTGACACTTAAGTGGCATTATTATTAGTAGTTAGTTAATATATGGTTCACAGCAACCACTAAAATTCAATACCTAATATTTATAATATATTAGTAAAAGATCCAGTTTTTTCTTAGAACCCTCAGAATGTCCTGCATAATCTTTGCGTTTTTGCATAATTTAAGACTCTAAAGCATTAGTGCGGCTGGTTTGAATGGGGATGTAAGTGTGATGGATTCTGAAATGAGCCAATCTCAGTGGCTCTGCCCTCTACCCAGGGCATTCAGGCCGTCCTCCAGACAGGCACCCAAATGCTTCCCGCTCCTCGGACTGCAAGTGGGACTCACCGCGGCCCCGGTTCTGCTGCCGTATCGCATGTCATTCTTTTATTTACGCCTCGCCCTAGGCTGATTTGAAGGAGTTTCTGAATATGTTCCGCTGGCAAACGTGAAGCATTTCCGTGTCATGCCAAATTTGCCTATAAATGTCACTTTTCATCTTGCATGCCATTTAGAGGTTAGAAAAAATGTGATTGGCAATTGCCGGAGCTCGTGTGATCTCTACATGCTGTTATTGACTAACATCAGACTGAAAGCTATCATTTTGACAGGGAGCAGAATGGATTGAGAGGGTCTGCGCAGGGGACAGGCTGAAATGGAAAGGCATTACTCACAGATAATTGGGTGCTTTTGCTTGTCTTGTAACGTTTAGGATTTTTTTTTTTTTGCCGTACGAGGTTATGCTGCCATGCCATTAAGAGCTACCATACTGAGAAAGGAAAGAGAAGAAAATTTGTCAGAAATGTCTGATATCTGATAAACAGTCGAAGTCAATTTATCACGGTGCTCTTTGAATAATAGGCCTGATTATGAGGCCGCTAACAGCAGACTCCATAATTGTCTGTCATAAATCTCAGTCGTGGATGACAGCAGCACAATGAGAGAAACCATCTGTTTGAGGCCAAATGACTTCTGATAAATATCAGCTTTGCTGAAATGTACTTGGATGTGTCTCAATATTTTGGAGAGCCTTTCACATTGGTTCCTGAAATGTGAAGTTATTGTTAGTTTGTATTGATTTTGGCAGCCTTTTTAAAGAGGCAGGCAGCGAATCGAGGCCGGACTGAATAGCCCCTCGCAATCTCTATCTGATTTATTCCTCGCTCACAGATGCGAGAGCGAATGGGCAGGAAAATAATCGCGGGCTTTTGTTGCCACTAAAAGCGGCCTGAAGGATTCAATATGCTGACAGGCTTCTTAATGAAGCACTCTCAGATGGGCTTCACCCACTTCATAAAACCCTGCAAAAAAAATAAAACCCCCCACGGCCGGGGGCACAGTGTCCTCCCTCATTTTGTCTCTCCTCTCAGGTATCGTCAAGCTTTCTGTTCTTATAGAGCGCCCAAAATGCACTTACTGACGGAAAAGCACTGTCTTCCACAGCATCTCCTTGATAAATGCACTGAAAGCTAATTTTTTTTTTTACTCCACAGAGGATGCTTGCAACAATGACTCCTCGCAGGTGTGACAAACCAAGGTCCCTTGGAGCTGCACTGCATTGTGGGTCCCTTCCATTTAAATGATTCTGACTTGATTACAGCGATTGTTTGGTTTTACTGCACAAAGGAACAGAGCCGTTTATAATATACAAGGCCTTTGCATGTTTACCGAGCGCTCAGTCGGCCTTCCTACAGCTTATAATTAAGCCGAACACATATTTTACCTCTGGAACGCATGTCCCGTATTACCAACTACGTAGGACATCCTTTATTCGTGGCCGTTTGTGTACTGTTTGCGTGCGCTGTGAAAGCGCGGGACCCTCGGCGGGACCCTCGGCGGCCTTGCCGTGCCACATGAAGCCGGCCTGCGTCTGGCGACTCCCGCCAGCCTCCCTAGACTCCCCAGCTGCTCAATGGTGATGGCACTTTTTATTACAATTAGTGTTGGGTCTCTATCAGTGTGTGATTGTAGTGAAAGACCTCTCTGATGGAGTCTGCATCCCTCAACATTGATCGGGGGGTGTGGGGGGCGGAGGGTAAATGTTTCCCAAATCGTCCCTCAGTCAATCTTCAGATGAACCCATTGCTCTCTCTCCATCGGGCCACTGAGGACATGACATGACATGCTGACTGAACCATGGAGACTCTGTTTTGGGTCAGTCCGGTAGCAGTGGGGTCACGGACTTCCATCAGGTACTGTGGACCCTGTCTGTGCCCCCGTGCCTACCTGCAGCGTGCTTCCTGCTGCCAATTACCCACAATTCCCTAAGTATAAATCGTTATATCTAAAAAAATATACTGTACTGTAGTTCCCAGTCGTTTAAGATTTTATATAAACTTACAAATGCAACATTTTATTTAAAATGCTGTTTTTAACCTTCAGCATCATTCTCTTTTCATATTTTCTTCTGGGATAGGGTCAACAGTTTGAAATTATGCCTGATGTATGATCATTCTAATTATCAGTAATTAACAGGTGAGGCTAATTGGCAGCAGGCTGGATGGGAGTCCTGCATGTTTGTATGGATGCAGTGCCCCCTGCAGACAAATCAAGGAATGACAAGGCCAGACCTATTGTCTTGCTTCCAATTTGAAGGGCTGTGCTTTTTTTCAGTCAGCACCATTAGAACTTCTTTGGGAAAGCCGTGCAGGGCCCTCATCTTTGCCCTGCTAGCTTTGCGTGGGTCTGTTATCAGGGTGGTGGATGATTATTGCTGAGGAATGCAGTGTTTGATTGATCACTGACACAGGCTGAATACCAGCCTCTCTGCTGAGATCATATAGTATATTAGGCAGCGAAATCATGACGAATGCATAATAGGCTTTTCTGTTTAATTATGAGAGCTTGACCGGCATCTTAATACTAGAAGCTTTTTATAAAAATGTCTTGGTTTTTATATGCTCCAGGAATTGCCAAAGCAGGCCTCAGTCACAGTTTTGGCACAGGCGTGTGTGTGTCCATGTGCACGCGTGTGTGTGTAATTATGGCGTGGGCTGGGGGGCAGGGCAGGTGCAGGGCTCGATTCATCCTGGTAATTTGTGAGAATAGCAGGAGACGCCGTAGTAAACATGCTACCTACATGCGTTTGGAGAGATGTCTTTTTTTCCACGTCCATGCATTATTCATCCGATAAATTTGGAATTTCTAGGTCAACCACATGTGAAATTGAGATTTACACACCTCGCATTCCCTACAGCTGGGCACCACTGAGCAACATGGGTAATTTCACAGTTAACGTGTAACATTTTGATTTTTCTTGCCTTTCCACTCATCTGGATGCTTTTGCGGTGCAAACAACTACCTTGATGTGTACTTTTTGCTGTTTTGTTCTAAGATAAGTAGCATATGAATTTCAGAAGTCCCCGCTTTCCCCGAGTACTATGAGCAATTATTCCAATAGATGGCATCCGAACACCAAGCTGCAGTTTGCAGCAGTCGGAGAGCTCAGTGTAAATTCTCCGCTTGGGCGAGAGCTGGGTCTTGCCAAGCCCAACTCAGAGCAGCTACTACATTGAAGCAGGTGTCTGCCAGCCTTTCCGCATCTAGCTTTCCGTGATTAGCCTTCTGCGCCTAGCCTTCCGCAATTAGCCTTCCGTACCTAACATTCTGCACCTAGCTGTCTGCGATTAGCTTCCCACGGCTAGCTTTCTGCACCTAGCCTTCCGCAATTAGCCTTCCGTACCTAACATTCTGCACCTAGCTGTCTGCGATTAGCTTCCCACGGCTAGCTTTCTGCGCCTAGCCTTCCGCAATTAGCCTTCCGTACCTAGCTTTTCTTGCCTAACATTCTGCACCTAGCCATCTGCGTTTAGCTTTCCATGGCTAGTTTTCTACGCCTAACTTTTCGTACCCAGCCTTCCACGCCTAGTTTTCAACATCTAACTTAGTAACAGTATCAGGACTCAGATCCATTTTTGATTTTTTTCCACTCTTTCCTGTCTCAGGCCTTAAAATGTCTTTTGCGCATAAGAGTATGTGGGAGATTGAGGTGTTTTATTTGTTCCTAGCAGGGAGTCACATTCTTGTGCATATTGTGGGGGATGAGGGGTAAATTGCTGAAGGAAAGTAGCTAAATGGGAGACTGTTTCAGGGTGTTATTTCCCTTCTTCGCGATAAAACAAAATCTCAAGCTCTGTATTAAACGTTGCCTCGTGTTACTAAGAGGCAAACAAATGACCAAGTCCCCCTCCCAGGGGAATGAGGGACTGGCTGGTCATTGGGGGTGTCTAGTGCTGTTGATTACTCCCTACTCATATTTGGCTGACGTGTCCCCTTTCTGCTGCCTACCACACGACTGTCCGGAAGCTTCCTTACAGCGGGAGGCCAGACCATAGGCCACACATTCATGCTATTGGACTATCGGGACTCGGGGGTGCAGCCTAATCCCAGACCCCCCTGCGCTATGGGAAGGCCTTTGTGTCGGTTAGGGGTTGCTCAGATTAGTGCTTAGGGGGGCTTTGCGTGAGCTTTGCTGCTGTTAACAAACTGGAAGCACAGTAATACGCTGTGAGAGAGGCCATGTGCCACCAGGGAGGTCAAAGGCTCCAGGCAGAATACCAGTGTGGCTCGACCAGTCAGAAAGATAAACACAGAGTGTAATTAATTACTGTTAATGGTGTCTGGGGTAGATTTTAAAGCTTTACAGCCACAGTTAATAAAGGCTAAATTTTTATGTAAATTCAAAGGTAAAATTTATTTTTCTTAACATATTTACATTGCGGTGAATCATCTTAATATTAAGAATGTGATGGAATAATTAAGGTTCTCCCTGTG
Organism: Mormyrus proboscirostris; assembly: GCA_026779585.1. Classification (NCBI taxonomy): domain Eukaryota; kingdom Metazoa; phylum Chordata; class Actinopteri; order Osteoglossiformes; family Mormyridae; genus Mormyrus; species Mormyrus proboscirostris. The sequence goes on along the minus strand of JAODKF010000038.1, from coordinate 10,104,301 downwards.
CACTGCATAGTGTCAAATAAATTTTTAGAAAAAAGTATATTTTAAAAATACACTAACCTATAGTGGGAGCATAAAACATTCCAAGTCTTTTTAATGTTTAACTGTCCATGTCTTTGTGCCCTTTCCCAAGATGTATCTGCAGTATTAGTGAATCAAAGGAGGGCTTTACTTGCAAAAAACACAAGCAGGTTGAACCGCTTCTTAAAAAAAAAAACAACAACTCCCCTTTCCTGCACGTAAGGGCTGCCTGAGGGTCCGCTTATACTGGGGGGTTTATTTGACAATTACCCCTTGTCAGTATAATTAAATGATAATTTATAAAGTGCGAGAGGGCATTATGACGAAAAGCAAATAGGTGCTTATCAGGCACTGAATAACCCTCATTTGCTCCAGTGCCAATTTCCATCTCTTATCTGCTATGCTGCCTGGCCCCTCTCACACTCTGCTGTGTGTCCTCTCGCAGACTCTCGTCGCCCTGCTTTGAAGCAGTCATATTTCCCTCCGTTTTCATTCATTACATTCATTTACTAATATTGGCTAGTTGTATATATTATCTTACATTTTTAAGACTTATCAAGTATATTTCAACTGTCGTACAAATAAACAGTCAAAATAAACAGTATAATGAATTTACTTTATTGGTGAATTCCAGATTTATTAAATTCCTATCCCCTTTTTACATGTATAATGTCAGTAGTAGTACTGTAATAGTAATAATATCAACGATGTGCTTACTTTTATTTTCATCTATTTGCTCTTTAGAGTGGTGATACTCTTCATGTAAATGCCGGCGTTTAATGTAATGATAGAAAAAATGGAAATCTGATCTACGTCACGGAACTGGCATTTCTAATGGTGTTGATGGCTGAAGTCACATTTCAAAGAGCTAGCTTAATTTAGCCCACCTTAATGTGGGACTTTGCTCAATAACGTTCAAACGCTCCGGAGAATAATAGCAGGACTCATCGAGCTTAAACAAAAAAAAAAAAAAAAAAGAATCTTGTGCTACTTTTTTATTTTTTGAATTTTGATACTATAACAGAAGAGCTTTATCCATATTATCTTAAAGGAGAGCCATTGTGATGATTTGATTGAGAACCGCTCAAGGCTTTTTAAGTTCAAGGATGTATTGATATAAGCCTATCATTTCAGGTAATTAAATGCGCTTCCAGGATGGAAATTGACTATGGGCTATCCCAGGTTCTTAAAAATGAGTGCTATTCAGGTCCTGCAAATGTGTGTGTGTGTGTGTGTGTGTGTGTATATATATATATATATATATATATATGCATGTATGTGTGTGTGTCTCTATATACAATATGTCTGTATGTTTATATATATTTTTCTCTTTAAAATATATACATACATACATACGTACCTACATATTTCTACAAAATAAAATGTACCATTAAAATGAAGAAATTATTTACTTGAAGAAATGTTAATTTCTAATTGCCCATGTTTTCCCTGGCTTCAGGAAGATGTTTTACTGGCTACTGTAAAGTACATTTTGCTAAAAGTGTCTAATTAATTGTTTTATTAAATCACATAGCTAATTGGACCAACAGTCTGTATTTGACCAGGAGACTCTCATGGACAGTTTAAAGCTGTACTTGCAACTGGCACTTTCTACATTTGTGGGCATTATTTTCAGAAGTACTCCTTCGTTTCCCTGCTACATTGCCGATAAATAATTCTTAGTTATTTTTCCATATTAATTTTATTCATTTATATGTTTGTTTTTTTTTTCCTACCTCTAAACAACGTATACAGTACATTTACAGAATATCTTCATGCTAAAAATGTACTACACTTTAAAAAATCCACAAAGAATTAAAAAATAAACCTCACAAAGTGTTAAATATTTCAAATTAAATTATTTCTTAGATTGACCTCCAGGTGCAGTTTGTAAATAATGTTGTCTTTATTGGTAATATATAAACATAGAAATTCCATTCTTTTCAAATGCATGTGCTTCTAACAGAAGGACATGCGATTCTATAGCTAAGACATTTGATAGTATAGCTGAGCTCTCCTTACTCTCCGCACCCCTTCAGGACCCTGCCTCAGTTCCTGCACCTTCACCTCCCACAGTAAGTGCAGGGTTTCGATCTTACCCTCTTCGCCGGCAGCTTGGCAGGTGGTAGCGTGGTCACTTGGGGGTTAAAGCCTTCATGTGCGTCCTCGGGAGATGCTGGGCTGCGGTGATGCTCTCGCCAAGGCACATGGTGGCAGCGCTGAGCTCCCTGCCCGCTTCCCCTGTGCACTGGGCTGACCTCTTTCACCAGCACATGAGGCTCAGTGGTTATGGCGTTTCCTTGTTTTTGCTGGGTTATGTATTAATTCTTTACTAAATGTCTCTTAAAATTATTTGTTTTTAGTTTGGAAACAGACGCCAAAAAATAACGTGGATTGGTTGGAAAATCGTAAGCTTAGTACACACCATTTTTATGACAACAGGCAGAAAACACTGATAAATAACTAAATAATTTTTAATCACCTGTTGATCATCTTGATTCTGGTACACTGATGCAGCAGCTGACTGTTGTGTATAACAGTAGAAGTTTGGGATGAAGAAAATGAAATGTCTCAGTATTCATTTACAAGGGACTTTGAGAATGAGTAATAAAGCATCAATGCAATGGATCTGACTCATTAATTCCTGGGACAGTGTTCATAAGCCGGGCCGTGAGTTGATAGATGGTTGATCACTTTCCCCCGGTACACAAAAGCCCGGCTGAATCCTTCCCCAGCACTGGCCTGGAGGAGGTAATTTCCCCACATCATCTGGCCTTTCCTTGTTTTGGGGGGCGGGGGGGGGACGACACCGCGTGAATGTTTATGCTTATTTGTTTGACCTGGGCCTTGGTGCATTAGAAGGCACTTCACAGCAGTCCCAAGGGTGCTTTGACATAGCGTGAGGGGGTCAGGGGGGGTCGGTGATATCCGTTTCACTGATTCAATCACCGTCTTAACTGAACATCCTCGACCATCTGCTAGGGGCCTCCCACTGGCTCTGTCACATCTCAGTGTTTGCTGACCCCGGGGCCCCCGAGGACCTACGAGAAGCCCCCCCCCCCCAAACTCTGGGGTGTTCTGGCAGGATCGTCATCTCCATTCTGGTCCCAGTTCAAGCTACCTTGATTAAGCATTAAATCTGCAGACCAGCAGTAGCTCCCTATTGTCAGTGGGGGAGAGAGCAGCCAGTGGCTCCCCATTGTCAGTGGGGGAGAGAGCAGCCAGTGGCTCCCCATTGTCAGTGGGGGAGAGAGCAGCCAGTGGCTCCTCGTTGTCAGCGGGGGAGAGAGCAGCCAGTGGCTCCCCATTGTCAGTGGGGGAGAGAGCAGCCAGTGGCTCCTCGTTGTCAGCGGGGGAGAGAGCAGCCAGTGGCTCCCCATTGTCAGTGGGGGAGAGAGCAGCCAGTGGCTCCTCGTTGTCAGCGGGGG
>JAODKF010000038.1:10067928-10095243 GCA_026779585.1 Mormyrus proboscirostris | reverse complement strand
CAATGAAATGATTAGCTGCTGTCTGCCCTTATCCCCTAGTGGACACTTTATAGTGAGTGACGGAGTGGACATTTCAATTAAATGATTAGCTGCTGTCTGCCCTTATCCCCTAGTGGACACTTTATAGTGAGTGACGGAGTGGACATTTCAATGAAATGATTAGCTGCTGTCTGCCCTTATCCCCTAGTGGACACTTTATAGTGAGTGACGGAGTGGACATTTCAAACACAGTCCAAGTTTGTTTTGTTTCAGATTGGTATGATTGATCAAACTGTAGTTTTTGATCAGTGGTTAGCTAATCGACGGGTGGGTTCAGTTTTCTTGGTCACAAGTGCCTTTCTGAGGTATCCTGACCTAATTTTCGGCTGCTTGAAATTCAGTATTACTAATGCATGATGCTGTGTCTCTAGTCTGCTGAAGTTTAGTTTTAATTAAGCATAAGCATATAAAGAAATTTTAAGCATCCATAGATATAAATTTGAAGTTAAAGTGTGACAGATTTTGAGCAATAAATCTTGACTAACTAAATATTGTTGTGATGAGATAATTGTGCAGTTTTTGAGACGTACTGGGTCATTTTCTTCATTTCAGGCAGTTCTTAATGCTGAGCATTACAGGTGAGCTCGGAAACCTGGAGTGTTTTTTTCAATACAGCATAAGTAATTTTCCCAGAACATCATCGGTCTTTAATTGCCTTAAACAGATGCATCTGTTCTTTTCTTGAAATCTTCGAATACTAGTCATCAGTGCACTCTGTGTTCCTGCAAGTGAGTCTGCATTGCAACACTAAAATACTGAACAAATACAGTACTTAGATACACTTTCTATAATCTACATAAAAGCATAATCTCATCCTCGAGAGGAGGGAAAATGATCTAATTTTCTTTTTAATTCATCCACTATCCCTCTTCCCAGTCTGGGCTTGCATCCTCTCCCATTGTATGGCATCACTGGCCTTCTTTCACCCACACCTGTTTGAACGACACAGATGTGCATCCAGTGAGATAAGAAACCAAAATAATTTTAGAAAGGAAAGAAACAATTAAAGATAATTTCACCAGTGGGGCGGAAAAAAGACCATCTGTAGTGTGTAATACATCAGTGAAAAATGCTTCTGGAGCCTGTGCGTGTATCTTGTGAAATGCGCAGCTTTTCATCACGAGCAGATGCACCATGCAAAGCAAGGCTTCGCTCACTGCATTCCTCCGCAGCTGCTTAAAACTCGTGTGGGATTTGTTGCCTTTCAGTTTCATTTACTGTAATTTTCGATAATTATTTGTATTATTGCAAATACAAGGGGTTCCAATCCCGAAAAAAATTCAATCGATTAAACTTTCAAGGATTTTTTTTTCTAATCCCTGCTCATCAAAACATTGGGAACCCTTAATGTATGCCGTATATATGCATTATTTTGATATTGTGTGAATCCTGACATGAATGATTGAGTTGAAAACTCAGGTTTCAAGTAAGGTAAATAAATGCATACAGTTGAAACGGCTTATAGTGATCACAGTATATGGATCAAAAAGTTTGTGACAGAATCATTCCTGTGCAAATACTGTTTAAATAATTTGCTTACAGTAATCAAGTAGTCCACTTACAGTGTTCACTTTGGGTCTTTTTATACATGACAACGTATGGAAATAAAATAAAACTACTTTTTTCTGTTTGTTTTTTACGTTACTCTGATAAGCCTACGTACTTTACCTTTCGGTAATTACCCTGTCTGCTTCTGGCTAGCTACCCGAGGCTAATGCTGCGTGCATGGAAAACCTGGCGGGGAAAAGCAAGTCATTTTTTCTAATTGACGAATATAGACTCATTAAAGCGTATGATAATCTGCCAAAAATGAAGCAATGACATGCAACAGCGAAACTACAGTAAGCTATACTTTATTTATTATAGCGTATTTGAATTATGCACATTTTAGTAATTTTTTTGTACAATAGCTGTCGTTTACAGCAGTACTGTATTTCCACTGTATATATAGGCTAAATGTACTGATTTGTTATTATATATAAGCTTTGTTTAAGTTAAGCCTGATGTTCCCTTACACGTAAAAGAATAATCACAGTCTCTTCTACACAGTGAGGCAAAGCCTACAAATTATTAAACACTGGTATTGGATGGGCACTAGGTATCGGCTGTCCCCAAAGCTGAGGCATTGGTATCTGGACAGAAATTAGTGGGATCCGTGCATCCCTAGTTATTTCTGTTATGAACATTTTATGGTACAATTACAAACAGTAATACAGGAGAAGCGCACTGATGAGGACATGGGTGTAAACATGTTAGTATCAGTGATCTGGAGTTTTAACCTGAGACAGTTTGCAGGATAGATATACATCTGTAATAAGTGACAGGTCAGTATGGCAGCCTGTATTATTCTGTCGTAATTCATATATTCTAGTCAAAGTTGCATAAACACTTATTGTGGGGGCCATTTTTGGGGTTCCCACAAAGATCTGTGAATGCAATCAAAAAATGAAACATACCAAAAGTCCCGTATTGTGTTTGCTTACTTATAGTTAAGGTTAGGGTTTTGTAGGGGTAAGGTCGTCATGTTGGGATTAGAATTTTCCCCATAGAAATGAATGGTGAGTCCCAACAAACATATAATTACACACCCGTGTGTGTGTGTTTTATATATATTACATTGTGGGTCCCTACAAAGGGAAATTCAGTTTTATAAAAATATTTGACTTGTTTGAGAAAACTAATTACTCTGCACCATCACCATTTGTACATGTTATTATGAGGATAGTTTAGGTGTCTTTATTCACCTTAGATAATTTCATATTTCTGTTGCATTTTAATTGTAAATTGATGCATGGTATTTAGCATTTTGATCATTTTTCATTTCGCGGGCCAGATTTACAGTAATAATAAATTATGCTCTGGGCCTATACTTTGGTGTATGAAAGACCAAACAACTTGTCTACCACTACAGTAAGTGGCTGATAGTTGTACCTTTCACTCAATTTCTGTGAGGTAGTGATTATCGTCACATAGGATGTGGATCCTCTGACGCAATTTTCATTGTTATAAAAAACAATATGTTGTCATCTAGTATTTCTAGCTTCGTACGCTATGTGTAAGTGTATGTGACCTTGATATGCTGCCTTTCAGTAGTGTTTTAGTCCTCATATTCCTATTGAAGATTTAATGCCTTGTAGTTTTGCTAATTCATTAGTTGAAAAGAGCAAAAGTACATAATAAGGTCACGAACCGGGAAGTTACTGGCTATTTTCTTGTAAACTGGATTCAGTGGGAGGGATTTCTTTTTGCATTTAATGCTCTACTTATTTGAAATGCATAGTGAGATATTACATTAAGCCAAAGCCTTAAACATACAATTACCATTTGAATACCACACACTGTATTTTCCCTCATAAAATGTATCATTTGCCGTTCAATCTATAACTCTAGCTAGATTAGTAAATTTGGGGATTACAGACTTTTTAAGGCCAGAAACCCATTAAAATGCCTATCTTCTAGCATTGCATTTACCTTGCACATTTTCATACACATTTTTTTTTTTTTTTTTTATCAAGCAGCTCAATTTTGATTTTCAGCTATTAAGAATTATGAAAATCTTCTTAGATTATGATCATTTCCATAAAATTCAGGGAATATGATGTTCTGATACCTCAGGTTATCACCGGTTTGGTACTTGTGGTGACTTTCTCCCAGATGGGTGCTGATTGCAGTGTACTGTTATGTGGCTCGTTTGCTGGGTTGTAAAACAGACTAAGTGTTAAATTTATTGCATGTCACCTTCAGCCCTTCCCCAGAGATTTAAATATATAGAGTTATATGTATTCCCTAGAGTTATATATCAAGGCACACTGTTTGTACAGCTAGACTAACTCAGAATCCTTTTTGGACTCATGGGATGAGGTGCAGAAGGCATTTTTCTGGAAGTCAGTGTCTTTCATTCTATGTAATGCCCACAGATGCCTTGTGAGTTGATAAGTTTTGATATTATTGTCTGTCTCTTTGGCTTTTCAGCACTGTTTCTCTCTGCCAGGTTTTTTGTGTGTTTGCCATATGTCATAATTTTCAAGGTTGTTTTTGATGTTAAATGATTTTACGGTTTTCGAGATGATGCACCTGCATTTCAGAAACTTAGGGTCAGCTTCCTCACCTTTCTTTGAAACCTCGCCTATCAAAGTGCCAATTGTCAGACCTTTTCCACAGCTGACACATTCTGTTAAATTGCCATTCAGACTAATGCTGCTTGCCTTTGTAGCTGTGTTTGTAATTGTAGTTTAATTACTTCAAAGTTTAAGCTTCTTCATGTGGTTTTTCTGTTATATTGGTGACCCCCTGATTGGAACCGTAAAGCCTTCAGTTTGTAAAATTAATTACACACAGTCCAGGAACACACAAATAAGTGCAGAGGCAAATAATTCAGGTCCAGAGACTAAAAATCCACACCAAAATTTGTTTCATCCAAGCAGTTGAGTATAAAGAGTCACAGTCACAGAGTAACTCAGCTGGTTGGCTGAAAAAAAATATTGGTCTGGACTTTTACTTCCTGGATATGAACCACTGGATAAATGTCAAAGTAGTATGCAGTGTTTTTGGGAAATAATGTATTGAAGAGTTACTTTCAGTTTTTTTCTCAAACTGGTTTATTGGGTGCAGTTTACCTTTTTACTCCTTTTACTCATCTGTGATCGGTGGCTAGATTTGGGTATGGATGACAGGGACATGTCCCTACCAATGTTGTGGGAGTATCATGTTGGGGGGGCAGGGGGGCAGGGGCTGATTTGGTCCCTACCAATGTTGAAGTTACGACCTTGGTCCGTGGGAGGCAGTTTATCCACTCACTAGGTAGCTCGGAGCAGTTTTCACCATTGCAGAGACTGTGAGAACTTACAAATTAGTAGTGTGAGCCTTTCCATTTCAGTCCGCTTACAGGGGGTGTTTGGTTTCATCGCATTTCTTGCCGTGTGCTTTGATTACGGCGTTTTTTTTTTTTTTTTTTTAGTGCAAGTCCACCACAAGCGCTTAATCAGGAGGAGCTGATCAATAACTCAGTGACCCCAAAATGATGTCATGTGCACAAACTGTGGGGTGACACGTCCAAGAGGTCTGCAGTGCTGTGATGTTTTCAGCAGTGGGGCTCAACAGGCTCCTGACGTGACAGTGCTCAAGAAATCGTTCATCTGTAGCCAGAAGCAGAAGGACTGTGCATTCGATATGCCTGGCCGAGGCGGTTAGGGCAGCCGCTGGCTCCCATTTCAAGGGTGAAATCTATTGAAGTGAGGGTGTAAAATGGAGTTTGTTGAGGTAGTCACTTTGTTTTCATGCTGGCTTTACTAACTTAGGCCCCTACCTTATTCTCTGTGTCCTACCTTATCGCTATCCTATTATTCACCCAGAATGGGAAACAAATTATCGGTTACCAAAATTTTTCCCACCTAGGATAAAATAGCTTTGAATATAAGTTATATAACCAATACAGAGACTATCTATAAATATGATATTAAAATTGTTGGCAATTTAAGATGCCAGTTAATTAGTGTTTTAACCGGTGTGCTGTCAGTGTAATTATATGGATGAGTTCTAACTAATTTTTATGACACTTCTCTTAGGCTATGTGCTGTGCTGTGATGTATTTCAGCTGTCTGAGGTATTTAAGCGCACTGAAAGTTATTCACTGGGAAAGTTGGAACCAACTGAAAGTTGGTCATCATATTAAAGATCCATCATATTAAAAATCCACTGTAGCTGCCTGTTTCTTAACTCAAGCGTCTGTTTCTTAATTAACAATCATGCTACACCACCAGCAGCCTTCCTGAATGTGAATTTGAAGACTGAATAAAAATTCACCCTAGAAATCCTTTGGTGCTCTCATTATAGAAATGATGTCACAGCTGGAATAAGTCATAAATAAATGGTAATAAAATCAGCAGCTGTAAGGGTTAGCGACAGCCCAGGCTACTAAAGAATGCTATTTGTTATAAGCAGAAATAAGAAAAACAGAATCCGTTCTTACAAATACAATTTCTGATTGTTTTTGTAACAATTAGGTATTTATGCAATAAAAAGCACATTTCCTATCCTGTAGAAATAAGATCTGTCTATAAATCAATATACAATGTAGAATTAAAAAAAAATATTAATTTAAACATTTTCCTAAAGAAAGTGTCCAGAACCTTTTATGTTAAATTGGCTACCCTGCCTGATAATGTTTCCTTTTGTTGTTTTCCCATACGTGAATGTGTATTTAACCTTGGGAGGAAAAAATCAGATCTGAGGAATCAAATGGGGGTCCTTTCGGTGTCCGAAAGAAAAAAATCACGAGAATCTGTCAAATTTCAGGCCCTCTTAAGGATTTCATTAACCGAGGCTTTGCTCATGTCATTGCGTCGAGACACACCCATCTCTTCTAGAACATTACCAAATGCACTAATTTCTGTGGCAAGCTTGATGTTTATTGTGAGGCCGAAATTGAAAATGGTTGGTAATGGAGTGTGCCTCAGTCCTGGAGCAATTCTCCCACTGAATGAGTCGCCTCTTTTCAATGGCATTGACTCGGGGGGGCTTTGTATGCTTCGTACCTAATCAGCCCTCAGCATGACCCCGCATCTAGCCACCCTCCTGGATTAATGAGAGAATCCTTGGCTCAAACAATTATTCGACCTGAAATGGCTGTCCATTTTACTCTGAAAATTAAAGAATGTCAAATTAATTTCTCTCCTGACTCCCAGCATGTTCTAGAGCACCTCTTATTCCTGATCCCTGCCCTGTAGACTCTAATTCTGTAAATGTTATTTTTTTTCTTCATCTTCTCTATGATGTCATGTACAGTCCTGCACTTCGCTGTGTTTTGCATCTCTGCAGTCAGGTACAACAGACTGAAGGGTGTCTTCTGTAATTTATAGAAAAAATACATTTGCAAGTCCACTTTATGTAGCACTGATACGTTTGGCAATTTTATGATGACAATATTTTAACAAAGGCACTGGATAACACTCAAACAGATATTTCAATGGATAAACTTATTTCTGTGCATTGTCTTGAAATTGTCTTATGCATTGATATATATGCCTTTTTGTAATCACTGCGTTAAAAAAGGAAGAGATAAAAGAATCACCCAATAGAACAGCTGCAGGGAAATTAATAGTTCCACCGTGATATGTAGTGGATCCTTTGCCTGCCTATGGCTGTATGTCGCTTCTCCTGGTGTCCAGGAGGGGGCACCCTCCTGTGTTGGAAATGACTGTTCAGTGACGCACATGGTGCCGTGCAGTGATGGAGTGATTCTCAGTCAATCACAAACGCAAAGGTCTTGTCAATGCTGACATAAGATAATTGCCTTTATTGTTCAGATTCACCTCATCCTCCTTGTGGGGCAAGACCGTAGCAGTTTTGGAATCTATTTAATTTCTCCAGTTACTTAAAATGCAGGAGAATACAAAATAACCTAGAATTTCAAATATAACTGAACTTTTTTTCCTATTGCAATACCATTTTAAGCCCGCTAACACACATTTGGCACCAGTTTCAGACATTAAAATGGCGAATGTAGCTGTGGAAATAATGTTTGTTCGTTCGTTTTCAAAATAACTTGAGAAGATTGAGTCAGTGCTGTGTACAGAAATGTGTTTAGTGAAATGGTCAGGGTCCTTGTAAGGAAGAATGTGTGATATAAAGACAGAGAGGCAAGGAAATGCATTACCATGGAAACAGTTTCAATTTCATCTCGGCAAGGGCAAATAATTACCAGTGTTCACATGTATACCTGAAGGCCTCTCTCTGCTGCCTGCAGCCTGTTTCACTAACAAAATCATGCCTCAGTGTCATCTGCAGGGTTTATTTGCGCACAGTTCATTAAATAATGTTTTTTTTTTAAGCTGTCGGTGTAATTTATCATCCTCTTTAATATATTTCCTAGCCATATCACTTTTGAATGCGATTAACACTGTAATCATTTGCTCTGTATTTGCTTGAAAAGTGGCCTTGTAATGTGTAGCAGGAAAATGAATACAGTAAATACCAAAAGGCCAGGAAACGTTTCCCCGAGGCTGCCATGGGTTAGAACTGCCCATATTTAACACTCAACGATATGGAGTGTTCTGTACAAACTAGAGTCGAAATATTAATGAGAACCACCTTCCCGCAAATGAATCTGTCTGTGTAGGGCTGCCATATTGTTTTGACTTGGACTACTGCATATGCACAGTGATTTTTGCTGGTATGTATTAAACAGTACAGTACTGCTTTTTTCAAAGAGATGTGCCTGTGTAATTATTACCGTGTTTTAACACAATGTGCATAGCACTCTCTCTGCTTGGATGTATAAACAAAAAGAAGTCGACCCAATGGCCAGTGTGGAGCAATTATGTCCTCAGAAATATTCCCACGCCTGTCTATGTCTGTCACTATAGTAATGCTAGCAGTCCTCTTATGGACAGGGCCTCTGTTACCGGATGAACTTTAAGCTGCTCTGTGGAAACGTCATGCTTGCAGTTTTGTAGCTGTGTCAGAGTGCAAAGCAGTAAATTAACAAGAGCTGGCTCCACTCTGTAAGGGCTTGTTAGGCTTTTTCCCTGAAACATTCATTCTTCTGATGTTCCTTAAGTGTCCTTTGAATGACAGTCACTAGACTCATTGTGTTAATACAAATAAATAAAACAACCAAAACAGCTATGGATTTCCAAAATGTAAATTGTTTATACTGAATTAAGAGTTAAGTATACTCCAAGGACTACATAAAATTTTGAATCCTTTTTTAAAACGAGATCATTTAATTTGGTAAATGCTGTGTTTCAATCTCTGTGTCACTGCAGCTTAATTTAAGGGCCACTCTAGAACTGCTCACTATTCAAAAGTCATTCAAAAAAGTCATGGTGAGTACCATTTTAAACACTACGCAGAGTAAAAGCACCATTTTATGCTAATGGCCTGCCAAAGTCTTATTATCTAAATTTAATTTAAAATAAAGCTGGGCAGAAATGTAACTTATGTGGTAACAAATTAAAATGCTAACGACAAAGGTATTTTAAGTGCCCATTATTTCAATTATCTCATCAGCTTTTGAAATTTCGGAGTAGAATTAACAACAGTGCTCTCATATGTTGTGTACGGGGCATGTTGAACTGGAGGCCATAGATGATTCCGACGATTAAAAGCGGATCTGAGTGTGAAAATGGCAGCGGTAATGTGGCTTTTATCACATGGGCACATGAATCACCTCCATTCAGTCGAAATGTCCTCTTAATCGGAATGTTTCATTTTGAGTTAGGTTCCAGCGGTGACTGTTTGAACCCTGTTCCTATGTGACTTTGTGCTGTTACTCTCAGAACCATATATATTTTTAAACACAAAATAAATGGGCTTATAGCACTAAAGGTATTTGGTTGATGCAGGGGTTTATTTCTGGGCAAACGTTTTTATGTATTATATTTTGGTATATCAGACATGCCTGTTGAGTAAAATAGAGAAATTCATGCTTCATTTGTGATGCTTATGAAATATTTTTTATTTATTACTGCTGTCTGTTACTCCATGTGCTTGTTTATACGTTTGAAGAATTTTTTTGTAAATGTGAACTGGTATGAAACATATCAAATGCTAAAACATGAAAATCTGGCTCCCAGTAAATAAACTGATAAAGAGGAAACGCTTGTAGTCGGCTCGCAAACAAATTATTTATACTACATATGAAGTATGTGTGTGTGTGTGTGTGTGTGTGTGTGTGTGCATATAAATATATATTTATATAACTGCGTATTGTGCTCAGGCTCAGACGTTTTGTCCGCTCCGATCTTCCTCATTTATAAACACAGTGCGTCATGTTGAGCCGCCATACCGCTCTTCCCCTTGGTGCCAGAGACAGCCGCTGGGTCACATGACCAGCGGGAAGTTCCTTCGTTATGTTGCTGAAACAATGGCGTGTTCATGCCTTCGCTAATTATTATTCTGAGAATGTACCAATTTGTTATATCCAAAATGACAGCTAGCCTGGGCCTCAAGTGGGGCGGTATGCCAGACAGCACCGGCGAGTAGAAGGGGCCCTTTTCATCGGGGACAGTGGGACAGGAGTGACCCTGCTGCAAATGAGGGGGGCTTGGGGGGGGGGGGGATCGTACCGTATTCCTGGCTTGATAACTCAAAGTGAGTCGCATATTCACTGTCACTCTGGCCTTGCCCCAAAGAACGCTGAGCAAACTCACAGCTGAAATGTCTTACCCTGTAAAAGAACTACGTTAATAACTACAGAAATTTCTGTACTGTATGTATGCAGTGCACATTATTTAATTATACTTAATGTTGTGCTTATTTTGTGAAACTAGCAGTAAATAAACACAGGGGAGTTCTCAGCAGTCTGTTATTATCTCATGTCTGCTGCTGTGGTGACGGGGAGCTGGATTTTATATTGATTCCGTATGGGCTGTTGCTCGGACATTTATAATTGTGAAAAAGTAAGGCAGACGTTTCCTTTCTTTGAGTTCCAGGTTATTTGCCATCTTGTGAATACAGTCTCCTTGAATGAAGAGCTTCGCTCTGTATTGACTTTCTCATATATGTCCGTATTGTCCCTCGAATGTGGGTGACATCGGGAGGGGTCACGTCGATGCCGAGCATCCGAGGGCGTGCATTGTGAAGTTTGGCTGGTGCACTGGAGGAGACGGGCAGGGAGGACACTGGAGGAGACGGGCAGGGAGGACACTGGAGGAGACGGGCAGGGTGGACACTGCTGGAAATGTCTGCATATGAGTTATTGTTGTTTTATATAGGGCTGGGCGATCTTCAGCTGGAACACGATTACTAGATCTTATTCTGAACCTAATTTATTTTAATCACAGTAAAGTGATTAAAAGTATTAAAAGTATTTTTTAACTGTGGTAAGTAGTGTGATAATGTTATTTTGCATTATTTTAAGAAGAGTAATATATATAATACAGGATATACTGCAGTGGAACCAAAGTATTAACACTATGATTAACTGAGTCATGTTAATAGGTGACACTAATGCACAGTCCATAGATGGGATTTAGCAAAGGAGAGATGGCATTCAATGGAAAATCATATCCAAGATTCAGAGATTCAGCTTAACGATGTATTTCTGCTTTCATTAATATTATTTTACTATTTTAAATCCTTTAAAAAACATTTAAATGTAATAAATAAAATCACACCCTCACATTCTGCATGTGTCTTCATATTTGTCCCCGTAGTGCAAAAAAAGAATCTGAAGCGAGGAGCTATTTAAATACACACTTTTGTATATAAACTCTTGTATTCAAGAAACCATTTGAAACCTTGAATTTCTGGATCGTTGACTGCTGCATGTGCTTGGAAATGTAATGGGATTTGTGGGGATGAATATATGCAGTTCATGAGGTAAATATACGCGAGAAGATATTGACAATATAAGCTTAATTAACAAAACTAAAGCACACTTATGTCAGAATAAGGCTAAATTTCTTTTACTTGTATGTTTTCAATTGCAAATAGGAGAGGAATGATTCTTTGGTAGCAGCTTTACAGTGCTCTCTAAATCAAACAGAATCTACTACAGTAATATACACTCATATTTATAGGCAGACCTTGCTAGTACTTGGTTGGGCCCCCTTTTGCCTTCAGAACTGCCTTAATTCTTTTTGGCATAAATTCAACAAGGTGCTTGAAACATTTCTCAGAGACTTTGGTCCATGTTGACATGATAGCATCACACAGTTGCTGCAGATTTGTCTGCTGTTGTCTACATGATGCAGATCTCCTGTTCAGCCTCATCCCAGTCTATTGGTTTGAGTGACTGTGGAGGCCATTTGAGTATGGTGAACTCATTGTCATGTTAGAAAACACAGTCTGAGATGGTTGCTATCCTGCTGGGCTCACTGTTGTCATAAAGGGATTGACAGTCAGCAACAATACTCAGGTGGGCTGTAGCATTTAAACGATGCTGAATTAGTACTAAGAACCCCAAAGTGTCCAAGGAAATGTCCCACACACCATTACACCACTATGAGCCTGAATTGTTGATACAAGGCAGGATGGATCCATGCTTTCATGTTGTTATGCCAAATTCTGATCCTACTATCCGAATGTCACAGCTGAAATCAAAACTCATCTGACCAGGCAATGTTTTTTCAATTTCCCATTGTCCATTTTTTATGAGCCCATGCCCCCCCTGTAGCCTCAGTTTCCTGTTCTTAGCTGACTGGAGTGACACCTGGTGTGGTTTTCTGCTGCTGTAGCCCATCTGCTTCAAGGTTGCCGTGCAGAGATGATGGTTGTTTTTTTTTTTTTCTTGGAGCCCATTTTTCTGTAAAGACATGGTTCCAGTTGCGGTTTCTGCAGTACTCATACTAGTCCTTCTGGCACCAACACTCAAGTCAAACTCACGTAAATCACCCTTTTCCCCATTCTGGTTCTTTATGCGTTTCTGGTGTTTCTGGTGTTTGAAGCTCCTGACCTGGATCTGTATAATGTTACTCATTGCTGCTGACATTTGATTGGCTGATTAGATATTTGCTTCAACAAGCAGTGGAACAATCAGTCAATCAGGCAGTTTAATGGTAAGATTTTAATGAAATAATGCTCAAGACCATTAAATGGAAAATTAATGTGGTTAGCAGCTAGTTACTTAAACTTGACAGATGAACTATAGTCCAGACAGAGTGTAACTACATACTATACAGCAGTATTGGGGTGGAGTTCCTTGCATAACACCTTATGTCATGTAGCAGTCAGAAGTCTCCCAGCAATGCTGAACATGGTGTGTCATGGTGAAGACGTCAACCGCAGAGGCAGCATGGTCTGAGAAAGATGACACACAGCATGCGGCCTGCTCTGGGGACAGACGCTGCTCTACTGATGACCTGCAGGGGGCGGTGCTGAGTCACTGGTCTGACCTATGACACACTGCAGCTCGTTCATATGCTCTGGCCTTGTCTGTGAGACCTCTGTG
The DNA here is from genome assembly GCA_026779585.1 of Mormyrus proboscirostris. Lineage (NCBI taxonomy): Eukaryota > Metazoa > Chordata > Actinopteri > Osteoglossiformes > Mormyridae > Mormyrus > Mormyrus proboscirostris. The sequence continues at coordinate 10,082,312 of JAODKF010000038.1, read as the reverse complement.
TGCCGGGCTGAGTGATGGACATTGTTTGTGCAAGTGGTGACTTACCCAGGCACCCCGCCATGGCAGGACCCAGCATCACCCCACTGCATTTGCTGGGCTTAAATTACTCGGCACAAATTTTTTCATAGGTCAATAATTGTATTGTCAGGAAAGCAAAAGTAAACAAAAGAATAAACATTAAGAATAATAAGACCTTATTTGAGTTTGCTGGTGCGTTTTACAAAGCATTTAATATCTGGTTATAAACAACAGTATAAAAAAATTAAAAAGCTAAAAATATGATAGTTTTAATGATAAATATAATACTTGAATTGCTAATATACTCATGTTGTTAGTGTTAATTGTTAATGTTTTTCAATAACTTCTGTGTATAAAGGACCTCTGATGTGTGTGTTAATTTTGAGGGCCTTGTAATAAGCATCAATACCTGCTGGTCACTGAGATGTATTTACACCCCCGTGCCTGGTTTGTCCTGGGGGAGGTCAGCCTGTAGTCTGGCAGAACAGTGTGTTCTCCTTGTGCCCCCCGCAATCCTCCTACCCTCATGAGCAAAAACATCTTACTTTACACGATAAACAGACGAAGGTCAGCGGGGCTGACCGTGGTCCAGGACAAGGCCTCGTGACTCGCGGCTGAAGGCCATGTTGGTCAGACGTGGTGACCGGGGGGGGGCCCGGGGGCCGGAGTGGGCGGCCAGACGTAATAGCTGAGTCACCCTGCCGGAGACTGTGGTGGTTTGAGGCACAGACGTCTATAACCTCCCACTTAGACACCGTCACCCCGACACAAGCCACAAAGAGAAAAACCCTGACCGGCAGATTTTTAACCGATTCCCTTGGCAGCACTCAGAAATTAAGAAAAATAGATAAAACTGGTCGCTTAGCATTGCTGAGTAAACACATCCTTAACAATGAGTAAGAGACCTCAGCCTGCCCTACATCACAATTTATTTTATTTTTATTTTTTTATTTTCGGTTTATTTTTCCTCTTCCATCTATGCGTTAATAGCAGGTTTTGTTCTGGGGCCACCATAATGAAACTCCACCAAATGGTTGGATCTGAAGTAATAGAGGTATATGATGCAGTAATAAATAAGGCAGTTATGTGACATTCAAATGAAGAAGCATATAGTAAATGCAAATACATAGTAATTCCTGTGCATTGTCACATAGCAGGATGCGCAGACAGCCTATGTCATATACAGTACATACGTGTCATTGGTTGCCACGTTAGGTGGGAAAGTGAATCACCAATACCCAGCGTTCTCAGCTAGTCACTTAGCTATTTTGCTGGTTTAAGTTGTTATGGTACAGTGTCATTTTGTTCACTAGATTCAATTCAAGAAAAATGGATGTGATACCTTAATAAAATAACTACAAAATTAACTTTATACAGTATTATTTAATGCCACAGAGTGAGGCATGCAAGTCATAAACATTTGGTAACGCTTTACATGAACTGCACCTTCATAATGCCCTTATAATGCATTCATAGAACATTTATAAGCAGCATGAAAGTATACCATAACATCCTGTTCTATGATTGCATTATGAACTTATTATGTAGGTCTGCTGAATGTTCTATGAATGCCTTATGAATGCGTTATGAAGGTGCAGTTCATGTAAAGCGTTACAAAACATTTTAGTAGTACAGGACCTGTCCGGCTCATAACCATAAGAATTATACACTTCTGCCGATATTGTGTTGTGGTTTATAATATTACACTTAATTGTAATTAGCGCAGATAATTGTATACAGAAAAGCCTATGAGTGTATAAATGTGTCAAGTTGTAGTCCAATACAATACATTAATTGTTAGTACAATTATAGTGGGATTGCTGTACCTGCACCATATTGCAAGGCTTCTGTGACAGTGATGGGTGTGTGCCATATTGGGTAAAATGCTGTACCATTCTCCGAGGCTGGGGTGCATCCCCTCACCCTCAAGCTCCTGAAGTTTGGCTCTGAGGACACTGTGCTTGTGGCACTTGCATGCACTAGGAAGACCATTCACAATTATGGTTTGAGGAGCTTTTGAATGACTTTGGAGGCAATTGTATAATATTTGTATATAATAATGCATTTTATTTTAAAGGCACCTTTCAGAGCACACAAGGACACCATACAGAAATTATACAATGAGAAACAATCAGAATAAAAAAAAAAAAACTAATTACAAAAACTAAAACAGTATAAAAAGCTAAAAGAATTCACAGAGAGTAGGCACTTTTTAACAGATGCGTTTTGAGTTTGGATTTAAAAAGAGAAAAGGAGTTGATATTTCTAATGTCTTTTGGTAGGGAGTTCCAGAGTCGGGGAGCAGAGCGGCAGAATGCCCGGCTCTCCATAGTGACAAGGCGGGGAGAAGGGATGATGAGGTGAATAGAGGAGGAAGACCTGAGGGAGCGAGAGGGAGTAGCGATGTGAATAAGATCAGACAGGTGTGGAGGAGTGACATTGTGGATGGCCTTAAACGTATATAAACAGTAGTAGCATCTATCTTATTGTATGTCTCACCTATGCAGATTGAATGTAAGGCTTAGTGCTGAGAAACTCCTTGTAAAAAAGACATTTTTATAATGTAACAGAATCATCATTCAAATATTAATTGAAATATTAATTATTCAGTTATACTACATGACTAGACCATTGTTGCACAGCTTGTGTGCAACCTGTGATGTTAACATACTACTGTGAGGAAAATGACAATGAGTCAATAATAGCAAATACATTTTATCTTTCTACAGAACTGGAGGACCAGCCAACAGGTGGTAGCTTATTCTCTATTTATGTCAGAACCACATAAATTTGCAGAAAGGAGCAACCAGTTATAGCATCTGCAACATGTTGAGCAAAGCAGCAACAATAACAAAAAGTCTTTTAAATTGTGGTGTGAAATTAAAATATCAGATGATTGACAGACTCCTACCATAAGGCAGTAACTAAATACTGCCTTTGGTTTATGCTACATCTAACATTAATGTTATATCCAGACTGCACTTTTCAGGTTTCCTGGAGTTACTATATCGTCATTTGTCTTTGTGATTGACACACTGTCTCACTAGTTTCTCACTAAGCTTTTCTGGCCAGCTGATTATATTCATAGACCCTCTTCTCCCAGTTGCAAATTCCTTATTCTAGTTAAGTGACAGGAGCCATTAAGCAAAACAAATATGACTAATATTTAAATCTTTAAAAAATCAAATATGGGTTTTTGCTATCAATTATTTAAATATAAAAATTTGAATTTTATTTTGAATGACAAAGTTTTACCTCCTAGGCCCAGGTCAAAGTGCACAATTAGGTCTTAGGGCATAAAATTTATTTGTCATTTTAAAAGAAAAAAAATCTTAAAATAAGATAAAAAATAAAATGAAACTTACATCAGTCATTGCAGTTGCAACAAAATGCATATTATGTCAGTTCATATCCATTAGTTAATACTGATGCTTTGCCTTATATTGAAGGAAACGTCAGAGCTGAATGATGCCACGTATCTCTAACCTAAATATGCTGGTAGACTGACGCTGAAATATTCTTCTGTTTGGTGAGAACCAACTGGAACCAACTGACATGTGCGTAAAGTTCGGCTTTTAGGCCGTGTAAACGCTCGTCCATACATACAGATGTTTTGCAATAAGCCAGGCATGGTTAAATAAATGCCCAACCGGAGATAGCCCAGGTTAAATAAATGCCCAACCAGAGATAGCCCAGGTGAAATAAATGCCCAACCGGAGATAGCCCAGGTGAAATAAATGCCCAACCAGAGATAGCCCATGTTAAATAAATGCCCAACCGGAGATAGCCCATGTTAAATAAATGCCCAACCGGAGATAGCCCAGGTTAAATAAATGCCCAACCGGAGATAGCCCAGGTGAAAGCCACACAAAGTAGTTATTTATTACAGCAAATCAGGAAAATCATCTACTCATAGATCAAAAGATCAGCATATTGCTGTCTTTTTCCTTGTGCTTTGTATACTAAATTTAACATGTTTTTTTGGTTATTTGTGTGAATATTGTGTAATGTGCAGTTCCTACAATCTGTAAATTTTGAATTAAGTTGTCGTTGATACCATATTAATGCAAAAATACAGTGGGTAAAAAATTCATTATTGAGAGTAGTTCAATGAAGTGCAATATTTCTTCATTAGACATTTATAATTATTAGTCATTAATGCAAATCCTTGAAAATAATGGCATGCTGAAATACAATCTGGAATATGAAAGACTGCGTTGGAGAAAGTAGATATTAAATGGCAATAATCTTAAAACAAGGAGAATAAAAGAGGCAGATGTCTTCACCCCGTGCTGGACACCTCTGCAGCCTCCTTTGTGCGCCTCTAGCATGTTTTCTGCCGGAAGCTGCTAATGTACATTAAAAGTGCACTTATAATTACTTCCCTGCATGCAATACAAATGTTGACCAATTATTAGTGTGGAGGAGATGTGCTTTTCTGCAGGACGGGCTTCACAATGTGGGAACGAGGCATCTGCTGGAGACGCGGCGAGCGGCGAATGTAATTTCAGTGCTGGGCTGCTTTTGTGCGGCTGCGGCTGTGGCGGAGGCGAAGCTGAGGAGCGCCGAGTCGGCAGGTGCATGCCGCCAAATTACCATCCGCAATTTGCATTTTCATCTGCTAAGAAGCATGCCATTATCATATCAAAGGGACTCGCGGCAGAATCGGGCTCTCGGAGGCACGGCACAGCCTCAATTTGAGCAATTAATGCAAGATGAAGACACTTCTCTGGGCTGCCAGGGCTGGCTGCATCCAGGTGCATTGTTCAGGCCTGGGGAAGACGGGCCTCGCCTGAAGATAAACGCACAAATTGCCGCGTGCCGTCCACCTCGCACAGCCCGAGCTCAGCAGAAGGACAAAATGGCTTCGAGTGGTACTCACTCTTTCATTTCATCCCTTGTTCCCTCAAGCTGCTCTCGCTTTCCTGTGAGGCTCACAATGCAGTACAGTAGCGGACTGAGTGACATAGTGTTTATATAATACGTAATTTAGCGCGTTTCAGCGTCGTGTATAGGCCTAATTATGACATATTATGTCTCACTTACGGAGCCCTTCCTCTTACGCCGGAGAATAATGGCAAAGTGTTGTCATCGCTCAACACAAACATGCGTGTCTCGGGTGGATTTTCGTGTCGGGTGCCGGGCTGCATGTCACGTGTCAGCTCATTGTTGCTGATTGTCAAATTTATCCGTTTGTTTTTCGCGATGGTCCCAAAATTCATGAGGTGCTTCTGCGGCAGTCGGGTCCTTGTTCGCGTTCAATTAGTGGCCATTACTGTATCTCTTCTGCCTGTTTAGAAGCGGTCTGTCGTTTAGCTTTTGAGGAAGTCTCTTCTTGAGTTGCTTTGGAGCACTCAGCGTTTTCTTTGGGGCTACTTACAAGATGCTATTCGTCACAGCTGCTCTGTGCGATTTCCATTCCTTCCCGGCCGTCACATGTCTGCCAAGTGCCTCTGAGTGCTGCTCGCATTGACGGCGCCCGTTGCCAGATCGCATCCTTATTCCTGCGACAGTCAGCTGTTGCCCGCCAGCCCTGAATGCGTCTGACGGAGTGTTTTGTTTGGATTCCCTGGCAAAGCTGTCAGCACAGGATAATATGTCTTGGTAATAAATGGCTTTGTCTGTCCATTCATGCCTCGGTGTATCAGGGTTTATGAGGCATAAATAAGGGTTTCTTGTGTAGTATCACAAGGCTGCTACATGAAGAGATAGAGATATGCCTTCTGGCAGTGCTTTTAAGGGCCTGCTGCCTGTCTGGCCAGCAGAAGTGTTATATATCATCTCCACTGATGTGATATTTTATACTGTTTCAATGCAGGTGACCATTATAATCCCGCAGTGGGTGGCATGGATCTTTACATTTACAAACATGAACATCCAAGCCTGCCAAGTGCAACTCGGAGGATGTTAAGAATATGAAATGAAAACGGCCCTCTTTGGCTGTTCCGTAGGGCTTACCTCGTCACACCTGAACATTAGACGCAGTTGGTGGTCACCGAGTCTTAACGAGGCCGCGGTTTAATTCTCTGCATCGGACCAGGCCGTCGTCGAGCCGACTCCTCATCCCGCATGGCATTTCCAGGACACAGCCGCACAGGAGACTCCTCCGCGTCCCACCCCAGGCTTATCTTTCATTCTGATGAGATGCAACGTCCTCTGCTTTCTTTCCTGTGGGCTCGCACCCATTCTTGATGTTTGTGACAGGCCACGATAGGGGGAATGCCCTTATCGCCGTAGGGTTTCGGAGACTCTGCTAAATTGAAAATTGCAAATGAAATCCGCCGGGCTTAAATTCATCAGCTATTATGTCAGATGACCTTTGGCAGCGGCTGATAAAAATGAGCAAATGTTAGCTCTGATCCAATTTTCAGCACTAACCACAGTCCTTTCACTTCATTCACAGTCAGACAGCAGACTGACTGCAAGTGAAAATGATAGGGTTTCAAGACAGCGCCATTGTGTTGCAGATTAAGATTTTCTCCCCCTATTTCCTGGGGTCGGCCTGGCTGTCCCCTGTCTGCTATCTTACCATTGTCCAATCAGTCTCGATATCTCCTTTGCAGGACATGTAAGCCATTCTTACAGATAAACACTTACGGGGGAGATGTTGGACTTAATGGTTTTGCTTCAGAAGCACAGAGGGTCACGGTGTACCAATATTGACTGGCACATGTTACTTTAATCTGACATTCCAAAGGAATGTGGCGCTGAGCCCAGCCCAGGGCGCCGTCGCCGTTCTCACGCCGGCTTCCCGAGCCCGCGGCCCCATCTCTCAGTGAGGATGATCCGTTTGCTCCCGGTTCGCTGTGTACAAGCCCCCCCCGGCTCTTACAAACATCCTCATGTGGGACAGAGTTTATGGCCGGGCGATCCGGGCAGGGGGCTGTGCTGAGAATCCTCCAGGCTCAGTCCCCAAGCAACATGTTTACCTGAGACTGTGGGGGGGGGGCATGTGAGCGCCAGAACCTCAAAACTTCCCAAGAATTGAACTGAACAGTTTCTGAACTTAGAAGGTTTCTCCCTTTTTGTGAGATCTGGCCGGTCGGATTTACCGTCTGTGGGATTAGTAGGATTCTGTTTTTTTGTGCAGTCATTATCATTTAATTCATTTACAGTTTAATAGCAACAGTACGGTTTGTAAGGTTTAAGATAATTAGAAACTTTCATGTACATGCAATAATAAACATATCTCACAGTAATAATATTAAGTTAGATAAATCATTATACTATTCATTTTTGATCCTTTTCTGGCTTTTAAGGCTGTTTGTTAAAGAAATATTTCACCTGAGATGTGGGCCTGGTTTCATTCTTAATGAAGGCACCTGATTGTTTTTGCGAATGATAGTTAATTCTTTGTCATTTTGTGCTCCAGATACAGCAGAAAGGAAGCTAGTGTGAATTATTCTAGTAGGAATTGCAAACAGGTATTTCTGCTATTATAGTAAGTGCATTTTTAAAATCTCATTTCTTTCTAACATCGGTCAGTCAGAACAAGCACAATTAAACAGAAAAAAAAAATTCCTGTAGTTCCTGTTGTGGTGAGATTTAACCTCTGCTCTTCTAATTGCTGGCTACCACTTATTAAAAGTAAAGTAGGTGTTTCTGGTCTGTGTCTGTGATGCTGATGGAATATGCTTATAATGCAGCATTGATTCACTTCATATCAGTGGTTCATATCAGTCTCTGGTCCTTATTGCTCATCTTTCATAAGTAGTCTTGTTCAAAATCAATTAATCATGTTACATTTTCCCTACAGTTATGTATGCAAATACATTGATGCTCTATCGGTAAATTCAGTCTTTTAAATAATTTCTGCTTATGGCTACATTTCCCAAGATGGCATTATTGTTAAGCAAACAGGTGTTGTGTCAATGAAGTCAGAAAAACTACTTAGAATAGCTAACAGTGTAATTATACCAATAAGCAACAGAAGACTGTGACAAAATTATTAATATATAATGCATTTTTGCTGTAGTACTATCAGTATTATCAGTAATAGATTCAGTAATATTCTTAAAATGCACATTTATACCCCTTACTGATATGTGTCCTTATTTGTAGATTATGTGGCATAACCCGCGAATGATCTCTAAATTATGCTGTGGCTCGGAGTCATCTGAGTCATCTTGGAGCTCGCTGGAGGAATATAAGCCAGTAGAAGAAGATATTGAACATGTCTCAGGATGCATTGTAAATGTAGGTTTATTATGCTGTATGTACAGTACATACAGGCAATCCTTTCACCATCTCCTCCAGATAAAAACATCACCAGTCAGCCAAGGCCAGCCTTAGTTACAGCAGAATACTGCTTGTTTGCTAGGTTGCAAGAATTAATTAGTTTCCCTGGCCAAATATGAACCATCTGTTCTCCGTTTCTAACAGTAGGGATGTGTGTGTGCACAGCATAAGCATAATCTCATCTCATGTTTGGTTTTACGGAGTGTGATTTTAAAAGGAGTGTATGTGTCTGTCACTGTTGCTTCCATGACTTTGCCCATTCTGGTGTCACTAGGAACAGCTACGAAGGTGACATCCATCTGGGGGGGGGGGGGGTCACTTCAGCAAAGGGCCACAATACGGTGATGACGCCGGGTGGAATGCAAAACAAACAGGGGGGCAAGTTCAAGATGTTATATTAACATAGGAAGCAAGAAGCTTCTGATTGTTGTAGACTAAAGCTTAGGTTCTGTGCACAAACTTAACATGCAGCAGCATCAGTCTGTACTTCCTGCACTAGCTGGATCTCAGGTGCTATATAGTTTTGGCAAGTTCTCACTGTCCTTAGCAAATGAAGGGAGACTACTCACAGGTGGCCCATTGAACATGAAACTCTTCACTGATAGTTCACCATCCAGCAGATCTGTTCATCAGTGATCTATCAGCCATTTCCATCGCAGGCCATAAAAGTGTATTAAGGAGTACAAGTGGACATAATCTGTCACCAGAGGGCGATCTACTGGAGCATGTCTGGATTTAGCTGTGCGAGAGAGATTTTGTTCTCTATCAAACTGGAATGAATTGAAGGAATTCATTGAGGACAATCTGCTTTACTTCACAAAACAGACCACAGATGGGCACAATTAGCACGTAATTACAATATTGAAGCAGAAACATTAAAAATATCAACGACATTTTGAAACTGATTTACTCTGGGTTGTGATGATATATTGTGGAGGATTAAAATGAACTGATATCAAAAGGCCATTATATCGCTTTAACAATGGATAATTTTGAGTATATATGAAATAGATTTTACATATATATTTATGTAGAAGATCAAGGGTTTAACATGAGCCATACCGTAGTATTAAGCCTTCAAGATCATATACTTTGTAAGTGTTTGGAAGATGAATGGATGATGTGATGAGAGCCATCTATAAAATATCAAGCAGATGCTGATGAGAATGGCGCCATATTTAAAATACTGACCATTTCCTTAGATGCACTGATGCAGAACAAATACTGCAGACAGTGGGGATAGCCGTTATGGGGTTCTGGTTCATCACTCTTTCACACACACAGTCATACATTAATGGCAACTTTAATATTTATTTCCTAGCAGAAGCCTGCTGTCAGAATACACGCACGTCAATCAAAAAGAGGCATTTATCTTTTGGAAAAAATATTACAGTCAAAAGAAAATGACTTTTCTAATTTCACTGAGTATCTCTCCACAGAGATGAACTGCCTTTTGAACACGAGTGACTTGGTTCTCCAATCCTCACATCCTTATTTTAACCTTTTATTCACGTTTTTTAATTGAAAGTTTCCCCTGGTTCCCTTCACACCTGTCACAGGTGTTGATCATTAATGAGTTATTACCGTGGTTTATTTGGCGGCTGACAAGTTGCAATTTACCCCTGATTCGGCCTGCTTGTCAGGTGGGAATTACGGCAGAGCACATGTGCCACAACACATCAGCCTTTCCCGGCTCCTGGCTTCTCCTGCTCTCTCGCTCCCTCTCCAGTTTTTCCACAAACAATATCCGGGACTCCGAAGTAATAAGGCGGAATGTATAATTAATTACCCAGCTTGCTCTAATTAGGGATGAATAAGTTGTGTCCCTCTCATCATCACAAATGTGGTGATGGGTAATACCAGTTTATGCTATATTAACTGCAAATATGCAATCCTTCTGAGAGCACTTTCCTTGATGAATTTGATGAATGTGACAATAATTAGCAGAGACAGATGAGAGCTAAATTACTACTGACAATGTAATGCTATCCTGCTTGAGAGCCTGGGAACATGGCAGCCTAGCATGGCAGAGACCAGACCCCATTTCTAATTAATAGTCTTTTTGCCAGTGGGGGGAAAAAAGGATGGTAATTGTTTTCGTCAAAGGCTGTGGGGAGCTATCAGGGTAATAAAGTTAATTAGCAGAACAAACAACCTTTCAGTACTGTACCAGAATGGGGGAAAAAGTGTAATTCAAACTGCGAAAAGACGTGACCAGATGGAATGATAACAGAAGGAATTTACACAGGAGAAAAATGGGAAAAATCAATCTGTTCTTTTTCCTCCTCTGGGTGAGCTGACATAAGCGTTTTACATTCAGGTAGGTGGGTGGGTGGGTGCTGATTTGGAAGCATTTTATTTTTTGTCATTTCTTAGTCAAATACTGATCAAGTCTTCTATGGTTTAGCTTAGCAGATTTGTTGGGGGAAACCCAAATGACACGGGTGAAGAGAAAAGCCCCCCCACCCCGTTCCCCACACAGTGAGGGCAGGATTTGGAGGTACAGTCCTGGATGTGTGAGCTGCCAATCCTGCCCTGGTCATCTGTCCATCCATCTCCCACCTCCTTATTCTGGTCAGGGTGCTGGGGGAACTGTAGTCCTACTGAAAATAGCTGAAAAAGCATTACTCAACATGGCATCACATATACTGTAGCATTTGTCACATGACTGTAATATACAGTATTGTACCATGTATACTGCATACAGTTTATAAATAAAGTGTATAAATAAAATATAAGTAACTAGCTATGCCTATATAATAGCCATCTCATAGCCTAATATGTGTCCAGTTATCTGCAGTGCACTTTGGATTCTGAATATCACAGTGTTGTGACCAGTAATGTCCAAGTGAAGCCACATCATTTGAATTAGTAAAAATATAACCAGTGGCCAAGGAACTCAGAAAACTTAGGGTTGAAATAGTACCAGCTGTCATATTCTCAGCACAGAGAGTATATATCACACTGAACTTCATAAATAGAAAACCAGCCCAAGCTGAGAAAAACACACACAACATCCTAAAAACAAATTATATTTTAAAGCAGTGTTTACATGGAGATGTCAGAGTGTGTGATTTTGTATCTTTTGTCAGTGTGTTAGCTTAGCCTTTCCAATAACCTCCCCTAAATGTCCCTGGGGTTTGCAGTTAACATCCAACATACAGAGTGTTTGTTGAACATGACAACTGGCACACCTCGTTTGGATAATACCATTATTGGACAATACTTATTTAAGTGGTAAAATTTAATAAATATAACAAGATGCACAGCTGTGTTTTTCTACCCATCCAATAAGATTTCAGTACATTTTTTTAAGAACAGAATGAATTCTTACTTTGTACTCTTACTTAGATTTCATCGTATGACTGTTTATTTGTATACAGTCAGTATATATTCAGGTATTACATTGTTTATTCTTTTCCGAGTGAATAAACACTTACGGCACAGATAAATAGCTTTGACTATAATTTTCTTTGGTGGGCTTTTGCACGGTATATACTACTGATTTAGTCATACTGACCATCCTAAACACTTATTATATGATTTATACTGTAAAAATTGCTTTCTCATCCTGAAGATTTAATACTCTTAAATAAAGAATGATTGTAAGCTGGAAGTGATGAGTCAATTAGCAGTGAAAGCCATACATAAAGGACTTCCTTATGTGGGCAGTGCCTGTTGCCTGTGCGGTCATGTCATACGTCTCTGTCAGCCTCCTAATGCTCATGCAGTTCTCCATGTGCATGGTATTGGAAGCTAAGGAGGAAGTAGGCAGACACCGTTGACGACACACGATAAACATTTGGCTGCCGTGTATTCTGTTGATGCGCTGTTAGCCTGGGCTCACCTGGGACCAGTGATAGCTTATCAAAGCCCAAACAGTTGCTCTTCATCACAAGCAGATAATAGAGGCTTTCAATTCATCAGAGTGGAACCATGGGAACCATTGGTCAGCTGACAGCTGGATGGACAGTTTGACGGCTTCTGGGGCATCATGGGAAATGGCTGTCAGCTGATTCTCACTGACCATTTAGATGACCTTCAGAATATCAACAAAACGATTGTACTGGGCAGAAGCCTGTGGTTTTCTAGGGTAGCTCTATCATTTCTTGAATGCTGAACCTTGTGATTAAAACATTGATGTAGTCTCTATTTTCCTTACCATTTATCCTTTATTGTTGTGTCATATAAGTCTTAATCTTGGGGGTTAATAATGATGATCACACTAATGACAGCTTAATCTGAGGACATCTTTGACTTTGGTAGTCAGCACCTCCTGACTGTGACAGCATAATTCTGCACAAAAATTGAAATTGCACGTTTCCTTGCATAAAGGCAACCAAAAACAACAATATTTAAAGGCACTTCTAGGTAATTCAATCATCTAGCTGATATGTTAATCATATTCGTGGATTCCTGACATTGTTGAGGCGGCGATGCAGTTTGTCGCTTGGCCGCGTCACACCCGCCTTGTTTATTTTTGGGCGACTTAGTACGTGTAGCGCTTTCTGGGGATTCGTGGACAGGTGCCCTCATCCTCAGCCGCGGGTCCCTGCACAGCATCTGCTTGTTCTCATTTGATAGCATCCCGGTGACAGCGTGCCTTTGATCAGCACTTGTGTTTTGAGTAATTGGATTCGTCGTACAAAGTTGGGGCTGTCAGAGCTCATCCGGGCCGAGCGAGGCTCATGGTACGAGCACCCGCATGTCACGGAATCTCGCCCTTGACACGGGGGACTGCCTTGCGGTCTTTCTTTCGCTGTGTGTTGTTCTTTTTCATGAGGCGTCTCTCTCATTAAAATGTATATACTACAAACGTGATGTTGCCATCGTCACAACTCATGTTTACATTGCACGTATTTTGGCTAGTACAGCATTGTTTTAATGTATTTATTTTGATCCAGCTCCTAACCTTAGTAAAAATGCGCATGTTAACGTTACCTCAGCCTTATTCCAATTCAGTGCCCGTTTTAGCTTAAGTGCAGTCTTTAGTCGTTAAAATTGGGGTGGGTTTTAAGCACACATCTTTATTAGGAAACACACCTTTAAATGTGGTGAATTGGCCAGGTCACAAAAGGAGCTCACTGCCTTGCCATTGTAATGCGTGAAAGACGTCACCTTGGCCAAGGTGCCAACGACTCGAGAGCGTCCTTCTGGGGCGCGACACAATGGGCCATTCTCAGAGCTCCCACAATGCCTTTCACAGGGATTTCTGCCATGGTAATGTGCACTAAACTGTCATGTAGATCCATGGGAACAGATTGCTCCTCCCCTTACGATCACCTCTTTGTTTTTAATTCTTAGCTGCAGGGCAGATTCAGCTAATTGTTGACAGGTTCCCATTCGGAGAGAGATTAGGAAGTATTTAGCAGTTTCTGCATTCAGTAAGTAGGATCACAATTTGTACTCATTTGTGGAATGTAAAGACCAAGCTTGGACATTGGGTTGGCTGTGAATAATATTAAATTTAAAGCCAATGCATAAGAAAACCAGAAAGATTTTTGTAAGGAACAGGGGAAGCTCAGACCTGAGGCTGTGTCAACAAATCAGATGTTGCTTTTCAGTGTATTCTTGGGCCAAATTAAATATATTACATTACATTATTTAATTTTAGAAATGCATACTGCAGTTAGGAAAAAAAAACTTATCTATTGGAAATAAATAAAAACTATTAAACAGGTTAAAGTATTTGCTTTAACAATCTCATGCGTTGCCTTAGAAATCAATTTTTCTGTAGTTCAACTTAAACAATAATATAACCAGTAATTTATACAAATTTTGGTACATATTTAGAGATGTGTTATACCCATAATATTATTTGTTGAAATGACCTAAAACACAGAAAACCCCAAATGGGGATTGTGTTAAGGCATTAAGGCTAAAGTTGAAATTATCGATCCTCTTTATTTGTGTTAAGGCGTTGGGGGTACAGTTTATATTATCAATCCTCCCTATTCGTGTTAAGGCATTATGGCTACAGTTGATATTATCGGTCCTCCCTAATGTGTTAAGGCATTGGGGCTAAAGTTGAAATTATCGATCCTCCCTATTTGTGTTAAGGCGTTGGGGGTACAGTTTATATTATCAATCCTCCTTATTTGTGTTAAGGCATTAGGGCTCCCATTGAT
>JAODKF010000038.1:10021512-10041114 GCA_026779585.1 Mormyrus proboscirostris | reverse complement strand
ATTTATCTGTTGTACCTTGATGGTTAATGTATAAATCTTATTCTGTTTTGTTGATACACCTCATTTTTAGTTTAATTATTACAGTTCTAAACCCATCGGTGTAGGCTGAGAAAATACATACTTTACTTTTTGCGTCTAATAATCTAGCAACAGCAATCCCGAAAGCGGAAGAGGGTAGGTTACTTTTACTTTAATGTGATCCGGTGCAGTAACTACCGACAACTTTGTGGTTGGAAAGTTTATATTTCCGAGTCATTTCATTTAACTCCTTTAATGTCTTGTATATTTTCCCCTCGTTTATTAATGAAAAAGTTGTTTATGTCTAGAGGATTATCGTATAATTAATTGTTACTATAGGTTATCAGAGCATTTAGTTCAAAACGTGCACGTTCATTTTGTATCTTTATTGATTGAACTTTGAAATCTAGTTTTAATTTTAGATAATCTGTAGCCAAAATATATTTAATATTTAATATATTTAACCTTGTCTTTTAAGGCAGTTTGATTCATTTAAAAATTAAAAGGACAGAAAGTAAGGTACGGTAAAGTTTTTACGGCAATTACATTTAAATGTCCAACATTACTCAATGAAAAATATATCAAATAAAAAATAGCATTTAATTAATAGTATACATTCGATACGGGTTTTCCGCAAAAAGAGAAATCCTTGGTTCTCATGCAGCTATAGTACAGTAAAACTTTTGTAAATCACTCTTCTCGAATCTAACATTGTAAAACTGTTCGTTGTATACATACCAAAATTAATGTACGCAATGTAAAAGTCTCGGGAACGCATATTCCTATTATTTTGAGTGGGAAGCACTTCCAGTGTGACACTGTAGTCAAATATTTTCGCTTTAGCACCTGCTTTAATACTAAATATGAAGTTTCTATTGGGTGATTTGAGAGTAGCTTCTGGCCCGCTGTAGCACTACTGAGCAGCGGTAACCCCGCCCCTTTATGCTAATAAAACACACAATCCTGGTCGAGGGAACAGTCGCTCTGTGATTGGTCAGGTAAAACCCATTTATTCCCTGACAGCCCTCATCACATGAATGGTTGTCTATTAACTTGTTCAAAAAGTATCAGGAGTTGTCAAGGCTCTGCCGAAGAGGGAAAAAAAGTAGTTTGTTGATTCTTAAAAGACCAAGAGAGAAGTTTCTGGACACATCAGGATTCAAAACAGGATTCGCTTTGGGTGAACGCAGCAAAGTCGTTTACTATTTCAGTAAAGTTACAGAAATCCCGCAAGGTATCAATTACCTTTGGTTTGGACTTCTTCTTTGGTGTAGCAGGTTAAAACAAGATCAGTTTCAATGTACAACATGATGGAAACCGAACTCAAACCGCCCGCACCCCAGCCAAATTCTGGGGGGACGGGGAACTCTAATTCATCTGGAAACAACCAGAAAAACAGTCCGGACAGGGTAAAGAGACCAATGAACGCCTTCATGGTTTGGTCTAGGGGGCAAAGGAGAAAAATGGCGCAGGAAAACCCTAAAATGCACAATTCGGAAATTAGTAAGCGACTCGGGGCCGAGTGGAAACTTCTGTCGGAGAGCGAAAAGCGACCTTTTATCGACGAAGCAAAGCGCCTCCGAGCGCTACATATGAAGGAACACCCGGATTACAAATACAGACCTAGGCGGAAAACCAAGACGCTAATGAAGAAGGACAAATACACCCTGCAAGGTGGGCTTCTCGCGCCGGGCGGTAATGCGATGAGCGCCGGGGTGGGTGTTGGGGCTGGCTTAGGCACAGGGGTCAATCAGAGGATGGACAGCTATGCGCATATGAATGGCTGGACCAACGGCGGCTATGGTATGATGCAGGAGCAGCTTGGCTACCCGCAACATCCTGGCTTAAACGCGCACAATACGGCACAGATGCAGCCCATGCACCGGTACGATATGAGCGCCCTTCAATATAACTCAATGACCAGCTCACAGAGCTATATGAACGGATCGCCCACGTATAGCATGTCCTACTCCCAGCAGAGCGCTCCCGGGATGACTCTGGGCTCTATGGGTTCGGTAGTCAAGTCAGAGTCCAGTTCCAGTCCACCCGTAGTCACTTCGCCGGCTCACTCAAGGGCTGCTCCATGTCAGACCGGAGACCTTCGGGACATGATCAGTATGTACCTCCCGGGTGCTGAAGTACCAGAACAAACGACCCAAACCAGACTTCATATGTCTCAACATTATCAGAGCGCACCTGTACCTGGCACAACAATTAATGGCACGCTCCCGTTATCACATATGTAAATGCGCCTTTTTATTCTAACTGGACTCCTGTGAACTATTTTTGTACAGCTCGTTTGGGGGAGAAATTGTATAGGACTCAATGAACGAACTTTTTTTCTTTTTCTGTTCTTTTTTTAAGGAAAAGTTATAGAGGAACGGTAGGAACTTTGCAAGACGTTTTTTTTCCCCAAAAGTGAACTGGATTTTAAAGAGTGAGAATCTCATTCAATCAAGTGTTTTATTATTGCAATCAAGTTTTGTACAGTATTTATCAAATAAACGCAATCAAAATGTAATGTTTGTACACTCTAGGCAGTTAGTCTTTTTAACAATTCTGCAAAAAAGCGAAATAGATATGAGCTGGATTTGGTTATAATATTGCAAAACGTTAAAAGAAAAGAGCTGATATAAATCAGGTAAAATGTTTCCTCTTGAAAATAATTAGAGTGCTAAATCGTTTTAATTTTGTTCACAGTAAGAATACGAAAAGACCTTTTTTCGTGAAGGTTAAACATAATTGTTAATTTATAATTTTGTGTCCCACTTTTCATCTGTTAAAGATATGAAGTTTGTGTTATTTTCTCATGGTTTGTAATATTTCTGTATATTTACTGTGATATTTTAAGTTTTTTTTTTCCATTTTCATAGTTGTATTTTAAAATTTGGCCTGTGTTTAGAGCAGTTGCCGTCACCTCTTGTACATATTTGAACTAATAATATCACAATAACAGTTACGTTTTCAGCTTACGTTTTTTTTTCAATATGCAGTTTGAAATTAATAAATTTTTGAAATTTTGATATTGAAATTTGTTCGAGTTTTGATTTTGTTTATCATTGTAGGTTTTCCGCGACTGTCACTCACCCTCCATGTGTTTTAAATTACAAATCAAAAAGAGTCCTGTTGAAACCGCATATAGGAAATTCCATTATGCATGTTTGTATGTTTCTGTCTTTTTAAATATGTCTCCTTTAGAATTTTTATTACTTATTCGCATTATATATTGCGTAGTGTGTCAGCTGTGTCTAATTTTATTCTTAATCTGAAGTACATTCTTCAGAAACCTTCCTCATTTGATAATTGCATGTAAAAGTAAAATGTGATAATCTCTTTTAATGTCACATTAGGAAAAACAGAAACAGGGACATGGAAACATGCGTTTTGCATTGCTTTCAAGTAAGTATGGGATATGCTGGCTGTATCCCACAAGTCATTAAACGTATATTTCAGAATAAACGTGACGCTCTGCTTGTACTAAATGTAACGACATTTCTGTCTTTTTAGTGAACGCAAGCATCGCGTTAAAGGATGTGCGGGGAGCCCTCTACAACTCAAAACTTTGGTGCCCGTGTTCGTTTCCCCGAAGGGCAGAGATAGGACGCCAAATATAGCGACGATTTTCATCAAGGTAGTTTTCATTTGCTATTTTAAAAAACGCTGTTTTTCTTTTTTTTTTGTCTCTCAGTACTTAATTGATTTGTGGACTTCGGAAACTGGGCGATACTGTGTAATATAATGCATATTGTATTGTATTAAAACGGTATACTGTTTAAACCTAATAAATAATTAGGGTTTCACGTGGGTTGAAAAGAAAATGTAAAAATGAACGCAAATCATAAATAAATGGAGTAGCGCAGTACATCACGTGTTATTATATCAGCGCCTCGGGCAATATAACAAACACCGCTATATTAAAGCGCTATATTAGGCCTTCGACCATTTCAACTTAATTTTCAATTAATTTTAAATTATTTAATTTTACAAAGATATTTCATTATGTTACTTATATGCCTAATGTATTTAGCGTTAAGGAGTGTCAAGCCTTTTCCAATGACTGATTTCTCACTAACCGCTATATCCATTAAAAACAAGCTGAAGACCGAAGCATGGCTCATTTTCATATTAGCATTAGCCTGCATTTATTCATAACTAACATCCTCAATAATCGTATTCTATTAGAACACCTTTTCACTACCGTATCTCTATATAAATAGGCCTATATGTATTATCTTAAAATTTAATTGCGATAAGGTCATCCCGTTTTGCTGCCCGTTTAAAAAAGATAATGAGTTAAAACAACGACAATAATAAATAGCATTTTAAAAGTGAAGGGTATTACAATGTTTAGCTGAACTGCAGACGTAGATTAGCAGAGTTCCCTGCCAGGCCCGGGAAGCTGCTATTACACTGCATCTCAGGGGAGAAGGGCTCGCATTAACCGCTAAATGAATATTTGACGAGGGCTCATTCCCAAGTATTATTTCTACAAACGTGTCCCTGCTGGACTTTCAAAGGGTCAGGGAGCAGTGGTTCGATTAATTATTTATACAACTAGTGGACCGGGTTGTAATAGCGGAACATGTTTCTTGAACTAGTAACTTTAATGATCAAATGGTGCATATATTTTATAGACTTTGATGCGCTTCATCCTATTAGTACTATATTTATAAAATGCTTACTTGCATAGGTTTAGAGTATCATAGTTATTTAGATTCATTTAGAAGAAACATAGATAGAACATGTTTAAATTAAGTATAGTATATGAAAACTACAGCTAAGCTTCACATTTATTTTTTTAACGCTGCTATTTTCGTATATAACTAAAGTGTGAGTGTTGATATGTTGGACGCCGGGGAAACATTTTTATGTTTGTATATATTTATTTTTTATGCATAATGGTGAGTGGGAGTATTTATTACAGATATTGGCACTTTCTTTAAGACAAATAAGGCGGTCTAAAATTATGATTAAACTTCTGCAGTCTTCAGCTTTATAGGAAGTCCACTGGACCCCCACTGTGGTTTTGTGACTTGCAAAGTCGTCCGAGAAAACGTGGCGTTGCCATCGGCGCGCATAGAGACCTGTCCTGCACCATCGACGCGATCCTCATTCATAGCCATTACGAGAGTAAACCGAAAATGCTTCGTCAGGTTTGCGTTCAACCCGTTAGATGTGTGCTCCGGCTCTCAGTACGCTGCTCACACGTTACCGTAAATAATGGAAACGTGTACATCATTGACATTTGTTTGAATAATCGTAGTTTTGCGCTGTGTACTCAGGTCATAAACCCGACTTTTTGTGTTTCCTGTGTTGCACCAGAAATATTGAATTTTGTAATTCGATATATCATTCTCTATGCAACAGGATCAGGAAAAAACTGAGAAGACCGGGAGACTTCAGGAAAGTGAAAAGTGTATTGCGGCAGCACACATTGGAATGGTGGTGACATTTTAAGACTAATATGAGCAGCAACAGGTGGTAAGCGTATATTAGTTCTCTCATTAATAAATTACAATGAATCATTTTGTCCCGTATTTATTTGTATTTCTACGAAAATTTTCCCTTATAATATGGCACAGCAAGTGCTTTTAATACCACAGTCGTCATCGATAACAAGTTAGGGATCTTCATTGCGTGCACTGAGCCTTTTGAAGGTCGTAGTTTCCCATCAACATCTGAGACAAATACCGTCTGGCAATCATTTGACTGTCTAATTGGTGTTTATTATTTTAAGGTAGCCTCTGTTGCCGGTTAATTTTATCTTGCATGATGCTGTTCGCTCGTTTTACTTGTGTAAATTTTGGTCAGATTTTTAAAGATGTTAAATTATTAGGAAGTGAAAGGACGTGGTGCGATTCAATATTTAATATTGCTTGGTTTTTGATTTGGTTGAATTTTGTCCTAGGACTTGAGAAAAAAAAGACGTAATTTGTGTGGTGAACACACGCAAACTCCTCCTGAGAAGCTTATCATCCGCAACCAGATTTACTGTATGCTAATGAGGAGCATGACGTAATCTGTCTGTAAATTATGAATGTATTTTATTTTAGCTTCATTTCCCTGTTTCGCAAACATTTCGGAGACAGTATGGTGTACATTACAATAACGACACGGGGGGACGTTTAAAATTAAGGTTAGGCCAGTAATCGTCCAGTTTTTGCCTCGTTAACAGACGAACGAGCACGTGCCTCGAAAAAGTTATATTTTATGTATATTATTGGTTAAATAATTTAATATTTTGAATTCATTTTAAATCAGGGTTGTTCCATAATGTAACAAAGCAAATTAGTAGCAGCTATTGTGCGTATAGGACGTGTTTGTCTAAAATGAGTGTGTGTTATTCATTTCCCATCTAGAGCAACAGAAATAGTTAACTTATTCCTTAAGGTTTTTAAATTAAGCATTTTTTTAAACACATCTAAACAATTGGATATTCGGGTTAATGTCATGCAAAACAGGGAAAACGTCGGTATAAATAATGACTTGTTCTTCACAGTTTATTTTTTTCTTTTTCGGAGGGGGGAGTTGCGGGGGGCAGGCGTGCAACATTGTGAGATGTGTTGAATTGAAAACTGTCAGAGATGTCGTCTATTTTAACAGTCTCTCATGGGGTGAATGCCAGTCGCTCCCTGATCCAGTGCAGGTGCAGGAAAGCGGGGGGATGGGGGTCTCTCCCCTCGGCCAAAATGCGCATTCTCTTCAATAGACCACACACTGTCAGCCAGCATGGCATAAACTCTGCGCTTCTCAGACTTTTTTTCCCCTCGCCCAGGCCTCACTGAGTGCATTTTAGTGCTTCACAAATCACACAAGTACTAGTCTGAATTTCTCCGGAGCTCCGCTAATGTGCCCTCTTCGTCTCCCTTCTCATCGCCACCATCATTAGGTTTGTCATTGTTATCACTGCTGCAGAGTGGCTGGATGGGAGGAAATAAAGCACAGCGGGTCGACATATAGTGCACCAAATATTTTTAAAGTATTATAGCAGTTAAACTTTTTTTTTTTTTTACTAATCGTTGTTATTTTTCTGAGATTGCGGAATGGGAGCCCCGGCTGTCCTGTGCTGTTTGCGAAATTCTCGCGTAACTCATTTGGAGTGGTGACCGCATAGCCTACGTTTGCCCAACAAAACACCGTTTTTAAAAGATAATGTATAAAATCCTATTCGTTTAATGTACGTTTTAAATAATGGTCGAAAGTAGAGATGTTACACGTTAAGTTGAAAACATGCAGAATTCTTAAGATGTGCGTACTGGTATACAGATAGTTACGTGCAAGGTGTAAAATGAGACCATCAAAAATATAAACTGCGACCAAATTGGATGTCTACAAACTTTACATTTCACTAACGTGAAATTACACGCTTACAGCATTGAACTTTTGGACTCTTCAGCGAATTCACCGAAAACTTATTAATATATGATATAAAACAAAGGGGTGTGTCTACTTAAAAATAAAACATTAAATAATGGCATATCATAACAAAAGCCTTTCAATTATTTTCCTTTTAAATTTAGACTATGTGTTAGTTTGACACCGGTAAATGTTAAACATTCGCCTTTATACAAAATGCATGGTTTTAGGGAATGTTTATTTAATGGCAAAGCATGCGAACATTGCACCTGATATCATCAATTTAAACTCAAATATAAACACATTGTTTTATAACAAATTCGAGTTAATACGTTCTTAATAGCAATATAACAGCGGATAATTGGCCCTTTTTTTCCAGACAACAATGTAAATCGCCATCTCTTTATTATTTAATAACGTCAAACGCTTCGTTGGATTGGCTCCGACAGTGAAGGCCTTTTCTTTGCATGCAGTGTTTTTTAAGGGGGGAACAATACGGACCTAATTGTGGAGATTTCAGAACTTGGCTGCAGTGAGTGAACATCAAAGATAGGCAGATGCGCGCTGCCCCCGCGGTCATAGCGGCTCCGCAGCCTGGGATCCATAGTCCCAGCAACACCTTAAATCTCTCCCAAAACAAAGTTATTTTGCTTGACAACGGAGGATTTATCGCACATGATTTATAACTGATTAGGAATAAGGCTCTTATAAACAAACAATTAAATACGTAAATAAATTTTAAAAATTGTATTTACAAAAGTACATAGTTCCGCACTTAAGAGTTATACCCCAACGCGAAGCACCTTAGTAAATACGAAATAATAAAATAATAAAACTCAAGTTTATATAGAAAATAATTCCAGTAAATTTCGGAGAGTGAACAATTTATCCTAAGATATTGTTGCCCTCCCAACAAAACAGCGAAAATGACACCTAGCAACAAGTGACTACTAAAGGCCTTTACATCTTACCGTACTAAATACTTTGCACCGTATTTGATGTTAATGTGACAGTAAGTTAGGAATACTTATTTTATTGATTTCGTTATTTATTGTAGGGCCATGGCTACAGAATTTGCTCATGAAAAGAGGCTGGACTACTTTTCCTGTTTCCCCAGTTAATAGCCCACCCTATGGTTAGAACAATATAGGCTTTGATGGCAAGCCGCAGCCAGCAGGGGTGTTCACAACGGTGCAGGACAAACTCGACCTTTAATAGCCCGTGGACTCAGCCAGAGAGGTGAAAGAGGCAGGGAAGCCGGGCATGGGGAGGGCGGGGGGGGGTTGTTAGCTGTGTGTCGCTGTGTCTCACATTATTTAATACTGAGAAATATCCCTGGACTCAGTGCCTGTTTAGCTCCCGTAGAAACACGTATGTAAAGATGACTAAACACATTTACAGAATTAAGGTGCGTTCTACGCCATCCCACACAAGAAAGCAAAGCGATTCCGTCCATCTTGAAAGTTTTATCGTATATACAATAATGTACACGATTATTACGCAGATATAACTGTCACATATTTTTCAGCAGCACTAACCAGTTTTCAATCAACTTGCTTTATAACATTTATTAATTTGTCTTTAATCGTGCGGTGTTTCTGAAGTCGTATTTCCTAGATTTATCCCGCTAAAAAAGTTATTCCCTCATCAAAAGAAACAAGGGCTTAAGCGTGGTTTTAAATTGTATTATGTATATATGTTCTTTTTAAAAGATAAACAATTTCTTATCTAAATGATGGAAGGAATACCCTCGTATTATCCCCGCGTGTGAATTGTTGTAACTTTGCCATCCCGATATAGGCTCGTTTGATCAGTGCGCTTTAAATCGGTTGAACACGGGCCGTGACGGACAGCCTCGGTTGTATTTTCTGGCAATCGTTCCCCGAGGGAATGCTTTTTAAGATCCGGCGTGTAAAAATGGCACGATTTGTCCCGTTTGATTTAATTTTTTTTATGTAACTTTAACAATATGATCACGTTTGCGTGTAAGCAGGACAAAATAGAAAATGTAAGCGAAATTTTAAAACAATTAAATAAATTGACAAGAAATTAAAATTTAAAAGACGTTTTAAAAGTTTTTGCGTCATTTAAACACTTCGTGAATGTCCATACTTTTCATGCAATGAACGAATTACTGAGGTAGGTGAATGAAAATGTTATTCATGACAATATATATGAAAGATATTTATGTTATATGAGCATATATGTTTATATATTGAATATATTTCCGTCATAGGCAGTATGAACTGCTCTCTCTCTCTCTTTCTCTCTCTCTCTCTCTGCGCTTGCTGCCATCAAACTTCTTCAACAGGAGTCTATTGTTCTCCCAATTTTCCTCCCAATTTCAGGCTTCAGTTGCATATCTGAACTTCTTTCTTAATGACGGTATTACCATCTGATTTGCCTTAGATCTCAAAAGATATACATCTTAGGTTTGAAGATGGAACACGATAATAGAGTCTGTAGCATGTCAAATTTATTTCCTCATTTTATTATATTTTATAATGGCTTTATTAAACGAGCAAAATATCTTAAAACAGCCGTACACAAAACTAGACTTCGGTTACTATTGCAGCATTATGAGGTAGATTAACTGCAAAACAATTAGGCCTACTGAAAATCGAAGTTCGTTCGTCTAGTTGATCAGCTACATTAAATTAAAGATGCGTTCCGATGTTTTAAAATAAAAATAGAATAGTTAATATTTTCATTTCTCCTTCTCGGTCACATGAGTACAAGATAATGAAAAAATTGGGCCCAAACGCCTAAGACAACTCAGTTTATTCCTCATTTATTCCTATAAGTATCGTACATGCATTTGGATTGGTTGTTTTTTTCTAAATAAAAAATGCAGCTTGAGTTTCAAACGATGGATCGCATTTGTCGGTGTACTGCATGATCTTCAATGAATTAAATTTGTAAGGTGACACTTCTCAAGGGCCACTTCATTAAGAAAGATTTATCG
The DNA here is from genome assembly GCA_026779585.1 of Mormyrus proboscirostris. Classification (NCBI taxonomy): domain Eukaryota; kingdom Metazoa; phylum Chordata; class Actinopteri; order Osteoglossiformes; family Mormyridae; genus Mormyrus; species Mormyrus proboscirostris. The sequence continues at coordinate 10,030,775 of JAODKF010000038.1, read as the reverse complement.
GGTGACGTCGCGACAGGCCCGTTTAACGACTCGGTAATACCATTTCTTTTGGGGGACCCGAACGATTTAGGCCTAATCGGGACGCCTGCGATTCTCTGTTCCCAACAATTTGCTATGGAATCATTCAAAAACAAGTATCTCACCCACTGTTCTCGAAAGAATTTCCATGATTAAACACACTTGAATGATAAAAGTAGAAAGTATTAGAAATTAAATGAGCACATTCTTAATCATAGATCATTTGAAATAGTTGTGTTAAATATACTCAATTACACGCATGACTGAACTCCAACAGTAAATTCTGTCCATCCACTTGGTAGGCCTATTCTTTCGCAACAGCCAAAACTGGAAACTCGATTATGTCGAATCCATACATTTCTACGGATTTCATCAGCCTAATTAATTCTCAAGTGTGGTCCATAGGTCTAAAACTGAATGGGCTTCTTTTGCTACCCAGACAAAGACATTGGTGGAATGTGAATGTAGATTTTTTTCTCTTAAAAATATTGCCAAGGGCCATCTGTAGCATTTTCACGAGAAGAGTGGATTAGACGGTAAGCAATATGTTATATACAATACAACACAATATAAGCAGGTGAAAGAACAACCAAGCGACGAAATAGTGATATATGTTTCGATGTATTTCGCAATAACTTCTCCAGCCTTACAACGTCTTTTTTCTTCTTTTCACAGTCATTACTGCATAGGGGTGCTGCAATGCACTGCTTAACAAGGTGCCGTTTAATATCATATTTTGAAGCAAAGCATAATAAACGTTTTTTTTCACTCGGCAAGTAATTAGCATAATTAAATTCTAATGCTGCAATTTAAAGATTAAATAAAAGTCGAGTTGTTAATTTGCTTTATTGTTTTGATGCGCACAGTGTTTTTCTAACTGTTAATACCATGTCAGATTCTGGTTTGTATACAGTTCAGTCTTAATCACAGATACTGAGACATACCACAATGCCGTTGTTTGTAATAATAATAATAATAATAATAATAATAATAATAATAATAATGACGATGATGGAGGATTATCGATTTGTCCTGAGTTAAAAAAAAAAAAAGTTAAACGGGTTGAAAAGTCCGCGATCGCCGACTTGCACCTGTGGCGGGTTTATTGTAATTTAGAGCTTGGAGATTCGGAGCGGTTGGAGGTATGGCAATCAGTGCGGCCCCGGTCACCGCTTTCGATTGTAAATAAGAGGAGTTCACACGCCGATCAAGTGACCGGAGGGAACAAGCGAGCCATTTTAACCAGGTGGCTATCTCCCCATCGTGGAGATCAGAGCTCTGTCACTCCTGAGCGCGTCATTGTGTCCCCTCTGTGAAATGACAGCTACTTCAGAAAAGAGAAGCAAATAGCAGGATGGGATTTCGCTGTCAGAGTGAAAAAAAACCTGCATTATTCTAAGCAGACCGGTGCACAAAATTGTCACGTTCATTGACAATTCACGCACAATTTTTAATATTTTCTTTTTTTAAGCAAATAATATTTTAAAAAATACTTTTGTTTCAAAAGAGTCTCTGCAGCGTAGTCTTTCATGTGAGTTTTTACATTTCAAATACATTGTGATGCGCGAGCAATCTAATTAAATGATTAGGTCAATGTCTTCGGAAGAATCATTGAATTTTTTTTATATTAGGCCTATTATTATTATTTTGAAAAGTAATGCTGGTGCAGGTGTTTATTATATAAGCAAAAACATCGTGTACAATTCAGATATCATTTCCTGTAAGATATACAAGGTGTAAAATGTGTGATAAAATGGACGTCTGATATCTATAAAACATTGCATCGTGTAGCCTATCTGCTATCCCTTAGGTCCTGAAAATGACTTCAGGATTATCAGAAAGAGCCTATTCATTACAAGGCGTTAGTTGATTGCAAACATTTTTTATCTAGTTAGTTGCTTTCTCTGTGCTTTCAAGAACCGATTATTTGTTGAAAGAAAATTAATTTTCGATATCGAAAGCTAGCGATATGTGTAGTCGAAATGTATAACCAAGCCTATAGGTAATGCCACAATATCTATGGCAAACCAAGCGGAAGATCTGGAGCCCATTGAAAAGTGGATAGGAAATCACGATATGACTTTTGACTCGTTCTTCAGCGACATTCAAATGAATCACTTGACGACGCAGTCAGTATAGCTAGTTATTTTTATATCACATGTTCATAAGTTCCTTTACTTTATACATCGAAGTGAAAGCATATTCACACAAGCTGAATCTTCTGGATCATTAATCTCACAGCTCGACTCATCGGCTGATAACGATCATGTTCAATGAAAATGTAATTTACCGTATTTTGTACTGGACACTTGTCCAGAGTGTATGGGCGTTTCTTCATACCAGATGTTCGAAACGTGCATATTTACTACGTTCTCCGGAATAGAACGTTGCAATTAGTTAGGAAAACTGTGAGGTATATCTAACAAAATCAGTCATTATAACTATTGTTAGATATACCTTGCTGCCTGACTAATATAATACCTCCCATCATCTATGCAGTTTTAGATTCTGCAGTGACATGCAGGTTTTAACAGGTAATAGTTTTTTACAGTTATATCATATATAATTAATCAGAAAGGTTATGGTGACATACATAATTAGTTAGCACTTCTTTGAATTTTTCAGTTCTACTATGAAGCAAGATAGAGCGGTTTGAACCTCTTGTAGGATTTAAGGCATATTGAAGAGGTTAAGACAATTAACCACAAAATATTCCACACACACACAAACACACGCATTGTGACAATTTTGTCTGTAAGCAGGAACTTAGCAGAGAGAGAAAATGATTAAAACCTGCCAAGTTTAGATTTCTTTCCAAAACAGTTCATATTTAGCCATCTCTAGTAAAAATAGAACATATCTTTAATGTGAGGTAGTTTGATTTCATAAATCAGGTGACACATGTGAATGTATTTCAGTAGATCCTGCAATTGTTTTCCAAGTACATTCACAACAGGATGTTGAGGAACATAAGAGATGCAACATTTGCATCATTACTCAGTAGATCACCAGGACTATGCTACCCTTATTTTTTCAGTAAGCAGGATAACCCTAGTCACTGTGGAAACTGCCAGAACAATTCAGTTAGAACAACTGAAGTTTGAAGACATCAGCTTGCGGGGTCAACAGCTCAGGTCTCTGCCTGTGCCAGTTTCTGTTGGGCTCTGGCGTGTTGTGGGGGAGCTACCCTGGCCAGGCGTCGGGCGTGTTGCAGGAGAGCTACCCTGGCCGAGCGTCGGGCGTGTTGCAGGAGAGCTACCCTGGCCGGGCGCCGGGCGTGTTGTGGGAGAGCTACCCTGGCCGAGCGTCGGGCGTGTTGCGGGAGAGCTACCCTGGCCGAGTGCCGGGTGTGTTGTGGGAGAGCTACCCTGGCCGAGTGCCGGGTGTGTTGTGGGAGAGCTACCCTGGCCGGGCGTCGGGTGTGTTGTGGGAGAGCTACCCTGGCCGGGCGTCGGGTGTGTTGTGGGAGAGCTACCCTGGCCGGGCGCCGGGCGTGTTGCAGGAGAGCTACTCAGGCCGAGTGCCGGGCGTGTTGTTACTCTGGCCGGGCGCCGGGCGTGTTGCGGGAGAACTACCCCAGCTGAGCGTTGGGTGGTTGGTCGTTTCATCTCTGATATAAATTTCGAAGTCAGTTTGTAGCCAGGTCTTTCCAGGTGGCCTGTGAAATCAATTTTAACCCTGCAACCCTGTCTAGGAGAGGTATGCTTGACAACCTGGTTGAGGATTTAGCTGCTAATGACAGATTTCCACTCAGTGCTGTGAGGGTGGAGGTGGGGGGGGGGGGGTTGTGTGGGGAACGGTGTGTGTCAGACGTGTCATTAAAACCTTATTAAAAATTTTCAATGGCAAGGAAGATGGTTAGTGAATGCATCGGCAGCCTTGGAACAGCGGTCTTGAGAGCGTTCTCCGCTCGAGAAGTGCGCATGTAGGCGGGGCCTCATCTTCCCGCAGCAAATCTTATCGTTAGACATTTAGAAATTCCACATGTTTTCGCATTTCCTCAAGCAGCACTCATGAGCAGCCATTATTCAGCACTGGACAAGATTAGTGTGAAGTTTTCATGGGAGATGAAAGTATGTAATTTCAACTGAGTTGGAAAAAGGAGTCTCAGTCTTATCTGAGAGGGAGAGAGTGAAGGGGGAGAGAGAGAGAGAGAGAGAGAGAGAGAGAGGGAGAGAGAGAGCTGTCTAAGCGTGCAGTGTGTGATCCAACACACTGTTGACATGGTTGTGCTGTCATCAATCCTGATGTTGTAAGACAAGGACAGACTAAATACATTGAACATGACCAGTGTTCTCTCAGTTACATGTTTTGCATAAAGCATTACAGATGAAATGCCACAAAATGCAATAAATGTTCTCTGGATCTTTTCCTACAAATATTTGTATTTAGTAATCTAGCATTATAGCATATGGTACCAGAAACTATGTAGCAAACAATTATTTATTATCTTAACCTGCAACTGTTCTGTACGTTTTAATTAATTAAAGTCGTAGCAGTTATTGACTCAAATAATTTCTAATTTGAGATGTTCAATTCCACCTCTGAATCTCTTTCTTTCTAGCTTTACTAGATAATTTAAATACATGTATACTTGTATTGTTGTTATTAATCCGGTCATAATTTGCAAAATATAATTATAACTGGATGACTAATGATTTACAGATAAAAATAGCTTTTTGATTATTCTTAATTACATTTGCAAATCTTGGAGCAGATAGGTTTGATTACTTTTCCAGGCTGACCCACAACATTTATAGTATCTGTCTGCTCTTTAGAATTTATTTAATGTATATTTGAGATTCGATTTGATGTTTTGTATCATAATCTAAACATTTACGATGACTGTCAATGAACTTATAAGTGAAACCTATGTTTATATTATCGATGATACTGGAAAACCAGAGTGAAAAGGGAGGGAGGTAAAAAGAGCAAATGAGACCGTGGGAGCGTCAAAGTGACGGCAGGCCGCCTGGCCGGTGCTGTCTCTGAGCGCCCTGTGTGTCAAAGTGACGGCAGGCCGCCTGGCCGGTGCTGTCTCTGAGCGGCCTGTGCGGTCACATGCTTACTGTGTTCTGGGTGCCTCATACAGATCATCTACTGACCCTGAATGAATCATAATGCCGGCTCGTTTGAAGAATAACTTATATGTCCCACATTTATAAGTATCCAGTTCCTATTAAACGTTGTTGCAGAAACAAATGCAAGTAATTTAAGTTCTTCTGTGGTAATTGTGGCATTTTCCACTGCAGAAGAGTGATGATTTTTTTGAAAGTCTGTTTATACTCGTTTAATGGTGCCCCTTCTTGTGACTGTTATGCTCACACCACAGCCAAAGGACAGTCTCTGTACTACATATCCAAAGTAGGAATAACAGAGATAAACAGTATTCGGTTGGTGTTTTTCATGGCCCTTTTAATTGACAGGTTAATTGAGCCAAAATGTTGTTCAGAAATATCACTTATTAATTTAAAGATACAATAATTGGTATCTTAGAATGATTCACAAATCACCACAGATATGAATAATTAAAAAAAGAAATAACTTTATAGAAATAAATATTCAGTTTATAGACAACTTCAGACCTTTCATGTGTCCGAAAAGTGCTTTCTCTGTTGCTAAAGATGATTTAAATGGAACCCAAATGTACAGAGACATATATATTCAGGTACCTAAAATGATGATCTGCCACATCCTGGTCTACTTTAGAATACAGTCAGCTGTAGTTCCGTTTGTTCGACGCCGAAGGTGTCGAATGAGCGGTAGTTTGTTTGGGACTAGTATGAAAGCTGTGTACTGGCTTCAGAGTAGCTGCTGGATGTGACTGTGATGCTCTCTGGGCACAGGTGAGGCCAGGCTTGGATTTCAAATGAAAACTTGCGTGTTGTAGACGGGTTCTCTTTGTCATCCTTGTTTCATGCATTTGTCATGCAGTTTAAGGGGCAGGTGAATTCCACACAAGGGAGAACATAGAACCACACGTCGCATTGTTGGCTGACTGCCGCTGTATGGAGACCTGAAACACGTGCGTGTAGTGCCGCTGTTAAGAGCCCGGATTTTCTGCACAGAGCCAGTCACGCTGACCAAGAACAGCAATTTCAGCTGCTGTCAGAGTTTTCTGCAATCATTTCCATGCTCATTATTCATTAGGGACATTCAAATTTGATAGAGGATCGATTTCTTAAAATTGATAAGGACAGAACTTGACTGAGTGATGTTACATAAATGTCCTCAGATTAAATGTACAAAAGCCTATCCCCTATGAATAAAGACTCCAAAACTAGATCTGGAAGTGAAATTCAAACATCAGAGAAATGGAAATCTTCCAGCAGATTCTGTGAATCTTGTGTATCGGTGAGGAAAACCAGGAAACTTTCACAATCACAGTTTTCCCATCTAAGGCATCCGTCAGGCTGTAAATGATGGCTACTCTTGATAGTTTGTGTATAGCATATTCTGTACTGCATATTCTGAGCACATTGGACCACATTGGTCAGAGGTTACGATGCCATCTTAGAATTTAAATAGATTGAATTATGAACTGTAAAGTTTAAGAATGTGGACTTGGGACCAGGTTACACATTTGCGTCTTAGTGAGGAAGGGATGTTATACCAACAAAAAAGCTACGTAACCTGAAAGGATTCAGTGTTACTTAAATTTAAAAAGAAAACGAAATAATTTTTTTATAAAAGCTGAGACATGGACATCTGCACCTTAGCAAAAGGCAGATATTACGTTAAGCACTGATTCTGTAAATAACCAACAGCTTATATTGGTTAAGAGCTGAACTTTCCCAGGTGCTGGGTGTTGATGTCAGTCTGTTTCTCAGTAAATGTCCCTGATGGTGGAATGTGAGCGGTCATGCTATCCGGCAGTTCAGTTCGGTTTTCTTCTGGCTGGAGCAGAGCTGTTGGAATCCTCTAACAAGCAAAGTGCCAGATCCACTTAATACAGGCTTAACGTGTCCTGTCCGTGGCCGCTGAGCCACACCGCCGATTGCCTTTTGAATCGGGCAGTGGAACACAGTGGTTCCCCCTGACTAGCAGGGTAATTTTGGCGAGCTGGCACTCCTCATGCATGTCACACAGGCATTGTTTCAAAACTGCTGCTTCTGGGGGACCTGGGTTTTCACCCATCAGCACAGTGTGATGTCAGCAAACCGGTAACAAAGACAGGTGCCGAATGCGTGGCGTTTGCGCATTACGGGGGCCCGGCCCGGTCTGGGCTGAATACTGTCCTCTTTTCACAGTGAGGCAACCCAAAAGGGGGTGGGGGATGCTGCCCTTTCAGGCCAGGCCACTAGAGCTGGCCGCAGACGGGGCTCAGCTTTTCTGCGGGCTGTTGCTGTGGGGGCCCTTTTACAGCTCACTCAGAGCAGTACAGTGTCATGTGGGATGTCCAATTGATTTATATTCTCACATGATATTTATTAGCAGAAACTATACGTATATTTCCATATATGTTCTGAGATTTACTGTAGACAGCAAACATTTTACGCGGCATGTTTTCGGTTTATGACAATATTTAGGGTTCCTATGCAGTGTAGAAAAGTATGGAAGTTGATTTTGATGTTTTAACTATGGAAAATGGAAATATTTTGGTATTTCCAGACTAGTACAGCAAACTGGCCTACTATATATCATATTTACTTATTAAAGCTTATAAAGCTTTTGATTAAATCGCTGATGTGAGCTGGTTGTCTGTGACAGAATGTGCATAGAGCGCACAAGGAATAGCGACGTCCCAAACCAAGGTGTGGGGGTGTCTGTGGAGGCGTGGGGGTGTCTGTGGAGGCAATGCTTAATTAATCGCCAGCAGCAAATATTGATGCAGGCTTGGCTGGGCAATTGCAAATGTTGTAACTGGTTGGCTAAAGATCCCAGATGTTAACAGAAATCAAAATGCAGTCTGTGTAAAGTTGTTTGAAATTCCCAACATGGGTGAGTTGTTGCAGACAAGTGACAGTTCATCTACAGGCTACACTCTACATCTTACCACATTAGGTGTTTAGTAGCAAGATTCTGGTTACTGAGGACCTATTTACTGAATTATAGTCTCTGTTAAATGAACTTTAATGTGATCCATTCTACCATGGGGTCCGGAGCCAATCCTGGAAGCTACAGGCACAAGGCAGGAATAACTAACCAACCCACTGCAGGGTGGACACACCATTCACACCTACTGACAGTTTGGCTCCTCCATTTCACCTTAGCATGTTTTTTGGACTGTGGGGGAAAACTGGAGAACCCAGAGGAACAGAGAACCCACGATGATACAGGGAGAACACGCAAACTCCACACACACAGAGCCATGGCGGAGACTTGAACTCTGCTTGTAGAGGTGTGAAGCAAACATGGTATAAACACGGTGTGGTAGGAATGTTATTTTATCAGTCAGGTGTGAAGCCAGAGGGTTTTTCTGTGGTTTCCTATAGCATCAAGAACATAGACCAAAATGTTTTAAAACTGGTGACTCAACAGTGATACAGGGTGCTTGGAGAGCACAGAATTACCTTTATCATCAAAATCCTATCAGGATTTATTCGGAAATACTAAGAAATTTGCTATTAGTATCATGGGCTATGTAACTGCAGTCAGAGTAAACATAACATTACTATATATTCTCACCAACAATACAAAGGCAAATTTGAACAATAAAATAGTACAAGATAAGGTCTAAAGAAGTACAGGCAGCCAGTTAAGAACATCCAACTTACGGACAACTCACATTTACTAACTGCCATAAAGCCTATTATCTTAAGAATTCATGTTAAATGCAATGGTTCGTAATAACAAAAGCACGCACAACTTTGTGACGCTCATGAAAACATTGAGTGGCTTCAGAGGATCGTGGCACAGTACAGCACCATATGTAGTTATTTGTTATTACTCTATTATTATTTTCATGTACCGTGTTACTACTGTGCTGAATTACCTACAAATCTGACTTAAAGACAAATTTAGGAAACAGATCTAGTCTGTAACCTTGACTGCCTGTAACGGAGCATATGTATAACTAACTTAGGTAGGAGGTATAGGAACCAGGTTAAGGCTTAATAATTTTATACTAGCTAAACACAAAACCAGTGATTTCAAAACCAAATGAGGAATTGGTGTATTTAAATTGATTATATGCCTTATCACTACCCTCACTGAGAGCCTATGGACCAGAGGTGGAGATTTCAGGTCCAGAAAGTACAAATCCAGACCAGGATTTTGTTTCAACCTACCAGTTGAGTACTCTG
>JAODKF010000038.1:9991883-10007177 GCA_026779585.1 Mormyrus proboscirostris | reverse complement strand
TAAGCAGTTTGCAGTGGTTGTCCCCTGGTGTTCCCAGCTGGCAGTGGGGAGGACACCTCAGGCCTAAGCAGGGTGCAGTGGTTGTTCCCTGGTGTTCCCAGCTGGCAGTGGGGAGGACACCTCAGGCCTAAGCAGGGTGCAGTGGTTGCCCCCTGGTGTTCCCAGCTGGCAGTGGGGAGGACACCTCAGGCCTAAGCAGTTTGCAGTGGTTGTCCCCTGGTGTTCCCAGCTGGCAGTGGGGAGGACACCTCAGGCCTAAGCAGGGTGCAGTGGTTGTTCCCTGGTGTTGGACACCTCAGCCCATTATTGCATTGCCATTACAGCTGATTTCCCAGTGGGAAGGGCCCAGCAGCCGAAACTGGGCATGGCCAGGCTGGGAGCTGGGTAACTCCAAGCAGAGCAAGGGGAGATGTGAAACGCCATATGGAGAGGCATCACAGGGGCACCTTGGCCCCACCCTTCCAATTGCCTTTAATTTGTGATGGAAACTGCTAAAGCTTTGTGAGTCTCTCAATGAGTGAGCTTTGAATAACAGCAAAACAGCAGAAATACTTCAAATTCATGTTTCTTAAAGCCTTATCAGCCGCCTTTGCGAAATGATAGGACCTATCATAATATGTCCTGGTTTTTAAACCATATCTACTGATGTTGAGCTAATTAATACCATTTAAAGCCATTATTCATTTAAATGGAAGAAAGAAAAAGCTGGAAAACAAGTGTGGGGCAGGGGAATTCCCAGAGTGCCCGGGACTCTCGATTTTAATGAGCAGGGAGGCATTAGGGAGATTTCCTGTGCCTAACCTGGACACTGGGGGGAGAGGGGGGGCTGTTAACCCTTTAAGCAATACAGAGCTGAAGAGGCTAGCGGCCCACATACTGACACTCACTGAGGAGCCAGTGAACATTACTGGCCTAGAATGCCACCTCTGGGGGGGATAATTATGGGGCAGATCTGGCGTCCTTTAAGGGGGGCAGCGGCGGACAGCAGAACGCAGAGGAGAGGGCCCCACTTCCTTCATCCATTCACCAAGGAGCTCCTCCAGGGCCAATTCATTGAGGCCCACTAATGAGACTGGAGACGTCAGCCATGAGACAGTCCGGGAGCGGGATGGGAGCGGCCCCCGGCACCAGGTCCTTCCATGCCCCCCCCCACATCCCCCCCACACTCGCTTTCGGAGCCCTTTGTGGTTTGATTAGCAGACCCATTCACACATCCTCGCAGGCTAAAGGCAGCTATTTGCTTCTGGATTATTTTTAGTAAAGCAGAGACAGGCTGCTTTGTGCCAGGTGGGGGGCTGGGGGGTGTCTACAGTGCCCGAGAAAGATTGCCAGTGGGAATGGTGCTCAGAAATGGGAAACGTGCCGGTCCTGGGGCCACATGTGGCCAAGCTGAGGTCCTGCCGTGGCACATCCTCATATTCCCGTTGATGTCATTATTTAAATGAAGTGGATGGTTCAGGGTGACCGTTAGAAGCTGAAATGCATTTTATATTGATCATGCTCTTCAGCTATAGATCAACTAATCAAACATTTTTCTCTACGACAGAGAAAAACAGGCAGATGCTTCAACGTGTGAAACAGGCTTGGGAAAGCCAAATATCCAGAACATTTTGAGTGTCTGGACCACTTTGGCTAATTGATCGAGTTTAAAATGTAAATATTTTCAATATCAGTTCACTACTGAAGTTTGGAGAATCTGTTATATAATATGATGATTGAATAAGTAGTTATTATGTATGTTATATTTGAAATATTTTCGCTTGCACCTGGTCCACGTACAGTCAAAGCACATAACAGGTGACAACAGACAACTGGCATAGTCACCTTTTTTGTAAGAAAAAATGAGCATTAAGCATTAAATGTTTTTGTGGTCTAATCTGCTGTTTACCGCTTGTGGAAGTGAGTGCAGCTTGTAAGGCCAGCTGATAGGCAGTACACTCCCTTAATAACACCAAACACTCACTGTTCACCTTTGCTGAATGACAGCCATGGACGTGAGCCAGACAGAGTTAGGGCCCAGGCTGGGGGGGGAGGGGTGGTGGCGGGGGCCCTCTGTCTGTTTGTTCTCCCCCAGCCAGCATCTGCCACAAGCCCTTGTTCACTCCCTCAACCGGAACTGGCGACCAGTGCCTCCAACCCCCCTGCTTTGCCTGTGTTTGTAGACGGCACTTAGATTAGACGCAGGAAACCCTGCGTAAACACCTGAGAGCCTGCATCAACTATTTTGGCAGGAGCCAAGCCTCATACCTGTCGCTACCTGCCCTGGGGGCGGTGGCAGAGCTCTGCAGGTCAGTCACACACTGAGCAAACGAGCTGCAGGTGTGCATGCCAGCCGCACTCTCCGTCAGCACGCTGTCAGCCCCCAGATGTTTATCCAATTTGTCAAGATAATCTTTCCTCAAACAGGCAAGCAGGCTGAGCTCACAGGTTGGCCCGAAAGTAGCCCGGTCTGGCCCGGCCCGGCCCGGCGCTGCCTACACATCACACTCCACTCCGGCTCCCAGCAAACCATGAGTGACTGTCTCATTCTTATAGAGCCCAGCTCATTACCCTTGAACTTCAGAAAATGCTCCAAATCGGCTTTATCCCTTTCCAGATAGAGATGAAACTTGGCATTTCACAAATTTGGGGTAATTTATAAAGCGGTTATCTTTTTTTTTTTTTTAGGATTATCAGGTCTCTAATAGTGTTGGTTTTGCTGAAATGTCGAATGACATGCACATTAGCATAAATAAAATGCACTCGCACATACACACATATATAAAATACTTCACTAACAGATAAAATAAAAATCCTTAACAGTATGTGCTAAAGCTGTTCATCTTGTAATGTATCTTTTCATTTGACATGGTGAGGATTATAGTAAAAGGATTTAGGGCATATTTACTTGCACTTAATGATTTGAATACTTTATATTTACGGAGATTTTCATTTATCAACTGTTTTCACCTTCATATAATTGCATCTGTGATATGAATATCTGAAATTATGCACCACATAATTATATCGTGTTGGCAGTTTTTAAAATCTGAAACAGCATCAACTTTAAAGAATATGTGAAAAGCTGCAAAAATCATAATTTAAAGAAAACAAATTTTGGACAACTTTGTGCTTATAAGTTCATGTTGCAAACTTTTGAGTCTTAAAAGATATAATGAGATACTGCACCTTCATTGTGTCTTTTTAAGCACTAGCTAAAGAATTCCACTTCTTGTTTTGGTGGGTTCAGGAGAAGCGCTTAAACACACGGTCCAGCCAGGTACCATCAGACAAAAAATCACATCCAAACAGAGACGGGCACTGATAGGAATCCAAAAAGTAAACAATGAATTCTGGCTTATGGGTAAATCATGAGGGTGAGACTGGCGCTGAATCAATACCCCACTGCAGCTTACACTTGACCAAACCTGCAATTTGACTTTGTTAAAATAACATGAAATGTGATATTTCCAAATGGTCAAACACTCTCTGTCACATTGAGTTGACATAAAACACGTAAACTGTGAAAACTGTTTTGAAAAACAGATGCCAAGATATCACTGAAATTAATATATTGTTTCAGAGTGAATCTAAATAGTCATCAAAAGATTCTGGACTTTTTTTCTTAATGAAAATATGTATTAATTATTTATAAATCATAGTTAGCTATTTTCACATTGTAAATATTACTCTGTCCTGGATGTCTGTTAGGACTGAGCTTTGTCTTCAAGAGCTTGAAAGCTCTACATGCGAATGTGAAATCCACACCCTTTTGCCTCTTTCAAAATGCCCTGGAGGCAATGCCATGCTGCCAGTGTATTAGCACCCAGCCTCAGCACCCGTGGGCATGCGCTTTGTGAGGGTAAAGCAGGGAGATCAAGCTGGCCTCTCTTGCAGGGCTTCAGCATCCATCGTCAGCAGACATCTCAGGAGAGGCCGCTGTGGACACTGAGCACTGTAATCACGTGTGCCCTCACAAGTGCTGCAGAACAGTGTGGCACCATCTGCCATTAAACTGCAATGTAGGCTATCAACGCCCTTTAATCATTTGTATCTTGCTATATATTATAGCTCTGGTGTGAACGGGAGATCCAGAAAATACAGACTGGCTAATGAAGACAAAAACAGACAGCAGTGCTAACAATCTGTCGCTTTATATCAATATGGAAAATATAACTTCTGCTGTTGTCAGTGGAATGGCCAGCTTTTTACATAATGGACACAAATAAGGAAAAGTAATTTTTATGGTGCGAAAATATTTATGGTAACACATACTAATGGAGTTGGACGGATATAAGGAGCAGAGGATCTTACCTACAGTGGCAAATGCACATTTTGTAAGTAACAGGCCAGCAGACCCATTCACTAAGCTACCATAAGCTGGCTGACCCAACTGGTTTTTATCTGTCTCTGTCTTGGGGGACGGGCTGAATGTTTACCACTATCTATGTGGAACAATGCAGGCAGTCTAGATGGCACAGAGCTGTGGAACTTGCAGAGCTGGTTGCCTGCTGTAACTTTAGCGATAGACCAGGACCAAACAAGGCAGAGGAACACACACAGTTTATCTCAAGGGTTAACTATCAGTCCTGTATGCTTTCACATGCATAATTGCTTTATCTAGAAGCCACCATGCTTGCTGCTGGCTCCTGAAACAACTTTATTGACAAAATGCTACATGACATACAAAAACACTGTACTGCCCGTGAGAACTGAAACTCTTTTTATGATGTTTATTTATTGCTTTGAAATTTTACTTCACACATAAATTCATCAACAAAAGTGTGAAATTAATGATAATCCCTGTAATTTTCCAGGTTTCGACATTATTTAAAATCATGATGCAATATTTTAAATCGTGAATTTGCAACAGATCTTTTGTGAGCCTTGCACACTGCTAAAATCAGCTAACATGCTGCAGATTGTCCATCTTATGAAATTATCTCTACTCTCATACTTCATTGATTGGCGGCCTGGACTTGCCCTCAGGCATACTGGACATCTTCCTGGTGGACCAATGGGGTTGTGGGCCCGCAAAATTCACCCAATCAGCAAATTTTACGGTTTGTATGTATGTGTGCTGGGCCCATATAGGCCGATTTTGATCCCAGTCTAGCCATGGTGTATCTCTTAGCTGCATCTGAATGAAATATAAACATTCCAAATGTGTCACAGGCTTTGTGGTTGTGAACGCAATGTTTCCTGTACATAAAACTTGGCGAAGAGTCTCCACATGCATAAGATTGTGAATGCCGACTTTGAATCACCTGAAATATCGACAAACACCTACCATGTCGAGTCGGCAGCATTACCTGCATCCCGGTGCATCACATCCTAACTCATTCAGTATAAGCAGTGGTGAGCAGCCCCTTTACTCAGGGGACAGGCTGCTGGCGAGGACCCGCTCACCTCCTCTAAGCTATTTCGTATTGAAGAGTTAAAGTTTCAGAATTCACAGTCACAAATAAGATGCTATGGCAGTTTTTAAAAATCTTTTTAAAATCTTAAACCTACTTGATACAAACAATTTTATCATAATGGAACATAGTAATTCATAACTGTAAGGTGATTTTTTTAAACTTTCAGCTTTCTGGCATATGAGGTTGCGTCAGTTAATCACTGTGTGGCGTTCAGTGAAATGTGGCGTCAGTTGTACCGGAATTCCTAAGAAGTCGCTTGCTGCCTTTGCACTAACTTTAGTTTTTGCCTCAGATGTGCTCCTTGTCTTTAATTTTACACGCTTTTGTTAAATGCAGGAAAAGGTTAAAGGTGCTTCTTAAATCCAAAAAGCTTCCTGAATCCTCATGGAGATGTTATTTCCATTGGAGGATTCAGTATTCCCACGATGGCGCTCCTTGCAATTACGCTGCTGTTAATCACTGCGGTCTGGCTGGAAGGCGATGCCCTTCAACCTTTGCTTAATTCCGGGAGGGATCTTATTGCTTTGACAGCTCCTGTCAGACTGAGTACTGTTTTTTTTCCTCCTTTCATCACTAATTTGCTGAAACAGGAATGGAGGTGCTCCTGATTTGGCAGGCTGGTCCTAGACACACCACTCACCATGTACACACCACTCACCATGTACACACCACTCACCACAGACACACCACTCACCACAGACACACCACTCACCATGTACACACCACTCACCACGTACACACCACTCACCACAGACACACCACTCACCACGGACACACCACTCACTATGGACACACCACTCACTATGGACACACCACTCACCACGGACACACCACTCACCACGGACACACCACTCACCACAGACACACCACTCACCACGGACACACCACTCACCATGTGAGTGAGTCAATGCAGGAAAAGCCTCACCAGAGGAAAGTTTTCATTGACAACCCCTTCCGATTTACAGCTAGCCTATTGGGGAAGCAAAAAGGCGGGAGGCTGACATGCTCTAAGGAAGAAGTGGAAAGTAGTGTGGCGGCAGCACAGAGTGACTCCAGTAGAGATCTTCCACTGGAGGACTGGCCATTCCACTTACCAACTCTCAAGCCGCACACCCCCTTCGACATGGCAGACTTGACTCTTGATGAAGTATGGCCAGTAGATGAGTTTCGGGAGGTGTCCCTTCTGGATGTCGAAGGGAAAACATTCTGGTTTATTATCGGCAGAAGAATGACGTCTTATTTGCCCGTCAATAAGTACGACACAAGCGTCCAAAAGGGAGGAGTCCCCAGAGACTCTGGTTGCCTAGAACATACATCAGTAATCAGCCAAGTAATCAAGGAAGCGAAAAGCACTAATTCCAACCACAGAAGAACAAGAGATCCACTGCCTCGTGAAAACCCATGACAGTACCCTTAAGGACGACAGCAACCAGAAAATCTCCCTGGCACAGTTAGATACCTGGCTGAAAGCGGTGGATGACAGCCAATTGCTTGGAAGTTTTAAGGTGTGGTGCTTCCAGTATGGTGTCATACCTAGATTGCAATGGCCGTTTTTGCTGTACGACTTCCCCATGACTCAAGTGGAAGCAATGGAAAGACTGTGTAGCAAGTTTGAGCAGCGATGGCTGGGTGTTCCCTCATCCTTCAGCTCAGTAAACCTGTATAGCAAGACTTCCAAGCTTCACCTGCCAGTGTCATCAGTGGTAGAAGAGTTCAAGGTTGCTACGGCAAGAGCGGTAAGCACACTGGCACTATTAGAAGATGTGTATGTCAGATATGCCAATAAGACCATCAGGTGGGGCAGGAAGTGGAAGCCACAAGCTGCAGTGAGAGAAGCTGAGGCGCACTGGAAGCACCAGGAGATCATTGGGGTGGTCTGCTAAAGTCGGCTGGGTCTTGGTAACTACAGTGCCAAGAGGTGGAGTAGGACCAATGTCAGAGGCAGAAGAGACCTCATAGTGCAGAGGGTCTGGGAGACAGCAGAAGAAAAACACTGTGTGAAAGGGGCAGGTCTTGCGCGCCAAGGACAGTGGATGCGGTGGGACAATGCACTGGAGCGATCGATGTCCTGGAAGGAAGTTCGGTGTACCGACCATGGCAAGCTGTCTTTTCTCCTGCGAGCAGTGGCTGACCTCTTACCAACTCCTAACAATCTTAAGATCTGGGGCAAAGAAGAAGATCCATCCTGCAAGCAGTGCGGAGCATCTTGCACCTTGAACCACATATTGACAGGATGTCTCAAAGTACTTGGAGAGGGTCGATATAGGTGGAGGCACAATAAGGTCCTTACGGTGGTTGCCAAGTGGACGGAGTGGCAGAGGGTCAAGGCCAATAAACATCAGGCTTCACCGCCCAAAGCTCTCAAGTTTTGCAGGGAAGGAGACAAGGTGCCAAAGGCAAGTACAGCTGCCAAGAATGTGTTTTCCATCTTCCTGCAGGCCTCTGATTGGGAGATACAGGTGGACCTGCAAAAGAAACTCATCTTCCTGGAAGAAGTAGCTGTAACATCACTCAGGCCAGACATGATCCTGCTATCCAGGAGTAAGAAGACCATGCCGATGGCTGAACTTACATTTACATATACAGCATTTTGCAGACACCCTTAGCCAGAGTGACTTACATAAGTGCTTTAAGACTCTGCTATGAATTATTCTTAGATACTAGCTCAATACTGTAGCTCAAAACTTACTGTACCATGGGAAGTTAGGCTCACTCACCAGCTGAAAAAAGCCAAGTAGCAAGACGTGGTCGACGAGGCTCTTGCCAAGGGTTGGAACACAGCTCTATTTCCTATAGAAGTTGGCTGCCATGGTTTCCCAGCAAAATCAGTACAATACTTCCTACAAAAGATGGGCATGGAACCCAAACAAATAAAGAAGGCCATTGGGGAGATAGCAGAGACCACAAGTGGAGCCCTTCAAATAAGTAACAGTAGCTATTCCGCTCCACCCAGCCAGGGTCCACAAGGTATGCGGCCAGGTTTAGTCTTGGCTCAGGGAGTAGGACACCCCTACCATGCACAGTCCTGAGGCCAGCAGCAGGGAGACATCCTTGACCGTTACCCCACCATCCTGAGGTCTTCTGGAGTAAAAGGGGCAAAACGCCAAGGAAGGATGTCTTCCAGCTGACGACCTGCAGGGTGTTTGAGCTGCTTCTCAAAGATCCTCAGACCATCTTGCCGCCAAGGAGTCCCAAGAGAGGGGAGGACTTTGCTACACCTCAAGGGGCTCTTGCAGATTTCTGCTTGTAGCAATGCATCTTTGATGTTTAATTCACCGATAGTCACTTCTCTCCGCTTTTTCTTCATGGAAGTATGTAGGAAAAGACTAGAGAGATTCAATAAAGTTATTGCTATCACTTTTACATTAACTTCTATGTATTTTGGATATCTTTATAACATGTAAGTATTGGCATTTGACGGTATTAAATAAATACAAGGTATTTCTAAGCTTTTTACGTGATGAAATAGATGCATTTTCCAGTTGGTTTCTATTTTGTTATCTGTTATATTGTATAGCAACACAGAATATACAGACAAAAAAATAATATTAAAATTAGAAAAAAACTTTTTTCAATATTTAGGAAAGTTCAAGAAGACCATCCATCCATTCAGCTATATTCATATTACTGTTTTGTGTATACTATATGGCCACCTATTAATATGCATCTATTAATTACCTATTAAGAGGAATTAGCTAATTAAGTCACAGCCATTGCTGACACAGGTGTATGATAAAGCACACAGTCAGACAATCTTCAGCAGTCAACAATGGCGGCAGAATGGGTGGTCAAACAGAGGTCAGTGACTGTCCACTTGGCACCATCTTAGGGCACCATCTTTACAACAAGTCAATTTGCTACATTTCTGCCGTGATCCAGAGGCTGGCAGAGGAAGTGAAATGAACACAATAACAAAATAACACAGTCCAAATTTTAAGATTTGAGGTTCAATGTGGTTCTGCTTCTAATGGCAGGATGAACAGTAGTACAGCAGCAGGGCAGCAGGAGAGATATCACAGGCAGCAGGAGAGTCGTCATAGGCTGCAGGGCAGGCAGGAGAGACATCACAGGCAGCAGGGCAGCAGAAGAGACGTCACAGGCAGCAGGAGAGTCGTCACAGGCAGCAGGGCAGGCAGGAGAGATGTCACAGGCAGCAGAAGAGACATCACAGACAGCTGGGCAGGCAGAAGAGACATCACAGGCAGCAGGAGAGACGTCACAGGCTGCAGGGCAGGCAGGAGAGATGTCACTGGCAGCAGAGCAAGCAGCAGAGACATCACAGGCAGCAGGGCAGGCAGGAGAGATGTCACAGGCAGCAGAAGAGACGTCACAGGCAGCAGGGCAGGCAGGAGAGACGTCACAGGCAGCAGGAGAGACGTCACAGGCAGCAGGGCAGCAGGAGAGACGTTACTGGCAGCAGGGCAGGCAGGAGAGATATCATAGGCAGCAGGAGAGACATCACAGGCAGCAGAGTCACAGGAGAGACATCACAGGCAATAGGGCAGGCAGGAGAGATGTCACTGGCAGCAGCGCAGGCAGGAGAGACATCACAGGCAGCAGGGCAGCAGAAGAGACGTCACAGGCAGCAGAAGAGACATCACAGGCAGCAGGGCAGCAGAAGAGACGTCACAGGCAGCAGGGCAGGCAGGAGAGACGTCACAGGCAGCAGAAGAGACATCACAGGCAGCAGAAGAGACGTCACAGGCAGCAGGGCAGGCAGGAGAGACGTCACAGGCAGCAGAAGAGACATCGCAGGCAGCAGGGCAGCAGAAGAGACATCACAGGCAGCAGGGCAGCAGAAGAGACGTCACAGGCAGTAGGGCAGGCAGGAGAGACGTCACAGGCAGCAGAAGAGATGTCACAGGCAGCAGAGCAGACAGGAGAGACGTCACAGGCAGCAAGAGAGACGTCACAGGCAGCTGGGCAGGCAGGAGAGACGTCACAGGCAGCAGGAGAGACGTCACAGGCAGCAGGAGAGACGTCACAGGCAGGCAGGAGTGATGTCACAGGCAGCAGGGCAGGCAGGAGTGATGTCACAGGCAGCAGGGCAGGCAGGAGTGATGTCACAGGCAGCAGGGTGGGCACAATATCTTGATTTTTCAGGGCAGAATAATAAGGAGGGGTGGGGGGGGGCAATAATAAGTGCATTAGCCAAAGTAGGGGAGACTAGAGGCAGTGCAAGAGGCTGGGTTCTCAATCCTCACACAATGACCATGAGACAGACCTTTTGCTTCTCACACTAAGGAGTAAAGGGATAATGCCCACCAAGGTCTCCTGCTATACAGGATAAATGGGCAAGGTGCAGGCATTCATTGTTTCCGGGTAAATTCCAAAATAAGTTAGGCATGATCATGCTGCAAGCACGTTATTACATGGATGCAGACAGATGGAGTGCAGAACAGGTGAAGGAGGAAGGACAACATCTGATGAATGCAGTGAGCAGGGCTGTCAAGCCTGACGCATCGACAGGGTTTGCACTTAATGTAATCTCAACAGTTAGGTGAGTGCAACATGGACGATCCGGCAGATAAGGCCATGGCAGCATAAGTAGGCAGGTGGGAACGCAGGCATGGAGAGTCCCTGAAACGTCAGCGCTCCAAATCCACGAGGGGGTGTGAAGCTACAGTGACAGCACTGACAGTTCAGTTCACCCAAAACCAATGGCACCGATCCCCACCCAGCTCTACACCTCACACTATAGGTCTGACTGGGAGGGAGCAGTTAGCTAGAGCTAGAACTAGAGTTTCTATAAGCTAAACTAAACAGGTGTGTTTTTAGTCTAGACTTCAATATCGAGAGTGAGCCTGAATCTGAACCATTCAGTGATTTCTAAGTTAATAGCAGTATTTTGTAATCAATCTGAGACTTGACTGGAAGCCCATATATGATCATTTCTTTTAGTTTTTGTATGAAAACACCTTGGCTTATGTTCCCTAGGTGGTAGAACACAGTTGTAGTGCTACTTCTTATGTGAGCATTGAAACATAGATCTGACTCAACCAGTACATCAAGATCTCCGGCCACTGTGTCAAGGTGAGTAGGAGGCCACTAAGGTTGAGGTTGTCAAACTTATTTGGCCAAAAGTACTTTTGGCCAAATAGTGTGTCTGTGTGTGTGTGTGTGTGTGTGTGTGTGTGTGTGTGTGTGGATTATGTTTATAGTACAATGTGGGGACCAAATGTCCTGAACCTGTTATTTTAATGCAGTGGGGAACACTTTTCAAGTCCCCACAAAGAGGTCACAAGGAGTTAAGGTCGTCATGTTGGAATTAGTTTTCCCCATAGAAAGAAGCTGTTTTGAGTAAAAAAAAAAACATTGACAAGCCATCTCATGTGGTGCTTTTTAATTAGTAACACCTTTACAATAACATAAGACCCCAAACATTTATGTTTAGTATCCCTTTGGGTGCCAATGACTACAACTGCAGTTAACATCAAAATGACACATTACTTAGTAGGTATTAGGTGTTGGTTACATATGGTGATTCAAAATAAAATTTTGAAAATATTTTCCTACATGTTTTATTGAAATCTGAAATAATATCTGAGCTGCTTCACATATAAACTGCAAAGGTCTAAAATGGCCATCTTTCGGATGCTGTATTCAGTCAAACTCAACCCAAAATCTTCACCAGAGTATGGCATTGGGTGAGGTTTAGCTCCATGGCTTCAGACTCTATCAGCAAGGCCCTGAACCCCAACTGCTACAAGCACTGACTTGCCCTACTTTGTCAGCTGTCTGTTGCTTTGGATTAAAGTGTCCGCTAAACAAATGAAATGTAATACAGCGTAATAATGCAGCCTATCCTGTGTTAGTGAGAAAACAGTCCATTCTCCCTGCTCTGTATGAGGAGGAACGCCTCAATATAACCACACATCTCCAGGCAGGCTGGGGGCGCAGCGGCTGGCAAAATGGGTATCGATGTTGCCTCACAACTCTGGGCCTGGGGTGCGAGTCTCCGCCATGGTTCCAGGTGTGTGGAGTTTGCATGTTCTCCCCATGCTTACCATCATCATGGGGTTTCCCTGGGGTACTCGAGGCAGCCCAAAACTGTGCTAGGATGAAGGAAAGTTACCAAATTGCCCATAGGTGTGAATGATGCGCGAGTGCGCCCTGCGATGGGTTAGCACCTTGACCTGGTTCATGGCACCTGCAGCTTTCCGAGAAGAGGAATAGGGATAGATGGATGGACGGACCATTACTTTATTCATTTGTCTACAAAACATACATCATATTAGTTGTTTTAAGCAAAACATTAATTTCATGAATGAATACAGATGCTCGTCTACTTACGAACTTTCAACTTACGAACTTTCAGACATACGAAGGAAGAGGACCGTAAGTCCAAATTATGTTCATTGGGCTCCCGTTTCCTGTCCGCAACATCAATTTTTTTTTTCTGCGTGCCAAATCCGCCTAGTACGACTTCTGCCCGCTACTTCAGCCGCGCAGCAGCGTATCGTCCGCACTCCGACCATCTTAATTCTTTCTATTTACATATACCCTTAAAATGATGTTGAGTAAAGACTCGACTTCGTCACATTTCAAGTGATGAACAAGCCTTCGGAACGTAACGGATTTCTAAGTTGAGGA
Source organism: Mormyrus proboscirostris (assembly GCA_026779585.1). Classification (NCBI taxonomy): domain Eukaryota; kingdom Metazoa; phylum Chordata; class Actinopteri; order Osteoglossiformes; family Mormyridae; genus Mormyrus; species Mormyrus proboscirostris. The sequence goes on along the minus strand of JAODKF010000038.1, from coordinate 9,994,185 downwards.
GTGTCTGTACATTGAAACCCAAATTATAGATCTAGAAGAGCTGCGTTAGGTAGGGCGTAGGGTGTATGTGCATGCGTGTGTGGGTGTAGGGTGCGTGCGTGGGCGTAGGGTGTGTGTGCATGTGTGTCGGGGCGTAGGGTGTGTGCGCGTGTGTGTCTGGGCGTAGGGTGTGTGTGCATGTGTGTCGGGGCGTAGGGCATCCTGTTCGAGGTGTTCCTCTTTCTCCTGTCCTCCGGTGCTGCCTGAGATTAGCATGAGTCCCTCCACATGACTAAACCTTGCATTTCGTTTTATTTTCTAACTGCTACATTTCATACATATTTCTTGTATTTTCCTTCTAAAAGTGAGGCATTATATAAACACACACCAACTGTCTGCATGAGTTTATTTATTCATTTTAAAATCTAACCTTTACATTAAATCTCCCTTCCTGTTTATCAAGCTGTGATGAGATGAGGTCACCATTTTACCTGACATGCTGGCTTCAGTTACACAATATTCATGCTCCTCTTATCATACTGCATCTGCTGTTTGGGTTTCCACGTGTCACACATGAGCGACGTTCATGTGTGTCTTCGGTGATTGCGTTTCATGCTGCCGCGATCACCTTGTCTGATACTCTGAAATACAGTATGACTTACCTAGGCAAATGCCAATGTTCCTTTAATTAAACACACAATAGAAATCAGTTTTATTTTGCTTTCCAGTCCTGCCAGAGGGGATGAAAAAACAGCATTTCACTGGATAGGCGAATTATGTTTGGAGATGTCACGTGATACTCCTATCAGTTTGGCTTGTAATCTCTTTCTGTGGGTGTTTTTAGGAAATATGAGAAAGATTATACACTGAGGCAACTGAGGAAAACTTCGAACATGACGTTTTGGAAAAAAATCTCAAGTCAGTTTCAAAGAATCAAATGTGTGCCATTCAGCCTCTGTTTTGACTCCTGCATTCAAACATGGACTTTGAACACTAATTTATCAGACAAATTATGGCATTATTTAAAGCAAGGATGAGTCTAGTCTTCTAGCAAACACCGCTCTGGAGAACGTGCGGTGTAGGAGACAGGAATTGGCTGTAGCCTGAAACAAAAACCTCCCTAAAGCGTTAATTAAAATTTGAACTCGGGTGTTAACCTTTCCTCGCCGAAACTGCAGGTTGTTTTAAGCGCTGGAAGACGCCCATTTCAGACACAGCAGTAATTACTGAATTGGTATAAAAGTTCAAGCAGAGCCTCAGATTTCAGATCATTACCAAGTTTCCTGATGAAATATTAATCCTAGTGTGTGTGTGTGTGTGTGTGTGTGTGTGTGTGTGTGTGTGTTTGTGGGCTGCTTTGATCCACACACCTGCCTTGGTCTGAAGTGGGGTTAGTGGGTGTTGGGCAGCACATCCTGTCTTACCTGAAGAAAGGAATGTACTGAAACCTGATTGCTTAACCCGTGCAATTTTCTTTAAATTTGTGTCTGCACAGCTCCGGTAACAACAATCAAGAGTGTCTTAGTAATATAGACATCCAATTTAAATATAAATAACACTAACAGCTGAATCAGTGTCAGTGCCAGGAAGACATGTTATGTTAATGTCAATCTTTATTTTTCTGTTAATTTAATACCACTTATTTTAGAAGATGCTCACAGTGATGTAACAGAACATGATGTAGTAACCCTACCACTATACTGTGATTTTACATGATGTAGTAACCCTACCACTATACTGTGATTTTACATGATGTAGTAACCCTACCACTATACTGTGATTTTACATGATGTAGTAACCCTACCACTATACTGTGATTTAAGGCAATGCCATCCTACTCTAAAGGTAATGGTACTGAAGAGTTTTATTTATGGTTGTGATTGATTACTCCTGCATCACACATCATCATCAGAGTGCCTGCTGGGTTTCTGGCACTTTTTCTTGATTTGGTATTGTAAAATAATTTCTGACAACGTTATAAATCAATAGCTCTGATTATAGTGTTGGATCTGCCAGTTCATCTATCTGCCTTCTACCAAAAGGTGTGAGTTAAGAATTTCTGATAAATTCCAAGTTATTTTTAGAACTGTTTTTCCAAAGGAACCAGTGGTGGAAAGTTCATGTCCAGAAAGTATAAATCCAAACCAAAATTTTGTTTCAACCAACCAGCTGAGTATGAACTTCTCTGCACAAACTGTTAAACCTGTGAAAGTTGTTATTTACTGAAGTTAATCACAATACACTAACTTACCTCAATTCACTATATTTTGCCATCTCAGTGCTTGTGAAGGGGAGAACAGTGTGACACATCCCCAGTCCCTGT
>JAODKF010000038.1:9929331-9961429 GCA_026779585.1 Mormyrus proboscirostris | reverse complement strand
AAACATTGGACTCTCAGTGCTGTCCTCAGGCCGGCAGTTCTGTCGGAAGCCTTTAACCCCATTTCAAAGGCTTTCTACATGAGTCTTTCCTTGGTAACGTAACTGACCTTGTCGCATCGGTAGCTGAACAAATGCTCTCTCAACTCAAAACGCTAGACACCTACATTTAGAAAATTTGACAAAGGCTTCTGTCCTTATTTATATGACTCTGAGTTTGAGGTGAAAGAGAAAGAAGTGTGACAAGTATTTTGCTTTATTTCAGCTGAGATGAACTCTTATGGTGCTTATGTGACTGTGTGTATAGGGTTTTCAAGTGTGCATGATTCAACCCCATTTTCTCTTGAAGATCATATTACCTATCGGTAAATGTTGATCAGTTTGTAATTTCTGAATGTCTGACATAATGTTCATGCTTCAGGAAGTGCAGGGTATAAGGCAGGGGACGTTCTGGAGGGAATGCCATGCTGACTCAGGACCAGCACTAAGGGCAGCGCACACACTCGCCAAGGGCAATTTACAGGTGATTCTGAGGTGAGGGAGGAAAGTCGTGTGAATGTGAGGAGAACCTGCAAATTCCACACATACTGAGGTAGAAGTGAGACCTCAAAACATATCCTGGGGCTGACAGAGAGTCACATCCTCAAGTACCTATGATATGGACCTACACCTCTGCCCTGGGCTCATGCTGTATCTGACAAAGAAAGTGCCAAGTGTTGGTACAAAATGAACCCAACCAAAACGGCAACTTTCCTCAAGCAAAAAACAGTGAGGAAATATGATCTTGGGGGCAATTCTCTGTTGGAAGATTGAGTTATCTTGAGGTTCTTCATTTGAGCGGAAAAGTCGAGGAACAGGCTTGGTGTCGTAGAGCAGATGTTACAGGCCAGCCAAATGGAAATTAATATGTCCTGTCAGGAGGAAGGTGGGATTCTTGGGGGACTTCAGATAAAGACACTTCACTTTCCAGGAGAGGCCTTTACACAGCAGTCCTTCAATGGAATGGCACCTGCCTCACCTTTATTGCCTCCCACCCACCACATGTGACAGCATTATACGGCTATTTGTCAGGGAATGCTGTTTTTTTTAGGAGACTATTTGTTTGGAAGTCTGATAAGGGGTTGGAACTTCAGGCATATTATCAGCGTTGTGATGGAAGGTCAGCTCTCAAGTCTCACCCCTGCACCCTTTCTCTAAAGACATATTGCGTGCTGATTAAACAGCAGATGATATATGGAAGGAGTGATCCTGAAATTTATGCAAGTTGTTGCAAAGAGCGATCAAGCGAAAAGTTCTACTTTGAAGCAAAATCTCGGCATATACATACAGAAATCTCTGTAATTAGCATGAAGCTAACATGAAGCTAACATAATCGGAGAGAAGAGCCTGGTCTTACATGAACCGGCAAATTTCCTTCCTGGTCCATCATTTTCCCAGTACATAGTTTAAGAGAAACACATAATGTAATGTCTCTGTAAAAAAGACTTGAATATAAGATGATTCAGGCACCTCGACGCAGTTTGTCCTTCCTAATTCCTCCCAGTTGCTGCCAGTATGACCTTTAGTCATTCCTCATGGTTAACAGTTGTGCGTGTAATAGTTTCAGGTTTATTTGTGCTTTAAATTTTGTAGGATCCCTACAGTTTACCTTTGGCCTTTCTGATGCCTTTTTCCCCCTCACACTCCATCCATCCATCTATCCATCTATCCAGTAGTCTGTCACAGAAATACAATATTCAAAATAAAGTTTGTGTCTTAAAATGACAGTAACTAAGTAAGGAGGTTGTGCTGCTGCACACCTCTGAACTTCATCGTTTTCTGTGTGTGATTGTATGTTCATATGCTTCCTGGAATTGAGTGCAGGCTCAACACAAACCTGCATAAGCCCTTATGGAGAACGGATGGACTGGAATGCTCCTTTACACAATGTGCCAGTGTAAGCAGTATAATCCCAGTGGAGCCCATATATCCCTCTCCAGTGTTATCTGTACCCAGCCCCACCTACGACCTCCATGCCATCATCTTCTGGAAAGCAGCTCTGAGGTATTTTCCTGCTGCTAATCACTGTGCACCATGCACAAATTACTCAGGAGGCCAGTGACCCTTAGCAAGTAGCTGCCTGATGAGGCCGCGCTCATGCAGTGGCTGAATACGGCCTGACGGGTTACCCTGTCCCTTGCTACTGCTGACTGCTGTGATTCAGCTTGTGCTTTGGGGGAGTTCCTCAGTTAACCTGTTAGCTCCCCCCCTTAGAAACATTTCATGTATGCTTAAACTCTTGATAGCATCTGCAAATAAAGGCGTGATAACACTCCGACAAACTACAACAGTCACTCTTATAATCCAATTAATAACTGGCGCTTGTCTTTCTAAAGGTGAAAAGTAGTAGGGCTATAAATTATATATGACTTAGCAGTTCTTTTCTTTTACTGCTTCTTCATCGTGTCTTGTACATAATTTTAGTAAGGGCTGGGCGGGGGGGTTAACATGAGCTGAGACATATCAGTGCCACTCCTGACTCTGTGTATGTGAAGCTTGCTTGTTCTCCACATTTGTACATTCACTCCTGCAGTCCAAAATATGCAGCTTCAGGAACCATCATATCCAATTGCCCATGGAGTGTGTGTGTGTGGGTTTGTATTTACCACATTGGGGGGGGGGGGAATGCCCCCGCAATGGTTAAAATCTGTTACTTTTTAGCTTGTGGGGAAATTTTTCTGGTCCCCACAATATAAACCTCAATTCAATTTTATAAAAAATATTTGTGGCAGTCAAAAAATGCCAAAAGTCTTGTATTTTATGTGGTTGCTTATGGTTAAGGTTAAGATTAATGGTAGGGGTTAAGATCGTCATGTTGAGATTAAGGTTTTTCCTATAGAAATGAGATTCCCCATAATGACAAACGTGTGTGTGTGTGTGTGTGTGTGTGTGTGTGTGTTCTGAGATGGATTGGCATGTTGTCCAAAGTGTCCATACCTTTCCAGAGAAAGACTGTGACTGTCAAACAAATAGGTAAGATAGAAATTCCATGGTTAAATGGAAGTCTTCAGATACAAAAAAACTGGGGGAATAGCAAAAAGGTATTCATATCACCAATACATCATGTTGTACTGAGTACTGGAAAGCTACACAGTAATCCTTCCGTTCATTCCATCTTCCAGCCACTTAAGCTGGCCAAGCATGAGGGGATGTCGATATTAACTTTCTGTTTATATGGAAAACAGTAACTGTCAACATGTGCAAAATATATTACCGGCAAAATGCATTAACTGCAATATAAAAATGGAAAATTCCTTGTTGATACATTAATTTCATTAACTAAACTGGTGAAATATTCTGAAGTTACACCTTGCAATATTAGTGTTTCTGAAATTTCTTAAAAAACATAATGCCGTGAATACAAGCCTCCAGTGTAACTCACCCCTCCCCAAGTGTCAATGCAATGAAATTTTAAATGTGCAAGTATCCGTTGTGTGTAATTGGATGATGGAATATTTGTTTGTCACTCGAGGCCAATGAGAGTCATGATCTCAATAGACAACCTGCGAGCACTTTGTCAGCACTATCATTTTTAAGTTTATATGACTGGAGACATGGTTGAAAAAACACGGTATTTGTCCATCCTCGCTTAAAATGTGGCGAAGAATACGAGAGAGACCAAAGGCTAATGCCCTGGAAAAGGCAGAGGCTGAAAAACAGACACATTCGAATAAAGACAAAGGAATTTCCCAGCGACTCGAGAATTCAAATGTAAAACTTCTAATGGGGTAAAGCATTAAAAAGCAAAATGAAAGAAAGGGTAATTTATGTCACAACATCAGTTAGCAAAAGCTGCAGAAAAAAATACAGATAAAAGAGGCTGTCACTCAGCACTGTCCTTCCCCCCGCCCCGGAGAATATCTTCAAGCAGACAGTTTAAGGTAACTGGAGTAACGCTGAGACTCCGCAGCGATCTCCAGGTTAGTGTGGCACAAAACAGCTTCATGGCAAGGAGAGCAAGATTTATCACATACATGTCTTCGGTATAAGCGTTTTACTGAGCTATACTTTTTTCTATGCTGTGATTCATAACAATATCCTCAATGATTTATCATTATTCGACACTTGCAGATATGCAAGGGCCACTTAAAATGCTGACCTATTACCCAAAGTAACCTTTTTCAAAAAGCAATATCAGTTCAGTCATTTGGGCCAGGTTTTAGGGGGTTTTATGAACCGTGAGGGTCGCTGGCAGTTGTACATGGTGAGATTAAGAGACCCCCACTTGACCTTATTTCCATATGGTGAGGAAAGCTGTCAGCATATTAAAGTCACAACTAGGAAGTTAACCAGCAGTGCTGAGGACTATAATTGCTTTCATTATCTGTGTTTACAGGTACTTTCATTCATCTATATTAGGGTGGTAATTTATTAACCAGCATGAACCACACTTTTGCATTTTACCTCCACCTCTAAATGCGTCAGTTTAAAAATACTCCATAGGTGGGGACTGGTCAGGTCTTTCATATGCTGTTTATTTATTTGCAAGACTCACATAAGACCCCATGACCTACCTAATAAATGAAACTAAAATGTATCTGTGAAGGCAAATCATTCTATAACTGCGATGAGAATTGTGCTGTTTAAGAATAAAATGTGTATGACTTCAGTGGTACTGAATCCATATTCCAGCTAACCAGCTAAATGGAAATTTGCAGCAAGTCATGCGCAACCAATGGCGTACGAGAGATTTTAATACTGGGAGGGGGGAGCACAATTTCGTAATTTCAGCGCAAAATTCTATTTATTGGGGCCGGGGGGGGTGAAACCAAATTGAATATTGGGGGTTGTGAATAGCATCCTGCTCTCTGCGCATATGCCTGGATTAGGAGTTTTATTACTGCTTAAAAGACCAGAAACGGTAGAAACAAGAGCAGTAGATCAGCCTTTTTATGCTGTACTACACTAAACTGCACACATCACGTCTGTTAGATCCGGACATGACTGAGAAGCGAGAGCACACTGCTCTTTGAAGTAAAGTAACACTGTAAGAGTTTCATTAGGGATCTCACTCAGCAGCAACACTCACACAGAACAGGGTGCAGAGGTCATACATTTAATGCGTGTGCAGACACATGGTCGGTAGGTACACTTTAACCAATACACCAGGAAGATGTTACTTGTTATGGGGCGAATCACATATCAACCAAACGCACAGCATGCTGGGAAATGCAAATCTGAACAGCATATATCAGTACTTATAATAGAGCTGGGGCACCGCTACATGATACTACGCCAACCCAGAAGAACACAGATCCATCCATGCATCCATCCATGCATCAATCCATCCGTCTTCCTGTCCTGTAGTCCTGCCTAGAATGCAGGAGGAGATGCGCATAATATGAGGACAGCATTCAACCTGCACACTCACACATGGACATGGCATCCCTGGGCAGATGTGAGGGGACCCCCAGCGCACGGCTGCAGCTGCCCCTCCTCCTCCACCTCCCCCCTACCTTCCATAAGCACGTATCCTGTGCAGGGCCCTGCTGAGGCCTGTAGCTGAAACTAGATGAATGAACATTCACTGTGGCACCAGGCTGCGATTGTGACCCTCCAGTGCTGTAGATGCACTGTCTTTCAGATGGAGCCTCTACAGACTGATGCAATTTACTTAGCAATGTACAGCTGCAACACATAGATGACAGCCTGGTGAACGCTGCCGATTGCCGTAAGGACACGGTGCCTGGATACCTCACAATGCTGCTCTTTCTCCTAATTTGATTTTCTCCTTCAAAATATTGTTAATGCTAATAATAGATCAGCTTTATTATGTAAGGCTTTTTTCCTGCGGTGCTTTCTGGAACATGGTGGAACTCGTAGCTGGGATGTGCATGCTTAATTAATTGTGGTTAAAATAATGCCAGCAATTAATTTAAATGTCTTATCTCTCTGTTGCCTACCAGCTTTTCCCAGTGATACACACACCTGTGGAATACGCTTTTAAACCTCCAAATAGAATGTTTAATATACATCATTAATACACATTAGCTATTAGCTGTATGGTTATCTATTGATATTACACCCAACTGCGGAACACTTCAAACTGTTGTATAAATAAAATATAAATATGAGAGACAAAAATCTATATATTTTGACCCACTCAACATTGTTCATATTCTTGAATGAAGCAAAAACGTTTGAACTGCTTCATGTTAACTGCTGAATGGGCTCCAGTCTGAAACCGCTAACAGTAAAAGAGACGTATCTTAGCATAGCTAATCAAACACGCAGTAGTCCTTTACAAATAATTTTAATTACAGGTAATTTTTAAAAATAAATATGTTGAAAATAACAGTTATTCATTTATTAAATTTCTTTTAATATGGATTTGTGTTAAATCAAATTAAATTAAAATCTTCAGCCAGTGGTTACTATTCAGGCATTTCCGCAAAGGCTTTTTCTTATTTATATATATTTAAGAAATTTTGTAGGACAGATTTTCTTAAATACATACATGCCAGTTTAAAAACATCACATACATTTATTGAAAAGTCTACACACATTCAAGCGCGCACATGCACACACGCACATTCAGAGTGAGCCAGTATGTAGGAGTTCATTAGCAATTTGTCTGTGACACAGTGGAGGGTTAGCCCACTAATCCCGCTATTCGTGGCTCCCCTTGTCCCTTGAGCTGCGGTCTTGCGAGACACCCCCACAGTGCCCTTTTTCTGAGAAATGTACACAAGGCTGCAGTCACCCAGGAGTCCTTCATGGGAACCACTCACAATATTGGGCAGGGTTCTGTGTACTTTATCCACATCTGTATTGCCCACTGCATCAACTTAAAGGACGCCCTTAGCCCTTTTGATCTCACACTCTCCCCACCGGCACAGCAAAGACGTGGCCCCGCGCAGCGCAGACAGGCTTCTTGGGTGATAAATGCTAATAAACCGCCTGCTCGTGCAAATGGCAGGAGTGCCTGCAAACTGTGTAGGCTACAGATCATAACTCGCACAAGTAATGATGTCATAATATGAATGTATCAACATCCTGGGCAGTGAGGTTGCAGTCTTACAGTTCCGTGGCCTTTCCATAAGCTGGAACTTTTTCCATGAGATCAACAGTCTTGATTTGTTGACATGACAGGCAAAGGCATTTGCGCATGACGAATCTTGGCAGCTGCTACTAGATTTGGCATCAAATCAGTGGGGTAGCTAAATGATTCACTGCAAAACAAGATCTCACATTAAAATAAGTAACTGTAATGTAGAGATTATATCCATTTAAAGTGTTGTAGGATCAGTCACAGTTGAAGGGAGGTACAAAATCCTGAACCTTGACCTAAAGTGGCTAAAAGATGGGTGTCAAACTTTGCAAACTTCTGAGCCGTTAAATGTTGGATCCATTTAGTTGCTTTCATAACTGGGAATGATATTTACTTGCTTGCAAATATATTTTTTGGTGTCTTTTTTCCAAACTCCCATAAAAATTTAGTCATGCTTTAAGTAGAGTACTGCAATTAGTATGAAATTTTTACAAATGGTTTTTGACGTCTTTTAGCAACTGAAGAAGACAGGAAGGCAATAGTAACCTTAATGGTAAAATGGGTTTTGAGAAAGTTAGTTTTCTAGCTGAAAATATGGTTGGTCATATTTTTGTCATTTATATGTAATGGATTAGTCCACAGAACAAAGCAGTGGGATATATTTCACCTTACAGACAGGAAGTCCCATTCATAAAACATAATGCTGGTGACCTTAACCTGAATCCCACTTTTCTCACCTGCTTCCAGACAGAGATGACACTGGTGCTGCCAAAAATGGTGGGGTCTCTATTAATGAGAAAACACAATCGTGGCAAACTGAGGATCTACCACTTATATATTTCATTATATAAAAGTACATGCACTTGATAGTCACAATTAATAGGTGAGTTATTTTTCGATAAGGTGAACTCTTGCACATAGTAGCAATTTCCTGACCTACGCATATCCATTTTGGGGTTTAAATGCAGACCTTGTCTGAATCTCACCATCTTCCTCCCCTGAGGGAAACTTTTCAGCTATGAACAATATCCAATTATATTCTGTGATAAACGCATCAAATGCCTATTTTAATTGTTCTGTCCCATGATTGCAATGAAATTAGAATAAAATTGGTCTTTTATACTACTTTCAGTCTCCCAAACTGAATCACTCCAAAACAACAAAGGAGCAGTTTAATTTGTAAATACACAATGGTCCATTGTTTCCTTTGTTACTCTTGACTTTCAGAAGCCGCACTAATTCTTAACAAAAATGCATTATTAATCGTCCGCTGCCTACGTTTATATCATGTGAAATAAGAGAGTGTCATATAGAGCAATTTTAGTCGTTATGAACATGAGTGAGTAAGTGCCACATGTCCATGTCATGTTTAAAGAAGCACCACATGGTATCTTTGTCATTAAACAGGATGAAATCATGCTTCACGACAAGCCGTGGGCCTCACTGTCAAAACAGCAGCCATTCTCTCTGAAGCTGCGGCAGAAAGTTGTAATTTACATTAAACTTAATTGTCTTTGAATACGGAACTTTCCCAGGCATGTGAGCAGAGGAAAAGCGTGGTGAGACTGACTGTTAATCCTTCAGTCTGTCTCTGCGGATGAGTTTATTGAGGTTTCACTGAATTAATCTAATACAGAAAGTGATGCGAATGAGAATGACTACATACACAAGCAGTACATAGGCAGTATAAGGAATACACATGTAACCAGCTGTGGATGAACCTTCTAAATGCATTATAAGAATAAGTGCAAAAATAATTACAGAATGATAACAATGAATTTTAGACTCAAAGGCTAGAGGAATCGTTAATTGTATCAATAAACACACCAGCTACTGCATGTGGGATTGTACAAAATGAAATATAGTAGTTATCCTGTCACCTATCTGAAAAAAAACTATTGGATGTATCTGTCATTAGTGATAAAATATGTCCATTGTGTTGAATGCAAAGTGCTTAGATACTAATAAATCATATTGTCATATTCAAAATCTTTAATATTTTATTCAACACCTTTTACATGTGCTTTGTCAATTAGTTTAGAAATAATGGCTATATAACATTTGCTGCATGTAATGCTACGAGATGCACATGCTTCCACTTAAAAACAACAAATAACATTATTAACAAGGCTAATCAAACAGTGAGAATAACAGGAAATCAATGAGCATCGTAAACAAGGTGACAAAAAGAACGGAATCCACAAACCCAACCCAAATGGATGCAGAAGCATGTCGAGCGGCTTTACGGGGAGACAATGGAGAACGGGCCACGCGATACCATCAGCAAACTTCCGAAAGGCAGTCAGGTGAATTACGTTGCTTTTTCACTCAGAAGTTTAGGAAAACAAGTGACACAATCAGCATGACTGGCTAAAGAAAAGCCCCAATGGCTGCTTTACTCATTTGTTTACCCTTCTTGGATACGAAAGAGAAATGTGAAAACTGAAGTAACTATTAGTTAAACACAGAGATAAAAATGGCCCATTTATTTCCTGACAGAACTTTTCAGCTTCTGTGTTCTTTCAAACTACGTGCGGAGTAGCTGTTTACTAAGGTGCGACATCTACAGTATGGCAAAACTGCCATGTGCAGTCAAAATGTACAGTCTGTGAAACTCAATGTTTTATTGCCCCTTTAATTAAAAGCTATTGCATTCTTTATAATTACTATTTAATTACTTCTGATCTCTTGCAAGGAGAATGTTAGATGAGATCCAGAAATGACAATAATTTGTCAGGCTCCTTTAAGCAAATTTTACTTAAAATCTAGTCCATTTTCATAAAAACCTTTATTTTAAATCTAGCATGAAGATGATGGAATCCTTATATATGTAAGTACATCCAAATTTAGTAAAAATGGCTTATTGAGTCAGTACTGTAGAAACCATGTCAAAATGCATGGTGTTCTGCTTGGCATACACCAATGATAACATTTAATCTTTTCTTCCTCCAAGAGTGCTGTGGAAATGTGCAGTCTGACTTTAATCTGGCACGGCTTGTCCTAGTTCTCCGCGGTTATCAAGCACAGTAAATTTAAATAATATTTCACTTTTTACAACACTTAACGCCAATTATCAAAACATTTTTCTAAGTTTCACTAATACTTATAGGGAATGATTTTATAGATCGGTTGTAGACGATTAAGCTTATAGATGCTATTTTTAATGCTACTTATATGATCATTTTAAATAAAGGAGTCCTAAACAAAGACACGTGTAACGTGGCAACATTGTTAAATTATGACCACTTGCATTTTATTGACATTATAATGGGTGTTTTTACACCAAATCTGGGTTGTGTGACTGTTTAAGACTGCAGTTTTTTTGTGCCATGTATTCAGGGAGGACTTGTGGCGAATCCGAGAAGCTTTAATTAATTTTAACGGTGCCTTTCAGGGCGTTAGGGTGCTTCTGGAGTGCCGGGTGCTCAGCAGCCGGCTAATCACGTCGCTCCTTAGCGAGCTCTTTGGAGTCTGACTTCACCGCGCTGGCATGTCAAGGTAGGGCTTTGCCCAAGCGTGGGGGTCTTTGGCTATAGCTCCAGCCCTCATTACACCTCAGCAAAGGCCCACAGAAGGCAGAGTCCAGCGGCATCATCAAAGCAGGCCGTGCATCACGCAGGCTGTTCCTTTTAAACAGAAAGGCTGAGCCTGTTTTCTAACTTGTTTATAGGCACGCGGAACAAAATAAACATAAATGGCAAGAAACCAGTTTGTTCGTGTCTCAGCCCCTTCAGAGCACCAAGGTCAGCTGGGATGAGAGTTCTGTGCCTTTAACATGATGATTCTGTATCAGATTATGTGAACTTCTACAGCCTGGTAAAGTTAGGGTGTTCCTCCTTTAAGTCTGGGTCCTCCTCCACCTGCTCCCTCTCTGAGGGAGTTTCTTCTGGCTACTGTCACCACAGTCTTGCTCACTGGGGACCTCAGACCTGTGTTAAGTGTTTTGTGACAATGCTTCAAGCTGGCATCTGATCATACTGCAGTAACTGCTACAATGGCTAAGTGTTAATATTTGTAAAGTATCATGCTTTTCCATGAACAAGAAGGAAATGGCTTTCATCTCTTAGTTATTGTAACTCAAAAAAATCCCAGTGAAAGCTAATGAACCTTTGTACTAAACAAAATAAAAAAAAAGAGGTTTCAAAATCAGCATAGTCATGCTCACCGCAATTACTGTCTGCTCACCTGTAAATTTGAAGCTGTCCCTTTAAAACCTGTCCCTTTAAAGCTGTCTCTGAGTTGAGTACAAAGGAAGTGAACCTCGAGAAAGTGGGAAGAGCTTGCTGTTTCTGTTAAATGGCTGGAAACAGTCTCTTCCTTGTTGCTACAGAGTGACTGGAGCTTATCTCTTGCTTGGCCAACATGAACGTACCGGACATGATAAGAGACACACAAATGTAGTCTTTATTTCTGAGTGCAATATGAACCTCACACATGCACAGATGACTGACAGGACCATTCTCAACAGTTTATGCATTATTTAAAACCCTGTAACTGCAGCTAAAAAAGTCAAAAGCATTTTATACATAATTTATTTTTTTATATCGGGCACAGACAGTTTTATGGCTGCCTTGATACTAATTTATTTGGTCTGCAACAGAATTTTATATTACTGTGTTTTTCTTTAGTTTGTTTAACCGAATAAGTAAAATGTTTCTTGTGCGGATCATTTAGGAAATGATGTTCATCTAACCAGGTGGTGAGAATGAGAGAATAAACCTTAAATCCTTTTTTTACTTTTGTTTTTATTGTTCTTATACAGGATCCAAAATCTATATTCACCAGGTGCAGTTCAGTTACCAGCTGAAGTTAGGTTACCCTTCGGTCTATGGAAGTTGTGTCAGAACAATTGCCGCCATTGCATATAATAAAGTTTTAAGAATTTCGTGAGCTGGCACCCTTGCTAGCAAGAGGGAGAGAAGCGCATTCGCTTTCTGTGAGGGGAGTTTGTGTTTGTCAGGAAGGTTCCCGGAGGCTTTTGTGCTCAGGCCTTGATGTGTGACCAGCGACTCACAGGCCTCCCCTCACCCCTGGCCTCTCCTGCCAGCACTCTGCCCACCCATACTGACACAGCAGGGGGAAGGGTTTCACAGGAGACTGAATCAAAAGCTCAAGGAGAAAAAATTGCTTTTCAGGGTCTGATGTGTGGGAATCGAATGAGAGGCCGAGCTGAAATCCAGTCTCCAGGCAACCATGCTGATATGCTGGGGGAATATCATTAAAACTGAAAAACCAAGGCTTCCTTTGGAATTAGTAAACTTAATCACAGAGGGGAAACGAGTGGGAAAAAAACAATGCGAAAAGCTACCAGCAAGGTCTCCGCAGTTTGGTTTTCAGGACTTTTATTTATTTATTTTTTTTGACAAATACCAAAACTTTTAAATCCATGCATTAGACAATTAGGCAAATGCAGAGTTATGTATGCATGGAGGCCATGAGAGAAAGTAGCGCCTAGGCACAGGTTGGTGGTAAAATATGGCAACCGCTAGCGGTGCAGCTGGCCCTGCTTCGCAAGATTAATAAGTTGCTGTTTCCCGGCCAACCAGAACCTAGTGGGAACCATCCAGATTCTTCCGAGAATTGTGGGTAATGGCCACACTACAGGCTGGCCCGCTTTACTGCTCTGTTTTGTCCTTTTGCTCTTAAAGTAGAGAAAACATCTGTGACTAGAATGATGTCACCATAAAGGGAGTCCAGCAGGTTCAAGCTGGAGAGAAAGACTCACGCATTGCCAGGTTGTGCTGGCTAAATAACAATCGGCCATTAGCCAACTATTCCAAAGTATTCCATTTTTCTCTTCCAGTGGGAGGGCACTTTAGGTTATGACACAGTGAGTGTTCCAGAACAGACATGGGAATTCCTTTGTTTTGTATTATAGCTGTAAAAAAAAAAAAAAAACAATTCTGACAGTTGTCACATGGTCTCCTGGAATAATTTTTGGTTGCCTTTACCATAACCTACGAGTTATTGCAAGAAGTAAAAAAAGGGTCAAGCACTAATATTTCTTAACAGTATCTTATTTTTCAGTATGGTTAATATATTTGATATGACCTTATAGGTAATGCTATATAATAAAAGAGAAAACTACATTCCTCTTTTAGAGAAAAATGTCTCATGTAACCTCATTCTGGGAATATATCCACAGGTAAGTATATGATTTTCTTATATGTTGTTTAACATTATCTTTTCACAAAAGTGTCTTATGAATCCAGCACATAAAATGGAAATATTTTGGTTATTTACCCAATATTCATATGACTAAGAAAAGTTGGCTTGCTGCTTCCAATAAGACCAGATTTGTTTTCTTCTTGTCCTTAATTACGCAGAGGAGCTTGGAAAAACAGTTACTGGCTTCTTTAGGAGGGAATGCAGTGGTACTGCCCCCTAGTGATACATGCATAGAACTAGCGGCTGAATACGTGCTGGGCTGAAGAAATATATGGAAAATGTATACTTGTAATGAAGTCCATGCTCAAAGGGTCTTGGGACTGTAAAAAGTCATTTTACATATAAAACACAACGTGTACCTAGTAAACAAATAAAAGGAAGAATATCAAAACTCAGACGCAGAAAAGTCAGGAATCACTGAAGTAAGACAGGGCAAAAATGACAAAATACTTTACATAAATGAACGCAAAACTTGTCTGTATCTTTAATACCATTTAAAATAGCAAAATAAAAAAAAACAACAGATCAGGTCAAATCAATGTTCAGAACAGATCGGGAAGCATTGGTTTCTTATATTGAAACTTTCAGCCATCAATCGGC
Organism: Mormyrus proboscirostris; assembly: GCA_026779585.1. Taxonomy (NCBI): domain Eukaryota; kingdom Metazoa; phylum Chordata; class Actinopteri; order Osteoglossiformes; family Mormyridae; genus Mormyrus; species Mormyrus proboscirostris. The sequence goes on along the minus strand of JAODKF010000038.1, from coordinate 9,947,634 downwards.
TGGCCCATTTTATTTACTATGGTGAATGTCGCTTTGTGTGGGGACATATAAGTTTTAATGAGTCCAAAATAGCTGTTCACATTTAAGCCAGGCTTTTGATTCTGGTTTCAATGCACTGTAAAGTATACAGTGGGTAATGAACCAGGAGCCAGAAGAGATAAGAGCTTATATTATAGGTAATCATGACTCCACTGCAGCAATTATTTAACTTTAACACATAAAAAGGGGCCCTACAATGGATCTTTGGATATTACATTTATTCAGTGTATAGATGAAGAAAACCATGGTGTGCTATTCTCTAAATTACTTTTCACAGGAAAAAACAGCCATTATTTGTAATTGTCATTGACATACTTTCACCAAGCTTGTCATTTCAATATGTTGCTCTTTGTCCTTTGACGGTGTCCTCTTTGAAATAAAAAAAAATTAAGGAAAAGGAATAGTGCATTGCCGCGGTCCCCGTCCCCAGGGTTAGCCTCCTTCCCAGGGCTCCTCGCTCCGTCGCCGCTGACCACAGAGGGCAGGCCGCCGCAGGGCTGCCGCCCCGGCTTGCGGGGGCCACGCTGAGCCTATCCCGTACTGCCGCCTGGCCTGGCTCTTCATATCACTTCACTGGAGAGGCTACAAGGCCTCAGAGGTACCGGCCCGCTTCCCGCTGCCTCGGAAAGACAATGGCAGCTCCCAGAAGAAAATTAGCGCATTTAGCTGTCAGCACCGGACTCACTTTTCACTCCAGAGCAGTAGTCACAGAGCAATGCTTTTTTTCCTCTCCTCTCTTTCTTCATTGGAAATTCAATCCCGGTACAGCTCAAAGAGCCAGAAAAAAAAGTGTAAACTGCACATAAATGTCATCTAGTGTCCGGCCTATGAAATCTCTAAACGCCCACCTCAGACTAGCCCATGTGCCTGACTGTGACACTTGGATTTTCTAGCTGCATATCCTGGTCAGGGTCATGGGGGCTGGACGTTAATATTGTAAAAAAAAAAGTTGGTAATTTTTATTTGACAAAATTTTAACTAAGAGACAAGCAGTTTGGGGGATAATATGTTCTTCTAATCTATATAGATTCACGAAGCTCGTACTTAAACATATCTAAAAGAGAGTAGCACATGTAATTCCTTGCTGCTGGCTACTCTATCACTACTCTACCACTTCTTTAACTCTGTACAAGTTTCCATTTATTTTCTTAAAGTTTATATAGGTGTTTTAAGAGGGACAGTCATGGGTTCTTACTTTCTCCTAGCTAGGTTGTCATAAAGCTGACATGTATGGGGACCACGGAAGTCAGAAGATGCGGCATGTCGCACGTCGCTGTGAACGTCTGGCAGCGTGGCCCCAGTAAGACCCAGTACTTGTAGAGTGCTTCTCATCTGTCTGTCAGTGAGTATCTGGGCCACTGCGGGCACACAGACTGATGAGCTACCTGTCGAACACATTCCTTTTTCTCAGGTAAACGAGGCTGCGTGAGAGAAACAGAAGCACCGCCAAGGGCATCACAGGCTTTAGCTGAGTACCGGGCAGGCAGTGGGATAGGGCGCGCTCTGCCTCCTGCGCTGACAGCCAGCTGCTGGGGAGGATGGTGATGATGGTGCGCTTGTTGCTGGAACTGTAGCTACCGCTGGTGCTTTTGTTACTAATGCCGGTCCAATTATTACAGTTACTACTGTTATTATTGATGTTGTGGTCGTTCCCACTGTTGCTGGTGTGGCTATTGGTGCCGCTAATTTAGCAACTGCTGTTTCAGCTGCTAGTTTCACTGTTGACTGCAGAAGAGGTACTGGAGACTAAGGTCCACGACCATCCAGAGGCCCGAGCGGTCCAGAACTATCAGGAGGTCCAAAGAGAAGGTTCAGAACTATTGGTTGACTCTTATTTATCTCCACCACAGTGACAAGCAGATTCTCCAGATTTGCTTCATCATTAAGTATTTTACATTGTACAGTATATATATGTTACTGTAATTAATAAAAGACACATTATAAAATATTTAGAAGACAATGTTTTGTTTCAACTAAAAACAATTATTTACTATAAAAAATAATGCATCGTGTAGATTCTTAAACAAGCCGTGTAATTTACACACTTACACATGTGAGAAAAATACATTTTTAAACTTGAGACATACATTCTCAACTTTGATTTGGGTGTTATAGTAGTGACTAGTTTGCCTCATCCTCCATTTTCGTGAGCAAGGACATGCAAACTCCTTCCGTGTTCATGCCCTCAAACCCAAAGGATTATACTTTACTGTATAATAGATTATTTCAATATTAATTCGCATCAGATAGACCATGATTCTGCTGAAATACTCAAGACAATAAACAATTAAGACTCACTCAAATCCAATTCTCTGGCAAAGTGTGCCGAAAAAATAAATGATGAACATTCTGCCTACTGTAAAAACTTTCACAGAGTTTTCTTTAGATCCCCATTATCTCTGAGAAAGTTAATTAAAGTGGTAAAGTTGATATCAAAAGGGATTTTTTTCCCTGCGATTCAGGCCAACAAATTGATGGTCAGAGATGAGTGATGGGCATGACAGGGGCTTCACATGATTACTGGGGCACACAAAACCTTTGATGTCCACAGAACACTATGCTGTGGATTATATACACATCACCCCCCCCCCCACTGAAAGAATATGTATGCCACAGTCAAAAGTCACCCTTTTCCCCATTAATGCGACGGCATGGTGCAGTTCCACAGATCATTACCAACTTTCCGAAACTTAATTTTGCAATTACATGTGCAATTAATTAATAACTGTGCTGTCATTACACCCCAAAAGTATTTGAAAATTAATGCCACTTGGAATAAAGTGGTCAAAATGGACTGGAGGGAAAAGATTGTTATTAGAGGATTTTGAATTTAATCTGGCCAGAAGCTAGGGAGAGAGTTTTTTTTGTGTCCAGGCAGCTCTCTATCCTTGCAAGGGTCTTGAGAAAGGCAGAGACACTGCGAGTGATGGAGAGCTCCCGGAGGACAGATTAATGAGATCTCCGCACTCTAAGAGCGTCATGTGTGTCAGCGGAGTGGCGTTAATGATGTCTGCCTCTGCTCGCTTGCCGCGCGAGATCCTTAGATAGCAGCAGCGATCACGACTAGGGCGCTTATTAAAACGCGTTTTAAATATCATTCAATAATGCTGTGGCTAAGCTGGCACTTTTCAAGACGACGTGTTTCTGATGTAATGCAGGAGATGAGGTTAAGAAGGGGAGCAGATGTGCTGGGCATATAGAACGAAGTCCCATCTTATTTACACACTACCGTTATGTAACGTCTCAGCCCGGAGAACAGCAGGCTGTAAGATGACTGACAGTTTTCTATTTACAGGTTACTGAGCATATGTGTCTGTGTAGGTGATGTCAGCCTCTTCTGCTATGTGCAGCCCTTAATTCAGAACTGGATAACTGAATTGTCATTTTGACTTGTTTTGTCAGCTTAACCTTCTCATGCACATAAATTTCATGCGTCGCGCAATAACTGAGCCTTCTTAATATGCAGCCTACCCGTACTCACTCACTGTACCCGTTCTATCACCCCCCGCCCATCCACCCCCCACCCCCCCGGGGTATGACTTACATCGTACTTGGATTCCGTTGATATCTGTAAAATGGAGAGGGGATGTAAAAGTCCCAGGGAGGAGCAAAATCATGCTACCAGGGGCCTCGGAAACAGTGGATAAAGGGGGATGTGCCCCCCCTAATATCGGCAGACCGCCCCCTTCCTAAAAAAATAAATGAATAATTAAGAGTGTGTTCCTTATTTTTTATTGTGAATATGCGCTGTGCATGGAGAGTGCAAGGATAAAACGTATAATCCCGATCTATAATCTTACCATATGGATCAGATGTTTTTTTTAGCTATGTTTAGTTCTCAATCTGCACCTTGGATAGCGTTAGTCTTATTTTAAATTATGAATACTTTTAAATAATTTCAAAATCTTTCTTACGTTGCATCCTTTTCACCATGTGTCTATTGCATGTGTCCTAGTTCTGATGTCACACATTTCCAAAGCTCAATTTTTCCAAAAGTTCATTTTTTGATTTTGAGACAAGACTGCCATGGACCTAAAGTCAGGCCACAGGATCGGGAACCAAAACTTACTCAAGGAAAAACTTTTGTTCAACTTCAAAACTCACTAAGCCCATAGAAAGCTTCTTGGAAATGCTTCTGGTGGGCTGAGTGAGTTTTGGAAATTTGCTCTGGATTCTGAATTGGATTCTGTTTCATTTTTCACACTGTATCCTCATCACCTCTGTCAGAACCCAGATTCTATTTTATTTTCTGTGTTTTTCTTCTCTGCTGATGGAGAATGGAGCTTTTTTCATGCCTCTCAACCTACAGTCAAATGAAAATCCTCACTTCTTCCTCCCATCCTGACGTTATGCAGGTTCGTGCCCGCTGTCAGAGTGCTTTACCTCATTAACCTCGTGCAGTACATCACCTTTGTCTACTTACACAGCCCAATAACTACTCGAAGCTTCTCTGTAAAGTAACCTTCAGGTAAATCCTTCAACATTTACATAACGGAGTGCAGACACTAAAGGACCACAAAACTGGAGTCATGAATCTGGTTCATAAGAATCCGAAAATATAACTGTGAATGGGGGAATGAATTACTTCAGACTGATGCTTGCTTATGCCATTTACATTTAATTTCAATAACTTGTAGAGTATTAAAGTGGTGAAGGAGATCTTTTATTTTGATGTAGGTAAATACCAAATTAGACATTTAAACATTTAGTATACCTAAACATCTTAACAGAAAGTCATGCAAATACCTCCGTTTTAAAGTTCCAATAATTCCAATGAAGGAATGCAGAGGATCTGAGCTGTGATGTTGAGATGTACTTCTATTGAGTTGGATTTTGAGATAAATGGGTAACATTCTGCCCTCACATCTCCAAGGCTGCATCTCCTTATTGGATGCTACGTCTGTCCTGTGACGGACCAGCATCCTACCCAGGGTGTCTGCTGCCTTTGGGCCCTATGCTTCCTGGGAAAGGGTATCAGCTATCAGCTTCACTGCAACAATTAAAGAATGCAGCTGGGGACATGTAATGGTTAATCATGTAATGGTTAATCATGTAATGGTAAATCATGTAATGGTAAATTAATAATAAGGGTTAGAGAGAGTGTCATTTTTTTAGAGATGATTTGGTTTTTTCTCAAAGAATCTGCGACATCGATCCAACTGCCCTTCATACCAGACACAACCAATATCCACTAAAGAAATTACGTCGGTTACAGGTCATACTTTAGTATTATGATGTGGCATGAAACTAATTAATACATTGTTGCTTAAGCAATGATATGCCAAAAAATACGTCAAATGGGAATTTTAGATGTTGCGTTCTGCAATGTTAAACTATCCGTTAGGTTTTAGATATTTTCAGTTTTTAAGCCATTTAGAATGACTCAAACGCAGTGTTTAAACTTTAAGTTCATTGATCAAGGCCTTCATTTGTATAAATATAGATGATAGATGCTAAACACAATTCAGAAAATTAAAATGCATAAATGACAGTCACTCATCCTTGTAATACTTACAGGTAATTAGTGACTGGGCCAATTACTCCGCTGAAACCTGAGTTGTGTCCCTGAGTCATTTCCATGACATGGTTCAGCAGATCGATCAAATGTCACCCATCAAACTCTTACAGCAATTCAGAAAAAAGTAACCTTTTACTCATCACATCGATAATAAAATGACAGTTTATTCATTGTGCTAATTTTATGGTTTCTTCAGCACTGACCTGCCTGGTATTTGTTCATTTTTGACTGGGGTTTAAAGGAAAAGGGGAGAATGAATGAAGAAAGAATGGAAGAAAAGAATAGAATGGAGGGAGAGAAGGAAGGAACAAAACAGATGAAGGAAGAATGGAATGGAGGGAGAGAAGGAAGGAACAAAACAGATGAAGGAAGAATGGAATGGAGGGAGAGAAGGAACAAAACAGATGAAGGAAGAATGGAATGGAGGGAGGGTGGCAGTAAGGGAGGGAGGGAAGGAACTGAATGGAGGGATGGAAGGAATGGATGGAGCAAAGGAAGGAATGAAGGGAGGGGGGGGAAGGAAGGAATGAAATGGAGGTAAAGCAACACTGCGTAAAATGGGTAAAAGTCCAGGAAACTTTTCACTGAAGGGAAATGGACACTTGCAGAAGGGACCTCTGGTTTGTCAGACTGACATCCAGCCCCAAGAGCTCCTGCAGCCTGGATGGCTCCACCTATTTGCTCTGTCTGCACCCCCCTGACACTCTGGGCTGGCTGTCCTCTCACAGCCCCAGCCCGTCACTTTGCCAGGTGCAGTGACTCGTCTCCGACCCCAGGCCAGGAGACAAACTATGGGATTGTAATTAATCTCTGACTACCCACAATGCCCGTCTCTGCTCACTTCTCAGCTTCAGAAATGACACGACTACACACTGCATCATAGAGGGACAGAGATTTACATAATAAAAGGTGCCCTGTGGAAAATATATTTGATAAGGGAAAACATAGAATGTAACAATCTTTAAAATATTTTGAGGTGTAATATTTAAGATTTTTGATAAGATTTGAGATAATTACAAGCATCTGATTAAAATGTATGAAAAGTGAATCTCCCCACACTCCAGACACAGGAAGAAGCTTGTAGCTGAATGTGACTCTCAGGACAGACGGAGCCTCGTCCATCCAGCTCCATTATCCTTTATTTGTACCTATAAGTACAAAAAAATGAATAAAGAAAACATGACTGGTACAGGTATTACAGAAAGTTGCAGTGAAAACCTGGACACACACCCGAGCGCTTAGCTGCTGCAGCGTTTAGCTTAAGATAGCGGCTAACAGTCTCGGCCCAAGAGCTCCATCGCTACTGAATGCTTCCAGCACCGACATGCAGACAAAACTCTCAAAGCACTTGTTATACTAATGGTGCCCGGCTCTAGCTGATACAGGTCGTCAGGGCAGATTACCCTTCTATCTTGGGAGCTGAGTGAAGGAGACGCCCCATTTTAGCATAAAGGTTTCTAAATCTTGTATTTGACCCTGGTTATTTTTCAGTCATCCTTGAAATAAGCTACCAGAGTCACAGTTGGACTATTTCATTTAGCATTTTGAATACAGAAATAGAATTTGTAACTGAGGAAGAGATTAGTTCTGCTGTCACTAACTTCCTAATAACCCGCGGAGAGTGCTTAGAGGAAGGACACGGTGCTGGAAATTTTGTGTTTCTTTCAAAATACGTACGTTAATAAAAATTAGTGTTGAGAAAGATTTGCAGATGACGCAGAGGCTATCATCAGGAGGCGTCACTGGATGGCCCAGGGACAGGACAAATCCGAAACTGCTCCTGCCGTATTGGATTTCTACGTTTTTATGCGTCACCTTTCATCGAGCGCACAGCGGAAATGTCATTGTTCTGTTACAAACACAATGCCAAGGCTTTGGTTTAGACTTTGGTTCGAGGCTATGGCCAAGGGCTGAAAAATAAGATTCCGGAGGAGGATCACACTTCATGACATACAATTTGGGTAAGACAATCCCAAAGACTCTTCCCTGAAATATGAATCTCAGTGGGACAGAAAGATACCCAAGGTGTCTGATTTAACAGATGGCATCATTTTGTGATATAAAATCAAGAATTCCTGTCCTGCATCTTTGAAAGACTTACCATTAATATAAAAACAAAGGGTCATACATCAATATACTATAATAATATTTCACAAGCTTCACAAGTTAATGTTAATAGTGTCATTTCGGATTCTAATTTGGCGTTCTTGTTTGTTTGTTGCCTGCTTTTGCAATTTAATTGTTTTATTTTGTGGTAAGAATTGCCTGTTCTCTGTTGCAAATGCCACCTTATGCTACTGTACCCGGTTGATTCAAAAATAAGGGGCGGATAGTTGTTACCAGGACAACAGAGTCTCACTTTACCTTACAGCTCATTTCCAACCTGTTACCAAATCACTAAGTGCTGGGCCGCAGCTTCAAAGAGCAGAGACTGACACTGTTAATGTAATGAAACTGTACACTCATTTATTTAAAATGTACTGTGTCAGCTTGAAGGTAAGAGGACCAATTTTTTTACCCCCATGGCAAAATATCAACATCTCGGAGCTTCAAAGTTAGATTCCCAATATTTGCTCCTGGCAAAATGTCATAATAAAGATATTTTGGTTTTAAATAATAAAGAAAATACTGCTTTCATTTTTCCTGGGTTTGTGATTGAAAAAGTACTCTGAGAGTGGATTTTTAGTAGCCTGAACCTAGGGAATTATCTTTTTTTTTTAACGGACATTTTTACCTAACGCAGCTGAGGGGGAAAGAGATGAATGGCAGAATATATACGTTAAGGAAGACATCTCCTGGACCACACTGCCATGCTGATTATTCATTCTTCTCATTGCTCTTGAAAGCACTGGATCACTGCAGTGCCGACCAACTGCCGAGGAACGAGCTGAAGTGTCTGGCATGTAGGCTGAGGGACCCACGTGACACGGCCCACAACAGCCTACAACACAAAACAAAACGGACCCCTGTCATAATGCACATGTCGCAATGCCCTTCTGCCAAGAACCGGCGAGAGACGTTCGTAAGAAACCGCTGCTTCTCGAGGAGCAGAAGATTTCAAAGACGTGATTAAGGGTATGTCAGAAACATGAACCTGACCTATCTCCAGGAATGTTGCCGAGCTTTCAAAGTAAAGATGCTCTTGATGCCCCAAAGGACATTTCCTGATTCCAGGCTCTTTTCACATCGTAACAAATAAAATTTTACATGATAGTGTGAATGAGGTCCATTGATTAATCCATAGGTGAGTGCTTACTCAAGAAACCCAAAAAAGTTACAATAATTATTCTGCTGTGAATAATGTTTACCCGTCCATCTGTCTTCTATAATAACTCATCTCACACAGTCCCAAGATGCAACAGTGAACCCAGTCCATTGCAACAGAAAATGTTTATATCTCTTGATTTCATTTTTAAACATTTTACTATGTAATTAAACAAACAAAAAAAACAGTAGTTATTCGATAATAAATTCTCACACGTTATGGAAAAGTTTTTATGTAATTTACATATCAAATAATTAATCTTGTCTTTTACCATGAAATTATTCTCCAAATGTCAAATGACTAAATCCAGTGACAGAGATAATGATGATTTTTTAAAATACCCATTTTCAGTCTATCTACAGTACTGTTCTCTGTGTCTTTGGTCCTCAGGCTGATGCTTTAAGAGGTAAGTCAGTTATTTTAATTATTAATGGGTAAATGTTATGAATAAAATATGGTGCTATGGCAATGCGCAGGTGTTGAATTATGGCCTTATGGGTAGATTTTGGACAGTGCTGTGTGCAGGTCTTACTCTCCTATCTGGGGGAGACAGGAGGAAGAACCCGTGAGCAGGGACGTTCCCTCTCTGGATGGGTGACAGTGGGCAGATCCCACTGATGCAGGGTGAATCGCTGCTGTGCGGGCCGGGACAGGATGGGGGGGTGAAGCACGGTGACTATGGGGAGGCCGTCCGGTGCCGTCACTGATCCCCTAGCCCTGACCCAGCCCGGTGCCGGCATCCTGTGGCTGGGCCAGATTTCGGTTCTCACAGTGTCTAGGGGCACGGGTGTGCTCCGCCCAGTAACCCGAGCCTCGGATTTCGCCTTGCATCCAGCCCCCGCTCCCTCGATATTGTTCCCCAATCCCCCTGGTAGCTGACACATTTCACTGCCATGAGACGCCCTTGCAGCACATCTCATCTGTTTCCTTCCTTCTAATTTAATACCGTCCACAAGAAGGATACTGCGTTTGCTATCCAGCCTGTTATCCAGCCGTATCTAATTTCATAATAATTAAACACTGTAAACTGAGCTGCTCTCCGAAGCACTGCTTTTTTTATAGATGAATTTATAGGAATCACTGTAAAATTCATCGCCAGCCATAAAATTGTATTTCCTTGTATTTGTCACACTGCTACTTCCCTTTGGATTGCTTATAGCGTTGTTGTTTAGTGATGATCTGATGAAACATCCGTCTTAATCTTTCTGCGACTTGGATGCAGAAACAGGCACTCGGAAAGACCCCCCCTTCAGAATAATGTAAAACGTATTTCCATTCTGTCCATGAATAATTAGTGTCACAAGCAAAAACTTTTTTTCATTTCAGAAGTGCTTTGTCTTGAATGTCAAATAACAGCTTCTTTTGTTTATTTAACTTACAATCCAGCAGAGCTATAGAACAGTGTAATCATGTCATTCACGTTGCCTTCTCTTGAGTGTGAAATACCTTTTTCCCACTACCACTTAAGCTGAGCTAAAGTAGTTGTTTCCAATATATGTACATTGTGACTGCTTGATTTCATTTTCACCCTTATTCACACAATTGATTGTCAAGTAAAGTTATTTGTAAGGAGAGTGATTTAACATAATCCACATTTTATGCAACTAAAATGGCTAAATTGCTCACTGCCGATGGGGTATATATTTTCCCAGCAGTAAAAGCAATACAAATACTGTCAATTGGTTGCAATGAGACTGTTGCTATGGGTTACAACAACAATTGTGTTAATTCTTAGATTTTAATCCTTAAATTTCTTGTGGCTTCCAAATACATGCTTTTTACATGCTTCATTGGAATTCATGCTGCAGTCCTACAAGTATTTAAACATAAAAATGCAAAATATAGTGAATGTGCATGTAAGGTTAATGATCTGTCTGCCTCTGCATCTGTCTCATGTTGACCACTTTGAACATATATCTTTTAAGGATTAAAATATCATAGGCAAGCTGGTAATTGTAACATCTGAGAGATTTTTCAGTGTCAGATTAACCTGTTTTTACAGTGTTCTGAAAGTATATTAAAAAAAAACTAAATCACTGGCACTGTTTTAGGTTTGTGATGCAGCATATTTTTATAACATCATTGTGGACAAATAGTCATAACTGTAAATCCGTACTTGGTAACTAAAAATGTTTTTCTGTTATTTTTCATGGCATGTTCTTGTGATTGGTTGGCGCTCCTTCTCAGGTTGTCCCTGCCCTGCACCCATCGCTTCTGGGATAGTCTCTGGACCCTCACAACCAGCACAGAACAAGCAGATAAAGAAAAGGGATGGATGGATGGATGGATGGATGGATGGATGTGCTCATAAAATTTACATTGGTTCAGTTTTGAAAGGTATGGCAAGCATATTTTTTGATGTAAAATCCTTTCTGATGTAAAATTATTTTCATTTCAATTAGTTGAATAAAGCATAGCCATAGGATGAATACTTCATGAATGTATTGAATATAGTTGCTTATTCAAACCACCGTCCCTGTCTATTTTCACGAGATGCTTCTTCGGGAATGCATGCTGCATGTGTGTGTGTGTGTGTGTGTGTGGGTGTGTGTGGGGGGGGGGGGGTTATGAATATATTACATCGAGGGACCAAATTTTCCCACCATGTGATAAAAACCTGTTATTTTGAGATTGTGAGGCTATTTTTTCAGTCCCACAAAGGGAAACTGAATTTTATAAAAATCTGTTACTGCAATCAAAAAACTCGAAATGTTAAGTCTAATATTTTGTTTGGTTGCTTATAGTTAAGCTTAGGGCTTGACTGGGGTTAGAGTTGTCATTCATGGAGCTAGAGTTTGTCCCATAGGAATGAATTTAATGCATTATATCTGTGACTGCAATTAGAAAACTAAAAATGCAAAAACTGTAAATAAACATATTTATTATATATTTTTATGTTGCTTATGGTTATGGTTATGGCTGTGTAGAGGTTAAGGTTGTCATAGTTAGCATTAGCATTTTTCCCATAGAAATGAATGAGTGGTCCCCAAAAAGACATGTTTACCCAACATGTATGTGTGTGTGTGTGTGTGTGTGTGTCTGCATATGTATGTGTGTGTGTGTGTGACTATTTTTGTACCAGTCAAAAGTTTGACTTGCATGTCTATTAAATGGAATGTAAGTTAGTCTGAAGGTGACACCACTGGACTGCTTGTAAACGGATGGTTGCTAGTTTGAATTCAATGGTCAGCAGACCAAAGCCATCATTGGGGCACCTGAGCAAAGCCCTTAACCCCCAGTTGCTGTAGGGATGCTGCACGCTGCCTGACCCTGCACTGCTCTGCATGTACGATTTCAACTGTCCTGCACTGTCTCCAGACCTCACTCCCATGGAAGTATGTCCTGGATGAATTGGACAGAAGAGATGAAGTATAGCAACCCACAGTCACCCTACATCACTGCCGATTACTCCAGAAAACTGGGACGACATGGTGGATGATTTTCTGCAGAAATCAAATGCCTTGTGTTTGTGTAATTCATTTAAGACAAATGGAGCCTCTGTTGAAGAATTCAAGATTTACGGAATTTCAATTTCTTGAACACTGCTTTGATACTTATGTTTTGTTTTTTATATGTTTTTATCCGTTTTTACATATATATGATGTAAAGCATTGTCTAAAAACCTAGTTGCCAGTGTGTGTACTCAAACATTTTCCTGGTCCTGTTTGTGCACATGGGTAATGCATGCAAGATGTATGCGTGCGTTCACATCGGTGAATGTTTTTTCTTCGTCGCGAATGGGGAAGAGCAGCACTTTGAACCTGGCTCAGGTGACAGTGACTCCACCAGAAAGGCAGAAGTGGCCTCAAGCCCCCCCGGCCTCCGGGGTGGTGTCTGGTTGACCAGAGAGATCAGCCTTGGCATGTGATAGCTGAAGGACGGTCTTTCAACAATGGAAAGGTACTGCTGGAGTATACAGCATGTTTCTTTATCATACGACATATAATCCTGTTCATGAACCTAGATCCTTCAAGTACTTACCTATACTATATATGGCACAGTCTTTCTTCAGAAATTGAAGTTTCGCAGAACATAAACAGTGGCGATGCAAACATGTACTCGCCACTTTGCGGGTAATTACTTAGGAAGCGGTGAAGCGGTTGAACACACCGTTCTCGTTATCGGCAAATTCAACAGGCCCACGCGGTCCCACTGGTTTGTAGCCACCCGACCACATTTATATTTAAATATTTCTGTTCGACGGACTTGTCAGCAAGGTGCAAAGACAAATGAAACATGGCGGGTGGCCTGTTGACTTTTGTTATGCCACACCAGCCTTTTGTTTGATCATCACCACAGGCTAGCTGCGCTAAATAATTAAGGTTGGTGGGCATCCCCTGGGGCGCCGGGCCCCTTCGTGCAGATGGTGACCTGAATTATTCATGGTACAATATGCAGGTAAGAGGCCGGAGGGAGGGGTGATGATGTTTATCTGCCCAGGGGTTGCTACTCTTTATTAATTTTGAGATGCGATGGACATCTCCCTCACAGTAATCTGAACTTGTACGCATCACTCTTTACTTTTACTTTAAATAAGCAGTAATCTGCTATCACATTACAAAACACAGAGACTTGGCATGTTTATTTTTTAAAACACTTGTTACCCATTAACGTGTATGAAACAATACCTGCAATGAAAGATTAGACCTTCAACTTTAAACTAGATTGCCAGATAAGTAAATTAAATGCCTAGCATGTTACAGATTGGCTGTTGAACTGCTTTTTTTCTGGCACCTTAATAATCTCTGTAATCAGGTGAGTGAAGACAGGCAACAAGGAGTCACCCGCAAGGCCTGGAAGGGACACCTGATGGTGGCCCAGGCCTGCCTCTTAGGCCTGCCTCTTAGGCCTGCCTTATGGACTGCTGATCATTAGATTCACAGTTGGGTAAATTTCCCATAACGCCCTACCCACTCCTGAGCTGAGCACTGTTAGTGTTTACATTTACATTTACATTTACAGCATTTGGCAGACGCTCTTAGCCACTTGTTACAGTTTACAGTGTCGGGGTTTATCCACAAACTAAAATCATGATAAGTACCTTTGTTTTGATAGATTGGTTTTGGTGGCACATAGACTCTCCTTGTCTAAACATGTTCCGCGTCTCTTTCATTTCTTTGGCAGGTAGATTATTTTCAATCTGTGCCTGACTGCCTGTGCAGCCATATTGGGTTTCTTTTTCTTATAATTCCCTAATTCCTGTCCGTATCAAGTTATTAAAACCAGTTTTGGCATATACCACTACGTCCCACTTGTCATGAGGATTAATACATGTAAAACTAATTAATTGTGAAGACATGCTTCCTGTCTTCAAGCTCATGACAGCCAAGCATCAACAAACCTTTCTCACGTCCGTGTTAATAAATCAATTTCCAGTGGAGTTATTTTTGCAATTAGATCATGGACACAATTATTTAATAAAGCTAAGCAGCTTTAAAAAATAATAATAGCAACAATATTAAAGGCTTTATAGCCAAATGGCACATTACAAATTAGCTTAATTATAAGCTGGCTGTTAAAATCAGTAGACATGATTCATTTATGAAGAGAAATTAGTCCAAGGTGCCCCTATTCTGGCTTCATACTTCACACATTTTCAGGTCAGAATAATATGATGCAACTATAGTTAAGCTATTTAATGGATGACTGGCTCCTTCAGTCAAACTGTAGAATGTAAACCCATGACACTGGACACCTGATGCTCTTATATAAGTTTATATCAAGACTGGACTGGCCATCTTACATAATGGGCATTTTCCCAGTGGGCCAATGGGTTTATGGACCAGCAAACGATCCCCTCACCCCCAATCAGCACAATTCATTGGTAATCTTTTTAGGCAAAAGTCCTGGCCCAGTTTTTAGTTCCAGTCCAGCCCCAATTTATACCAAATTAAAGGACTGTTGCCAGGGTACGGTACCCCTACCGCTATACAAAAAAAGCTAATAAGAGCAACAGTCATGCCAAGACAGTACCAGTTTCAAAATGCAGCGAGATTCATCTTTTCCCCTTTAAAGTCAGAGTCAAATATGTAATTAACCTTTAGCCAGAAGAACGAAGTTATATTCCCAAACAAAATTATATTGCCATGTTTTCTTTTCATTTGGAAAATCCTGCTGACTTCTGATCCGAACATGAAAAGCAAACAACTGAATGAATGAATGTGTCAATCAATCAATCAATCAATGTCCTGGGAGGCTTTTTTTTGTCAGCAAGATCAGACTGTTCTTCTTATTACCTATCTTTGAATATGTCACCAATGTTCTCTCTCAGTTATGAATCAACAGTAACAGAAGTCTCCAGCAATCAGATCAAGCTATTCTTCTAGCAGGTCAGCGGAACAGTAGCGTTCTCCAGGTTGCAGTGTCCCTGGAGAGACAACGGATGATGAACCATTAGGTGGACCAGGCATAAAAAAATTCATCCGCCACCCTCCTATGACTAACTGTAACTGGAACAGGGTAAAACCCACCGGTGAATGGATCCCAAACTATTGGCTGGCCACCCTTTCGAATCCTGTGACGGTCGGTGGCTTTGCAACCAAATCCTCGGCGGAAATGGTCGTCAAAGCACGCAAATACGGACCTGAGATAGCAGCCTCACCCCCCGCTTTGGCACCCCACTCATCTCCATCGCTGAATGGTCGTGTGTTCAAGTTTCCCTGCACGCCACGCAAGCCGCTTCCTTACAGACTCGCAGTGCTTTCGGTTATAGAAATCTGGTGTCTAATCTCTCAGAATAGCAACAAGACAGCTTGTATTTCAAGGAAAACAGACACGGTCAAGCACAATGTTAAGCTGGATAAGAATGAGATAAAGATTTTCACTTGCTTCAGGCATTGCCCGCATTCCCTTAAATAACATGACACCCTTTTTCTCTTTCATGTACGTAATGATAAGTTCTTGTTTTTTAACATGGAAGCAAAATGAACAAGAAGATTTGTCCCCCCCCAGTTTAAATCCTGTTTAAAGATCCCCTTAATTAAAGCATGTAAAGAAACTTATATATGACCAAAATTTATCTCATAACAGTTTAGTTCAATCTTGATAAAATGTATCAACTCTGTTCTGTTCAGAACTGTTCATGACTGTAATTTGAAAAAATGAGCATTCAGAAAGTATTTTAGATCATTTATTGTCCATTTAGCTCCAGTGATTCTATTGATGTTATTACTCTTGAATTCCATTAGTAAGCAATTTTTAAACATACAGATTTAATGCAGGGAAATGCACAGTTATTACTATAAAATGAAGAATAGCTTCGTTATTTAAATGTGAGGTCGATCATCTTAAATTGAAATTGAAATTATGTGCAATTGATATGAAAATATAAAATTCTAACACTATACATACAGCAATTAAAAATGTTGTTCAGTATATCTTGATGACTTTTTTACTTATCCAATATTAGACATATTGGATATTAGAAATTAAGCATCCATTAGAAAAACTCTTAATAGCTACATGTGCTTGTGTTTTGTATAAATGTAGACCTACACATTATGGACATATATTACGATTCTTATAATGGTATGTTTTCTTTAAAAAAAAAAAAGCCTAAAATTCTGTTTTATTAAGGCAGCAAGCTACTCAACAGACTCAGGAACACTGAAAAGGGATTTTTTAAAATAGATTAATTCCAGTGTGGCAGTATTCACAAAGACAAAATTCTGCGCAGAGTATGTGTGGGAGATCGCCTTGGTGGTAGAGCAAATATGAAAATGTAGCATGAATGAGTAACTCCGGTAATCTTACAGTACAGCGCTCAGCTTCTGCACGCACGGCTGTATCCTGTTTCCCTGCAGGTCAAAATGCCATGAGAATTAAAAATCCAGGTGAGGTGAACTTACATCCTGAGGTTGGGGCAGAGGTCTGCGATCATGTTTCACCGGCGATTACTCAGCGACTCGTCACTGGCTCGTTACCGCAGCGCTGATCAGGCAGTTGATCTCTTAGTCCTATTACCTTCCTAACCTTTTAAGCACCCTGCTCTCCGTCATACATTTCCACTTGTTTTAGGTGTATTTTAACTAAACCTCAATATCCTCTATTTTATAAATTGTACATGCACCGGTCAGTACTTACAAGACAGATTAGCCCTTGGCCCCACAAACCTTAGGTCACCAGATGCCTTTAGCGCTAACCTTATCCCCATTACTTATATAAGTATTTAAGAGCTTGTCTGACTAGAAAATCAGGGTATCCGGTGACGTAGCCTACATCCAGTTTTTGGCAGCCATATATACAGGTAATGTGAAATGAACATTTTTACTCACACACCATTTTTTTAATGAGATTGAGAAATTTCAGTTTTGATAGATAGATAGATAGATAGGTAGATAGATAGATAGACGTCTTGGTTTTTCAGCAATTATGTTGCAAATATATTGCCAGGTCCTGCTGTGCTGTGTTCACTTGCAATTTGATAACAATAAATAGCCCTCACTAATATTACTATGATTATGTATTCAATTAATGTTACGATTAATACTTCCAAGCTTGTTCACCTCATTTAGGTAGGGAATCCACACATGGACATGAAAATCAGGGTACACAGTATGAAAACGATGTATTTTTTTCGAGATGCCTCAAGGCTGTATGTGTTGTGGCAAATTAATATAAAGATATTTCTGTTCATGCACACATATGCATAATGTATAGAAGGACACAGTTCACCTAACAAACTACAATCTATCACACACACACACACACAGTCAAGGGCCTAACCGATACACAGTTATAATGTATCATCAAATCTAAAAAGTGTGTATATGGGTTAATTTTAATTTTGAGAGCACGGTTTTCAGGAAACTGCATCACTGCAGGTGCATTGCTGTTGAGCTTTGGCTGTGTGTGATTAAAAACCTGTTATTTTGACATTGTGGGGACTATTTTTTCAGTCCACAATAGGGAAATGAAATAGTCCCCAATATGGAATTTTATTATTCTATGACTGCAATCAAAAAAATAAAAATTCTCATATTTTGGTTGGTTACTTATGGTTAAGGTTAGGGCTGGGTAGGGGTTAAGGTCGTCATATTGGGATTGGAGTTTTCTCAATAGAAATGAATTAAGAGTCCCCACAAAGATATAATTACAATCCTGTATGTGTGTGTGTGTGTGTGTGGGCGGGTGGGTGAGTGTAAACAGGGCTATATCAGAAAAGGTCCTTTTTGTGGAGAGAGATAGCACGCTGTTCTGTGCTTCCCTCTAGCGCTCGTGCTAGTGCGTGTTTACCACTATACAATGCAATACAGCGAAATACCACCGGCAGTAACAGCACATGCTTGACAGATGCCTCCTTGTTTAAAATGAATAAAATTAGTAAGCTTTTTTATTTTTTTCTGTTTTATTTCATTTAATTGAGGAAAAGCATGTACTCTTTACACATACAGTAATAGGCCCAGCATGGTAAGTTACATCCTGGTGAACGCTAAAGTGTTCAACAAGCACTGACAGCGCCGCCTACACCCCCCCCACACCC
>JAODKF010000038.1:9912237-9929318 GCA_026779585.1 Mormyrus proboscirostris | reverse complement strand
CCGCCAACCCCCACCATCCCATCCGACCACTTAGTTTCTGGAGAATCCCAGGGGACTTTGTAGGTTTTTCAGACACCCTGTATGTTAATTCTTCAGCTAAGCTCCCGTCTGCAACCAATATCCTACCGGCCGGGCAAGTGAATGTTGTTCGGGGCAGTCGGGGCAATTAGAGCCGCAGGAGGAACATTTGTAAGGAGAGTGTCACGGAGGAGGAGAAACGCTGGGGAGCCGGTCGTACTGTCAGCTGAGGCGGACGGCGCCTCGCCACAGCACCTGTGTACAAAGGCGCTCTAAGCAGCCCCTCGCACACGGCAGCCTGTGGGATCCAGCAGTTTTGCATGAAAGCAAGGCTGAAACAGAATCTGAAAATTGCACAGCAGAAAGAGAAGGGGCAGCTATCTGAGGGCTCCGGCTGAAACTCCATAGCTAGGGTAGGGTTTCCAGCATGTTCTTATGGCAGGGTCAGCTGACCGCAGCCCTTGGGCCCCATTGGCCGCCCCCCATCTAAAATCCGTAATGATGTAACCAGAGTGTGTGGGAACCAGAGCTCAGTAGCACATTGTGTGATAAATGCTACTTTCCCACTCTTTGCTCGAGACTGGATGAGAATTTACTAGGTTTCCTTATTGCTGCCACCCGTTATCGAGAAATCCTACCTGGCTGTTCGTTCAGGGCTGTGCTTTCGGGCTGCCTGCTTCCTGCCACCGCAGCTGTACCACATGCTCACTGGCATGGTCAGAACAGGGCGACATCACGGATCATTGCTGCCCTATTGATAATAGCATTTGGTCATTCATTTGCTCCGCTCCTCATTTCGTAGCTCTGCCATGACATAAACTTATTCTGTCAGGCACTTAACTTCATATATGCTATATTAATTTTCCGTTATGTTATATTTTTGACATGATGGTTAATGAATTAGAGGCACGAGACGAATGATGCGGCTGTGACACAGTGTCTCTGTAATTACAGAGCTGCCTTGTGTCCTGACTCTGCTCTTCCTCATTGGCCAATACATCCCTAATTAGCTGTAATTAGTTGACACTGTGGACAGTCATGTTACCTACTTGAACTGATTGTTGGTAGAAAAAAAAAAAAACAGGTGTTTCATTTGCCTCCAAATGCCCTCTGTCCATAATTGAAATGCTTTATTACTCTTCAGCTACCATATTTCCTGTTTAATTACATGTATATAAATTAAGTATAATTATATATCACATATATAATATGCTTTTAAAATGTAAAAGAATGCAAAAAGTTTGTATCTGAAAAACCAGTGATTTATATTTTTTATGAGCCTGCATGTAGCAAGAATGTTTGTGCATTTCAGAATTCTGATTCTTGTTCGTCATCCATCTTCCCACCGTTAAGGTTTTTCCAGAATGTGTGGGTGCAGTACATGTGTTCTAGAATTGACCTGGGGTCTAACCACTTCCACTGTCTGTGTTCTCTCCTGAATGCTGATTGGATGGCTCAGTTGACGAATGCATAACATCAGCAGCATGTGAGAAATAGACCCAAAGTATTGCTTGCCATTATTTCACTGGGTGCGGTTTAATAAATTATGTTGGTGACTTTTTAACGTTTTATTTATTTTTTATTTTTTTATTTTTTTTTATTTCATTTTATTTTATTTTTAATGAAGGATTTATTTTTGAATTATTCAGTGTAAGGGTTTTGCATTTGATGACTGTTTTTAATTTTGTCGAGTTATTTTGTTGATGGATTTTAATGGAGTTTTTGTGTAGAGTGGTGCGGTAGGAGAACATGCTTAACACGCAGTGCACAGAAAACCTTGCGATTTTTATCAAATGTATTGGTCTCATAACAAACGTCCATTAACAAGCAAACTTACTCATTTTAATAAATTTTTTAATTATTTGCTTAAAATTTCTGCACATATGTTCCACAGACATTTTCTTTTTATTTAGAGTCATGATTCTATGAGTAACTCAGTCAATTCTGTTCTTGTCATTTTGCTATTAACGGCAATTGTAATCATTGACTCCCAAAGGGATTTTAAACACAAATGTTTGGTGTTTTATGTCATTGCACATAACCATAAGTAAGAGACAGCTTGTCAATGAACTTTTTAACACAGCTCTTTTAGATCTATAATTTGGGTTTCAATTTATTACTACAGGAAATAAATGGTTTGCCTAAAACTATTTGTTCCTTCTAATGTGCTATTTGTTTTTTGTAAACAAATGAATAAGGTAATGATTTCTGTTATAATACCAATAAATTTGCAATAGTTTCACTGAATTAAGTCAGCGCCCCAAGCTTTCTGTGAGCACTGTACTCTCTAGTGGTGTCTTTGCTTATTACTCCCATAGACTCTATCTAGGCCTTTTATTGCCCATGTCTACAATACATCTTTCCATTCTTTGCTTTTCTATTATTGGGGTTTATTAAATCTTCCTTGATGAACTCACCAGATCATGTTTATGTACTTGGGCTCACATACATGCCTGTCCATCCATCCATCCATCCATCCACACCCCTCATCCTATTGGGAAACTATGGGTACCAAGACAAACCAGGTCAAGGTGCCAACGCAGTGCAGGGCAATACCCACACACCATTCACATCTATGGGCATTTTGGTTCAGAACTTGAAAAAGATTTTTAACCCAATTAAGGAAAACATATTCTGAACATAGTTTTTATTATTAATGCTTAAAAAGCCAGTAAAATGCCATAAAGTAACTTTTAACAACACCAGAATAGACAAGGGATAATATTGCCTTGACAGGTTGTCCTTTTCCTTGGTCCTTAAATGACCGTCACATTGTCTTCCCTGCAACAGCAATCATCCATCCATCCATCCATCCATCCATCCATCCATTCTCCATACCTACATGTCCTAGTAGCTGCTAGAAATAAGAGCCTGCATTGTTTGTGCTCATAAGTGAGGTACCATCACACCAGAGTGTCCTTTGATACATACAGGAGTCTGCATGTTACATCTCATTTCACTGGGTTGCGCTTTATGCTGCTTCCTTTCTTGTTTTTTGATGTTTTTAGCAGGTTGCATGTTCAGTGATTCATTTTGTAAATTGATTGAAGGTACATTGAAGGTGACTAAAGGATTAAAGAGGAATGTTCATACTGTTTGTTGTTTATTGTGAGCAGACATACCACAAAGACTATTTTTAAGTAATTGTTTAAATAAACAATTTTACATGGTGTTGCCTAATATGTCAAAACTCCTACTAAACCAGCAAATAATAAATACTAAATATTACAGACTCCTATTTATGTAGAAAATAATTAGATCTAAGCTAGCAGAATGTGCAGAGATTTTCATATCTACACAAAGTACTTTTTTAAAAGGGTTTGCATAGAAAGCAGTTGATTGGACAGAATATGGTGTCAGTACATTGAGTTTATCCTAATTTGTCTTCTGGACTATTGATTACCCATAAAACCATTAGTCTTAGCAAATGTGAAGTACGCGTGTCATCTGCAAGGGCGAGAGCCCAGCCAGGGTGACCCTGAAAGGGTTAAATCAAGCCCCTTCCGCTGCACCCCAGGCCTGCGCCTCGGTCCCTCGCGTGAAACGGGGACGCGGCCGGCTCTCTGGCCTCCCCCGACGCGGCTACGCGGAGCAGTGAGAGCGTGGAGCGCCGGAACGGCCAGCTGAGGCACAGGGGTCACTGTGAATGCGTTTTCTGAGCCCTCAGCGAGGAGTCCGCCATGCTGAGCGGAGCGGAGCTGACCGGCACTCGGACACCTGCTCATTAACATTGCTAATTAGCAGCCATTAATCAGGCCTGTGTGTGTGTGTGTGTGTGTGTGTGTGTGTGTTTATATGTGTGTGTGTGCGTGTGTGAATTATGTTTATATTACACGTTTTCCCCACAATGTAATAAAAACCTGCTATATTGACATTGTGGGGACCATTTTTCAGGTTCCCACAAAAGTCTATGAATGTAATCAAAAAATTAAAAATGCCGTAAGTCTCATATCTTGTTTTCTTACTTATGGGTAAAGTTAGAGCTGAGTACGGGTTAAGGTCTTCATGTTAGGATTAATTTTCCCCACAGTAGTCCCCACAAAGATATAATTACAAACCTGTGTGTGTGTGTGTGTGTGTGTGGGAGAGAGAGAGAGAGAGTGAGAGAGAGAGAGAGAGAGAGAGAGTGTGTGTGTGTCACAAGCCCAGAGGACTGGCTCTGAATGCAAAGATTGTTCCTCAAATTGAAATGGATTAAGAGCAAAGTTAGACAACATTTGGCAAAGTGAGCACAAGCATGGTGGAGGTGCAGGATCAGAACTGCACAACAATCAGATACAATCAATAATTATTCAGTTAAGCTGCTGTGCTTAAAGTAGGCACTTTATAATGAGATGTAGCTTTCACTTGTCATTACTTACACAGCTGGCAAGCAACTCAAAAAGCATTAAAAAATTAAGATATTTAAAACTTACTAAGGTGCAGAAGGAAAAACAACAGCTGGATGATATCTAATAAAAATATGTAGTTGGGACCCCATCCCAAGTTCCCTACCTTGTCTCCATAAGCTCTGGACCCTTGCGACGCTACATCAGACAAGCCGGTTCAGGAAATGGACGGATGGATGCATGGATGGATGGATGCATGGATGGATGGATGGAAAATGTTTATTAAAATCATATACAAGTCACATAGCTCCTTCGAATAAAAATGTGTTTAATTAAACAGAAATAAATACTAAAATGTAAAATTCACCAAAATTATGTTCATCATCATCAAAAAAAAATCCATTGTGTATGGAGAATTCATCTATAGGGGCCAATGGCGTGCCATATAACTTATGTAATAATACAAAACACACATTTTTATATTGTGTATTTTGCAATGTCATATAAAAATTCTCAAACAAAACACATTTAACAAAGTGCTAGTATGGAAAATACAGTTGTAAAGTACAGATCCTCGGGCTTTATAGCCAATGGTAATTGAAATCACAGTGGAGTTAGCACTGGGTAATTACCATTACATGCCTGAAACAAAAAGAAGCGTGCAGCATTTATTCAGAGAGTCGACTTTAACACAGGTTGCCTTTGAATGAGCTAAATAACACAGGATTAGATGGACTTTCCTCTTTTTGTATGCTAATCTTTATTTCTTTGTAGTGCTATGCAAAGATTGACAAAGAAACAATGTTTACTGGGGTTCCACACAATTCTAAAGAACGAGTATAAATAATCAGGTAGGTACTTAAGCATGTTTTCTAATGAATACCATAAAGAAGTACTTCACTGAGAAAATATAACAAAAGTCTACAATGTAAGTGATGTATGTCATTGTGGAACAAATTTTGTGTTCTTAAATTGATTTGACCTACATAAACTAAATATCTTAATTTCCAATTGCCAATTATGTCATAATCAGCATTCACATTGCTGGACTGTATTATTATTAAGTACTATTAAAGACATATCGACCATTACTTTGAATATTAACAAATTCACAATATACAAACAATGCCTAACATGTCTGAACGGCGTGGCATGATTTCATGCGCTTCCTGGGAAAGCTGGAAGCCAGGCATGCACATTACAATGAGCGACTGAGGGTAGCACTGGCAGCGAGTCATGCGAATGGGGCACATTCTTCCGTTTTTCTCATGACGGATCGCCTCTGAAGCCAGTGAGGCGAGCTGCGAAAATGCTAATGAGCGGGATGCATCAATGAGCTGTGTCATCCCTGGGGGCTTTGAGATGGGGGCAGCAGGGACCCTGCTAGGGGCACAAGGATTCTGTTTAGAGGGTGACAGCTTAAACCCCAGGCCTCATCGCTTCCAGCGCATTCCTCCGCTTCCAGCAGGAATTAAATCCGAGATGTATTGGAGTAGGTGAAAAACAACTTAACCCAACAACCCAGTGCAGCGTTTCTTGTGTTTTATCCAAGAAAAATCTGTCAACTCCCATTTTCTTTTAATACATGGAAGTTCGCCCTCATGTTAGTTTCTTCAAATCTTTCAAAAACCAAAGAAATACCTTATGAAATTAAGGACATCACTGTGATAAAAAAACACTTTAATAAGTGATAAACTGTAAATGCCAAGTTTTAATATTATACTCAGAAAACAGGTAAAATTATAAAACTAATAATTCGACTTATGAATACAGCTCTTTGAAAACAAAGCAGCGAAACATACAAAATTCAGAGTCACTTAAGGACAGAGTTAAACTCATTCCAAAAAAATAAAACAGGCCGGAAATTGAATGGGTCCAGCGGAAGGATTGCGTGGCGACGTTCTCCGAAAGGCCTTTCAGCCGGGAGGTATTTACAGCCAAGCACACGGTGGATGATAAAAACCCGCTTTAATTATCAGTCTGCTGAGTGAGACCTTGGAGGGAAAAGCAGCAGCTCACAGACAATAAGCCCGAGCGCGGGCTGCACCCTCGCCAGACTCCATCTCGAGTTGTTGACCATGCCAGCACGACAATACGAAGCTTGCGAAGGACAGTGTGTCCTTGGGCACGCACGCACACGGAGAGACGCGGGACAAAACGTCTTGCCGCGGCTATACGCCTAGCTACATATTACTAATTAACGTCGGTGGCCCATTTGTGAAGGACGTTGCCGCTCAGAGGGTAGCGGGCCCCGACAGCTTGCATCGCGGTAATTACAGTGTGAATTGCATGATGGGATTATTTGAAGTGCTGGGGGGGACGGGGGGCTCGTGCCTCATCTAAAGTGCCAAAAACAGCTGCTTGTGCAGCATATGCACCTGCTTCCGACCAACTGTTCTTATGTCGTCGTCTGGAGCGAGTTGCGGTCTTCGTGTCTCTTTATGTGTCTTTAAGAAAAAGGGAAGAGGATTGATTAATGGAGTAGGGTGCTGACCAGGGCTCTCAGCATAAGGAATGTTTAAACAGCTACATGTCATTTACTACAGTGCAACTTAAATCATAGTGAGTTATGCAAAATGTCGATTAAAATCATGCTGACATTGTACAGGGCGTATAATCATTCTTAACAGCGGTATAAAATAACTTGGTCCCACTTTGGTCTCGAAGACCATCCCCATATGCCACTTCTGCACAATATCCTCTACACTATATGCAGGAAAGAATCAACATCAGAACAGTCAAGCGCCTTTCGCACATTGAACGGGAGGTACAAAGCAAACAGGGGGCTGCTCAGTATTGACAAGAAAGACACCAGTACAACAAACAGATACATCTCTCACTGCTGCCCCCTTCTGGCCAAAGAGATTGAAGTGCAACATCCTGAGGTTAAGTTAATTTTTTAGGGTTTAAACCTATTATATAATGTACCTGCTAACGAGATAAATGGGCACTCACTTCAAAACCTCAAGGAATCATTTTATGTATCATTTGTATTTTCAAGTCCACTAAGGATTAGAGGTGTATCACAGAGATTAGTTACACCTGCGTTTGGTGGTTTATAGCATAATAATAAACATGAGGGAAAGGAATATCTGGTGAAGATAAAGACGACACTTGGCTTGTTCACTTCTTTTAATTCCAAGATTAATTCTGAGATGGATATAATTACATATATTACATATACATATATTACATATGTTTTTAATATAAACGTATCATGATCAAAAAGGATAATAGTGTATGACTAAAAGACAATATTAGCATTTTCCCCAGGTGTGTATAAAGGCATGCATTTGCTCTTAATTAACAATTAACAAAGTCCATGAGGAGACAGTGAATTAAATTAATAAATATAAAAAAGCTTATTCCCTTAGTTTACTTTCTGTAAATTGGGTGTAATTAGACACTATCAAAGTACTTCAATTGCACATAATCAATTATTTGCCACTAATTATAAGCCTTGGCAGAATGATAGCATAATTTGAATTTGCCAAGGGTAATTCATCTATGTTATCTTCAGGTTTAGTACATACAATTTCAGTAGACATTTACTAAAGGCGTCACTTTCAATGAATCAGATTGACTCGTAACTGTATGAATTCTCTGAGTTTCTCATGTGTAACTCCTCAAAAAAATGAGACGCCATCCAGATTTTTTATTTCTGAGTGAACACTACAGGTTCCTGAGTTGGGAAATAGCAGGAAACCTCAGACAGATATTTCTACGGCAATACGGATTATTGGTTTTGAGTGTGTTTTTGCACAAATCTAAGATCAGAACGTGAATATGTTGTGAGATGAAAATATTTCCTTCATATCTTCTAAATGGAGATGAGAATAAGAAAAGATGTAGGTTAATATAATGGGAAACATATGGGGGGGGGGGAACTAGCTACAGACTCAGATACAGAGCAGGAAGATACTAAGAGTTTTAGCTGGGGCGAGTGCTGCACCCCACGTGCCACTCAGGGGGCTGGCAAAATAACAGAAACACCACATGAAAAAGAGTTTTAACTTTGAAGTAATTAAACCACAATTACAAATGCAGCTACAAAGGTGGGTAGCATTAGTCTGAATGCCAATTACCAGTATTTGTCCCCTATGAACAAGGTCTGACAATCAGCAGTATGACATACATGTTTTCTAAGGTAACACGATTTGTGTGACAAGGTGCCCGAATTGCAGGTGCAAAAATTAATCATTTAATGTGTCAAGGGGAATAGTGTCAAAAATCATGACAGCATAGGCCAAACATGAAAAACATCACCAGCAAATAGCAACAGCAATAAATGCCATGAGATTAGAGCCTCAAAAATGACCACAGAACTGAATCAGCCCCTCTGTGAACTAGTCTAAAAAACCATATATTGTGAACTTCAATAATCTGGAATTTACTGCAGGGGTGCTGTTTGGGAATACCTTGTACACACAGGGCCCACTGCACAAAAACGCATCACCTGGACCCCAGTGCTATGGAAAAAAGTAATATGGTGTAATGAATCAACTTCCACCATTTTTCCAATATCCGGATGTGTGAGCTTGTTTTCTTCTTGAAGAATAGTCCAATATCTCAGCACATGCAGTGCAGGACAGCATTCCAGCAAGGACTGAATCTCCTTATTAGACCTTTGATAGGTGTTTCCATTTACCAAAGAACTTCAAAACAACATGTGGATGAAACACTTAAAAGGTATGTGACAACGTGCCGTCTTCATAGGACTAATGATAGAGTGTGACTTAATTTCTCACTGGGAGGCAGCTGTACAATATGGGAGATTTCCCTGCACAGCGGAAATACAGGATGAACAGAGCTGTGTGCGCAAGCCAATAAAATACGATTATCGGCGTGGGGGCCATCAGCCCAGGCTGGTGACTAATTAAGGGGGTTAGGGGAAATGGCCCGAGCTGTTGAATCCCGAAGAGCTGATTTAAGATGTGCTGTCACCTGCATTTGCCCAGACATGCTCTTGTCATGCTAATTTCATCTGGGATCTCTGCTTTCCACCTGCTGTCCATTTACATGAACCAGCAACTTTAAATTACTCATCATGTAGCGTGTGAGCATCCTGCTCGTGGCCTGTGTTGCCTAGGATGGCTTCCCCACTGAGGCTGTTCGCACGCAATGTGATCAAAACTGTGCCCGAGCACATTTCGCTTCCCGAGGACAGTTAGTTTGATGAGTCTGGGTATCATCCATGGCTAGTGTGGCTGCTAACTGTGCCCAAGCACAGAAGGCAGACAAGAAGTCAATGATGCACCTGGCAGTGCAACAAAAACTGTAGCAAAGGGATCCCTCTGGTCTTTGGGAGAGATGCACTGTTTGCTGGACATTTGGTCTGGAGAGAGTATCCAGGAACAACTGGATGCAACATACAAAAGAGGATATTTGGTAGAACATGAGACTCACCATATCAGCGTGCTCTGGATACCAAAGATAAGTGTCTGTAAAAATCTTCTTATACATGCAGCACGATTAAATGATTATGATTGCATGCTTAATAATTCTATGTGTGTCATCATTCTCAAAATGACACCAGGTGAGTGACGAAACGAGGACATCGATCATGAATTCAACCTGCTGTGCAACAGAGCTTTCCTTCTGATGTTTTCTTCAACACAAAAAGTTGCACGGTGACAAAAGTGTGGTCAGGTTCAGAACGCAATGTGAGCGCAGACCAGCAGGGGAGTGGGGGGGTGGGGGGGGTGTTGGGGGATAATCATGCTTGAGCCCTGAGACTCTATACAGCATCAACAGCTGGAATGTGAAGGATAAAGAGTCTGTGTTTCCCCTTTCATTTTTAATTCTGTATAATCAGTCTGAGCTTTTCATATCGATTTGCCGTGTGTGACTCTGTGGGTCAGGATTCTGTGCATATAATCAGAAGGTCACTGGTTCAAATCCCATGGCTGGCAAAATGATGCCACCATTGGACCCTTGAGCAAGGTCCTTCATGCGTATTGATCCAAGGAGCGGCTGAACATTGCCTTCTCAGTTGTGTGTTGCTCTGGAGAGCTTTGGAATTGTCATCGATACAGGGTTTGAGTTTGCATGTTCTTCCTGTGTCATCATGTGCTTTCTGGTCCAAAAACATGCATGTTGGAGTTGGTGGGTGATTGTGTGTGTGTGTCTGCATGTGTGTGTGTGTGTGTGTGAGAGAGAGAGAGAGAGAGAGAGAGTGCCCTGCGATAGGTTGATGCACCATATTTTCCTGGATGGACTTCAAATCCTTGTATCGCTGAATAGGAGAAGCAGGAATGGAAAATGAGTGAATGAATATGATTGCAAACACATATTTCTTTTTGTTTAAGTGCAAAATAAATGGCTTGAGAGTGGCTGCACACACACACAGATACAGATACGGACACACACACACACATATATATATAAAATTTGCGTTTCTTTATACATGCAAAATGATTGGCTTGGGATGTCACATCACGTTCAGAAAGCAGGCCAACGTGTCATGTGCTGCTTGTGTGGTGGATCGTGTTTGCAGTGAAATTGTCTTATATTTTGCCTTTATCAATAAAACATGAGTCTGCTTCTCCATACATACTGTTGTAGAGAAACCATCAAACATCCCAACGGCGAAAAGAGGTGAGAAGGAGGAAAAAAAAAAAATCTAATTTGTTCTGCTTTTCAGAGTGATAGTTTTCACTGAGCTCTTATACGACAAGTGCAAGATGATTTGAATAATGAACCTAGTGAATTTAAAGTGAAGTGGCAGGTACAATATATTTTTGTAAGTATACTACAGAGCTGTGTGGGAATGAAAAAAGGACATGAAAAAGTAATATGTCACACATACAGGAATGTGAAATGTCACCAAGGGCATTTGGTGATCCAGTCCTGCAGGAAGACTCCACTGAAAAACCAACAGCATTGAAGTGTCACAGTTACAAAAATAAATTATTACGTGTTCTCTGCAAATCAGTTAGTCTCACTTCAGATCACAAGTTTAACAACTTTCTACTTGAGTCCAGTGTGACAGCATTTTTTCCATACAAGTTCAATGTATAAATGAATTACATTATTTATTATGAGGAAAGACATCAGCATACAAGTCTATGTGTATTGTCAAAATTATATATTTTCATATATGCATTTCTGGAAAACCTTTAGCTCTTCAATAGCAAACACACAATGTCACAGGGACAGCAGAACAAATTATGGTTATTTAAGCATTAGACCCAGGATGAGACTGGCAGGAAACATACAAAACTGTTTTTCACTCTAAATTCAACGAGCAAACCATACCCAAAAGAATCTGACCAGTGCTCCAAAACTCTCGAAAACACAATAAACTGGCTTGATATTCTCTCAGGTGACTAGAAAGGCCTGCTCAAGCCTCCACAGCCTGCCTGCATTGCATTACTCAACATCATAATATCAGAGCTCACTATATACAACGATGGCTACCATCATCAACAAAAAATTTAGTCTTGTTGATAACAGTAAAGATCATGAAGCACCAGCAATTAAATTTAAGCCAAGGTTACTAACTCACTAGATACATCTATGCCACCAGCAGAATAGAAGATACCTGGAAAAATAGCAAAGATGCTCTAAAGGATCAGAAAAGTGCAAATTTCATTTAATGACAAATATTGCTTACAGTATATGGCAGTCCCCACAAAGGTGGGGTTTCCTTCTCCTAGGTTTTGGTTAAATTCAAGAAGACACAGGATGCAGAAGTGTGAGCTCATTCTTTATATGGCAACCCAGGCCAGCTTGCAAGTACAAACTGCAAGGTTTTAAACCACTACACTTTTCATCTACTTTTACTAAGTAATACTATTGGATGGCTGAGTAACAAGATTGGCCATGCATCAATAAATCTGCAGTACCCCTACTATCTGTAAACAGATCCCTAAAGCACCTTGCAATAGACAATCACTATTTTTACTATCCTCTTATGCGGCATACGGATGTGTTCAGTTTTTAGTGTTTACACAGCAATTCTAAAACCATGGCTACATTCAGCCCTGATGAAACATTGCAACACATTTATTTAAATGAAAACACCATGTTGTGTTACACAAGGGTTGCAACTACAGGTATGGGTCCTTTGTGGCTACTGCCCTTTGAATTTGGTGGGGTTTATATCCATGGCACTGCTGATTGGGAGATTGACACACCCACCAAATGAGAGACAACGTACCGTAATGTCTGTCGCACAACGTTTCACATCCTTTCAAGGAGACATTCAACCCAGAAACCATAACAAAACCTTGCACACCGTTTTCAGATTGAATGTGTTCTATATTTATGGAACCCAGATTCCTCTAACTGGACTAATGGTCTTTTAAATGACGATCAGGGTCAGCTGAGTGGTCTTGGGGAAAACTGAGCGAGTGAATTTATTTTTTTATCTCCACTGTTTTGGATTTTACTTCCCTACCCCATTTTATAATTTTATTATTTTACATAAATGCTGTATTTTCTTCACTTTAGAGAGCTTTGCTATAGTCTAATGAGCCATAAGAGATCAGATTTATTTTGGAAATATATGCTTCACAAAAAACATGTGCTCATTTCTGATCATAGACATTACTGTCTTTTTTTTCCCAAATTCTGGAATTTTCCAGAAGACCTGGGTCTTTCGCAGTACAAATGCTGAAAGCGACTGCCTCTAATTAGCCACCTCTGAAGTCCCCTTCCTTGTAGAGTGCTGGCACAGCTGCTGAACTAGTTAATTGAAATGCTGTCCTCACGTCAGTCAAAATACATTTTAGGCTAATCCAGGAACTGAATTAATTCTCACAGAGCTATCTTAAGAACAGATTACTGATTCATACTCATTCATTATGGCCAAATGGTAGCCTGGGCTGTAGTTTCTTCTCACCTGGGCATAAATTGCAGGAATGCCTTGGACCACCGCTGCAGGCCACTCCACCCTAAGCTAAAGGTGTGCTCCATCAGTACCCCCTACTCGTTCCCTAGCTGGTCACATTTTCACAGCACTCTTCACCTCATTGCAATCATCTGTTTTTCCACTGACAGCCAAGCTGCATTCCTGCAGTTGCTTCAGATGCACATCTTGGATTTACTATATTACCGAGTTCTCATCTAGCGTGCGGTGACGATGCCCAAAGCCTCGCACTGCTCCATCATCTGCATGATCCCTTTCTCCAGCCTCACGTGGAAGTCTTGATGGAGGGCTTTGATGTACAGCGTGTAAACAATTTGGTACCTGGTTCTCCCACTTCTGTACTGTAGTGCTCATCAGTACTACTCTTCAGGGCTAAAAATGGACAACAAACTGAAGGACAGAACTCCACAATAATAATAAGAGACTACATTTTTTCTGGTTTAACGTTTAAAGTGGTTCTTGGGTTTGGAAGGATGCAGACTTTGCCTGATGTTGGTATTCATTTCCTCTTGGATCTGGGTCTTAGTCAGCAAAGACTTCAGCTCATGCAATCTGGCTCAGGTTATAGGCAGAAGGGCAGAATGAAATAAAGGTAAGCTAACATGGTGGTTTGGATCAGAGCCTGTTAGCACTCCTGGAATGTCTTACACTCCAAGGTCCTGAACATTCTAAAGGCTTTGGTGCAACTTCAATATGAGCTTAAATCATGTCTTTGCTCAGTATGTGGGAACTTTAAGTTGACTTGCCAATGGTCTGATCACTGTAACAGACAACACTTCTGACCATCTTAGTACATGAGTAGAAGGTCATGGAGCTCGCCACCTGCACAAAGCTTTGGAATGTGGCAGGAGTTTTGCAAATGTCAAACCTCCAGTGGAATTCAGATGCTGTTATTCAGTAATACTTCTGGCATCTTAATGTTTAGGGTAGCATTCCCTACACAGGAGAGCTACACACTGTTTGTCGCTCGCAGTGAGAGGCGTTGGCGACCTCCTGCCCCTCACACTGATTCATATAGTAAGTATTTCTAGAACAGTGTGCTGCTAAATGGAGAGTCGGGGTTGAAAACATTGGGGACAACATGTTTTGAAACAACACCGCAGAAATCACCACCTCAGGGCACTACCTAGTCACTGCAGCGTTTATAGTATCTCCCCATTGCTTTAATTAGTCATCTGCCTGGGTTGGCAGCCACCTAAGGAAAATGTCTAGGGAAATGTGTCATGGTGTATAAATGAGTTCCTGCAAGAAATTAAGCCACAATCTCTTTGGCTAAGAACTATTAGGAAGATAATTTTGTTCTCATGTACCTTGTGGGTGTTTCCTCTTCATGTTGTCTTGTAGTTCTTTTTGGTTAAACTCCAGTACAACTACAAAGGGTGGAAAAAATAATAGAAACATCTATTAAGGACCTAATAAGGACTGTGGACATCCTTCGCCTTCAGGAGAGCTTCAGTTCTTCTTGGAATGCTGCCGTACAAGTCTTAAACTGTGTGTAGTGGGATTTAGACCATTCTTCAAAAATAAAAGCCTCCAGCTCTTTGAGGGATTTAGGAGCTGGAAGTCTATTTTGCACTTTTTGCTCCTGAATTTACCATGAAGGTTCAATGATGTTTAGATCTGATAATTGGGGGGGGGGGGGGTCAGTCTGGTATTTATGAAACGTTCTTCCATTGGTTTAGCAGAATGTAAAAGGGCATTATCTTCTTGGATTATGAAATTCGAGAGAATAGAGTTAGCAGTTTAGCATAGCCCTGTGAAATGGCTTCATATTCCACTACCATTAGATGATGCTGAGTCATTATTGGACATGTTTTTACTAACAGATATTGGGTGGAGGCATTCTTAGGCTGCAAATGTAAACATAAAGAAAAATGAGTGTAGAATTGCTTATTATGCGGTTTTATTTTTCAATTGCTCAGGGTTTTCTGCCCCGACATAAATTCAAGTTTTGTGACGTTCACATAGAGTCTGCCTTGAGACAAGATCCCAGACGTGTTGACCAAGGTCTGGGATCACTTTTGGTGCTGTACCTCTGTCACCATTGTTCCTCCTTACTGATATAATTCTATACTGATAGAAATGGATTCCCTAAGGTACAAACAACATTAATGTACCCCCAATGGCACAAAATGTTCCTCATAGTGTATTTCTGAACATTAAAAAAAGATTACCTACAGCTAAAGGTACAACTGGCAGACCCTTCAAGATACAGCCCCAGTGACAAGTAAAGGTACAAATTGGTCCCCTTTTTCTGAGAGTGCACCTTCTTCGAATAATTGACACCTAATTGGTGATAACTAATTCAATTAATTAAGTAATTATCGTTCTATCTGGGAAAGAGACAAAGATCCAGGTATGTGAGGAAAACCAGACTTTAATGAACTGCCAACGAGGGATAGATACAGATGACAGTGAGCGGAGTAGACAGAACACCGACAATCTTCTGCCCCGACGATCGGAGGGCGATCGAGGGAGGGGGCAAAGCCCCCGTACCGAGGTGGCTTGCGGGTAAGCGGGGAAGCGGCGTGCGATACTCGTAGTCGATGTTCGGAAGAAGGAGTCGTCACCGGGGAGATCACAAGACGAGAACACGCAGGTAAGGGACGAGACGAGAGGAGCTGGACTCGCTGGAGCAGGCAGGTCAGGTTGGGGATCTGGGCTAGGGAAGGAAGGTGAAGAGGTCAGGGACAAATACGAGGACGACAGGCAGGGTACGGGAGATCGGGCAGACGGAAGATCGGAAGATAGGAGAGATGCTCGTCATGGATGGTTTGGAATCATAAGCGCAATACTTTGCAAGGGAGTTAAGGTCAGTTCTCCTTTTGAAAGGAGGTTAATTGTCTCCTGATGAACTGCACCTGTCTCCCTCCGCCCTCGGTGACGTGACACACTGGTGAGGACATTTTCTAATACATGGGATGGCCAAGGCCATGACCCTATACAGGCCAAGTGGGTAAAGAAAATGGATGGATGGATGGATGGATGGATGGAATGGCTGAGGTGCCCCTGATGAGAGGTTTGGGAACTGAATTGGTGTTCATCCAGTTATTCAAAAAGATTTCAATAACAGAGAAAATTGTTTTATATTTTTGATTGTGAAACTGTTAATTTGCTTATGGTCCAATCCAAATTGTGCATTGTTTTGAGGTTAACCTTTTTTCTTAAGGCTCCAAAACTTTTGTGAAAGATTCAATCTGACGAGTTTAATGAAAGATTTGTGTTGTAATACTACTATTTTTTCCATTTGCTTTAATGTTAATTTTCATCAGCCTGAGCATGTGTTCTGTTCTCCAGCGGATGTGATATTCATACACGAGGCCTCAATTTCTGTCTTGTGTTTTTGTATTTGGACTTATTTTGCTTTACTGTACTGCTGTGAAAACTTCACTTACTATATTGCAAATGAATAAGCAAGAATATTACCTACAGTGATAAGCCATTTGGATGCACTTTTAATTTAGGTCTACGTATTAGGTCTTTAGGTCTACATATTAGGTCTACGTATTAGGTCTTTAGGTCTACGTATTGTGTTTAAAAAAATTCAAGTACTATTTAACCATGCAATATGTACAATAACAATATCAAATAAAAATAACTTTTGGCCACATTTTAAAATTTATTTTATATTGCTTTAAAGAAGCAACACAACGTGCCAACAAACGAGCACTGTGTCTTTAAGACTGTGACCATAAATACATAGGACAGCTACACTGATGTACCTGTGACCATAAATACATAGGACAGCTACACTGATGTACTGTACTGTACAGAGAGGCTTATTCAGTGACCATAAATACATAGGACAGCTACACTGATGTACCTGTGACCATAAATACATAGGACAGCTACACTGATGTACT
>JAODKF010000038.1:9877866-9907028 GCA_026779585.1 Mormyrus proboscirostris | reverse complement strand
GCTTGCCGCGTATGGGGCTGCATAGCCGCTGACCGGTCAGAGTGTCCAGCTTGCCGCGTATGGGGCTGCATAGCCACTGACCGGTCAGAGTGTCCAGCTTGCCGCGTATGGGGCTGCATAGCCGCTGACCGGTCAGAGTGTCCAGCTTGCCGCGTATGGGGCTGCATAGCAGAGTGTCCATGCTGAGCCCAGTCCAGCTCCTACAATTAGCACATAAGGGTCAGAGCTGGACCATGGAGCAGTGGAAGAAGGTGGCCTGGTCTGATGAGTCATGCTTTCTGGATGGCGTGGTGCATGTGCGTATTTCATCTACACAATTTTGGGTAAAACATGAATCACAATTCTTTCATTCAGAACCAAGATTTTTCACTCACAATTCTTGAGCTATATTTGTTTCTTATTATTATTTTGCGTTATATCGTCTTTATAAAGATGGAAAGTATAATATCTAGAGATGCATGATGTATTGGTTAACAACCTGAAATTGTGGTCTGATATTTAAACCTCTACACTGAAGTAATGGAGATGACTGCACTGGCCATTTTACATAGTGGGGGACGAGAGACTTTGTTGACTCATTCACTGCTTGTAAGATGTCTCAAAGTACTGGCCTGACATGTTTACAATTATTAAATTTTGTATACATTATTAAATTTTAAATTGAGTACAATAATTACTGTACCCACTGCCTGGGTGTGTCAGTGCTGGTCCGGTCTGCCATTCAAGCAGTTCAGGGTGTTTTAGTTACTGGCTCATCTCTGGAGTCAATAACCACATTGGAAATTGCGGCCTAGACGTTACTGATTAGAGATGACAGGCAGCAGATGAGAAGGTGGATATAAACACAGGGGCTATAGTGTCTGAGCAACATGGGAATTGTAAATGAAGTATGTGACTTACAGTAAGGACAGTGTTTATTATCGACAGGTAATGAAAATGCAGAAAATGTAACTTGTCGTTTTTAAGTTACATTCCTAAGTTGACAGCATAACCTAGCTCACAAAATCAGCATTTCTATGCTATTATCTCTTGTTATAGTCAAAAAAATATTTTTTATTCTTCAATAATAATTTTCTTATTTTTTATTTCTGTAAGGTAGTTTGTGACAAACTTGCTTGCAAAACTGAGATTAAAATGTTTTTGATTAATTAATTGAGACTTCTTGTCTTTTTGTCTTGCCTTCTCCCCAATGAGTCACTCATGGATGCATAGCATGGTGTTTATACTGTATGTCAGCTGCTTATCTGTTTGTAAGGGTAAATTTAAAATCATACATAATGTGTCGCTGTTGTTTGTTTTTTATTTCGGACACACTGAATGTCGGAGTTGTTTAACATTTCCCAAAACAAGTCCGTAAAAATCTCATTACCGCAAAAGTCTGACTGGTCAGAATACCCATGCTGAGCCCTGTCCGGCACCTACAGGAGATTACCACATGAGAGTCAGAACTGGAGCAATGGAAGGAGGTAGCTAGGTTGGAGGAGTCATGCTACTCAAAAAAACATATTAGCAATTCATTAGCAATTCACTGCTAGCTGCCACTGGCTCGCACACTTGTTAGTTAGAAAACCGGGATTAAGTTAAGCCCCCCCCCCATCCATTTTGCTAGGGTCCCTGTGAAGAAGAAGAAGCCAGTCCTGCTACTGTACCAACAAAAATTAATAAAGCCCTAATTAATTACCCTAGTATGGATAATAGCGCCCACTCATTTGCCTTAAAAAAAACTAATGAACTTAAACATGCTTGACTTGAGGGATTTTTATGCTGTAGTTATGAGGAATTATATATTTTTTTCCCAGAGTTTGGTTCTTGCATTTGTCCTATGCTACCAGGCACTCACCCCTCCACATGCCACTAAACTGGAGAGAAAGTTAATTAATCACTCAGGAGTGGCATTAAGTGCCCAAGTCCTATGTTTGCTGATGTACCTCGCAGAACAGAAGATAAACAAGAATTACTGGAGTGAACACAATCCCATTTCAGCTTGGAGTCAAGGCAGTATTACTGGGAACTTTCAGCAAGTTGAGAAGCTAGGTGTCTTTTTGACTTCAGGAATTAAGCTTTTATGTCCGTAGAGCAGATTGGGGTGGAAACCTCATGAGAAATTAAGCATCTTTGTTTCTCCAGTTTTCCTCTATTAAAACCTAACAAACCACAAACACTTTTTTTCGCACTACAATAATCTTCAACAGATAGTGATTAATGATTTGATCAATCATAGTCCAAATGCAATCATCCATTCAATCCAGACTAATTAATTATGAAGTTAAATGGGGTACACAATCAGACACCATCAGGGGTCCACAGGACCAGTACTAGGAGGTCCTGTGCTTTTCCCATGTTTTCAAAGACCTAGAGGCTCCTTAGAGCACTTGACAGAATTCTTCCCAGCGGAGCAGAGCAGCTTCATCATGAATAATCACCAGGACTATTGGCTTCTTTTCCGTCACCTCGGAGATTTAGGACGGTGACCCGTCTGCAGCATCGACATTAGCTCTGACACTCATTGTAGCCATTTTATCACACGGCCAAATACAAAGGCAATACTTTCCCGGACTGTCAATGCAAGCACACTGTTTTTCCATGAATACGCTATCATTTCTAAAAACGTATTCGTCATAACATAATCCGTTTCTTTACATAAGGCTCCAGAATCGTTACAGAAACCACTGCTGCTATGACAGGGCCAACCAATATGTAGTTACTGGGTGTTATGTGTGATTTGTGTGGGATGGTATTAAGCTTTGAAGTTCTCCTCAGATTGTTTTCTGTTCTATGTGATGCTTCCAGCCCATGTTGGACTCTTCACTCTGCTTATCTGTTCTGGTAACTACTGCTCCATTTAAGCCCACTCTTCTCAGAGCACTCGCCTTTCCCCACTGCGGGCTTTGAACAGTGACCCGTCTCCTGTTTTCTTATAAAATGGTGTCACCTGTCACACAGGTCACAGCACAGCTGTGGCCCCAGCCTTTATTAAGACTGTTGGAATATGGGGCTTCCACTCTTCCCATTGAAGTCTCTAAGCCAAGTTCATTATGTATTAAACATGTAACCCCCACTAATAGTATTAATTGTTAATAGCAATTGTATAATTTGCCTATATGTCCATCACTGTCTACTGCATTTCCCCAAGAGCCAGTTTCCATCAACAACACAAAACCAAGTGCATGATTTTTTTTTTTCTGTTAAGCTGCATTAAGTTTTTTTATATTCATGAAAAAACAAGCCAGCTGTGGGTGGGAGTGGTGTGGCGCTGATGATAAAAATGGCTAAAACACACAAACACGTACGTTGCACGCAGGCCAAACATTTGACTCCTGCGAGCTGCTGTTTCCAGTCTTTATAATCTATTATACATATTGATACAGCTTAATTACAATTCTCTTGCATACAAATACTAAATCGCAAAATGGGCAGGTCTTGGAGTTTTTGACTGTTTGACAAAGTTTTTTTTTTTTGGTCACAACTTTGTGCCACAATGCTCTTTAGTGAACAAACAGTGGCCTCTACTGGTGAAACCAGGAGCAGTCTACAGTTACACAGGGCTGCCTTGTTGGGTAAAGGCAAAGGAGCACAATCACACATTATAAGTTTCATTAAATTAAGAATTAATTTAGCTAATTTGGAATGTATGGAAGCACTGAGTGCCACAAATCTCATGATTTTATGTCAGATTTTATGCTACTGATGATGCAAAACGTTTTAAACAACTTCTCACATTTGTCCTTTTGATAATCTGTGCTTTACAGCTCCTCATCTTGTTCTCTGTAGCAGCCTGGCTGCACAGGGCAGCCACCCATGGCAGCACCCAGGTAGCTGGGGGTTAAGGGCCTTGCTCAAGGGTTGGAGTGAAACCAGTGACCTTCTGATCACAGCCCCAGTGGCATAGCCCACTGAGCCACACGCTAACTCCATGCACTCATCGTGGCCAACTTGTCATGTACAGCAAATTGTGCAGCTGCAACTCAATATATGCAGCATAGAGAGAAGCTCTAGAGGTCAGACTCTTTAGAGTAGATAGAAGGTATGATCTTAGTGATTCTGGACATGGTGTGATTGTTGCTGCCATACGTGGCGCTTCCAGCATCTCAGAAACAGATGCCTTCCTGTGATTTTCACACACTGCAGTGTCCAGTGCAATGAACAAAACTCATGGATTCTGTGGCTGATTTAAGCACAAGCCTTCTCTTAACAAGAGACTAAGGCCAGGCCACAAAAATAAAAATAACAGGTCAGTACAACAGAGATGTTTCTCTGGAGACACAGCCCTATAGTCCATTATAGACGAGAGCTTTATAAAGCATTCATGATGCATAATAAATGGTTATAATTTGTTATGTCTTTTGATTGATGGGTGATTGTCACAAAACCATCAACCTCATTTCCAAGACCTCTATATCATTAACCCAAAAGTCTCCATTTAATGTTAATTTGAAAAATAAATATAAACATTAAAAATAGTACTTTGCTTTTAAACGCATGCGTAGAATTTATATAGTGCGTTCCTTCAGGTTTGCCAAATTGTTAAAAAAATGTATGAAGTTTCAGAAAGGTATGAAAAATATTAGGTTGTAGATTCCAGAAGGCGTTGCAGTAATTAGAGAAATCAGTCAAAATCAAATAAAAATGTACATTTAAAAATTATATATTATGTCAGACTTTCAAGCACCAGAGCAAAGCAATTTTTAAAAATGTGAAAATGTGTTGGCTTTCTTAATGGTCTTGATGTTTTCAGACTGTTGCGGTAAGGAGATTTTTAAGGACTTGTTTTGGGAAATGTAAAAAAACATGTAAATTTTTCTGTAAATGATTTTAAGTTATCCTTACAAACATCAATGCCAAGTGTGAAGTGGCAGGGATGAGAATCGACACGTCCACATCTGAAGCTATGGTACTCATGGAACAGTGTAGACTATCCCTCTTATAATTAAATTATACTGTATATAAATATAAATTATTTATAAAAATATCAATTAAATTATATTATATACATATAAATTATAATTTGTATTGAGGAAGCTGGAGTTAAAGCGATGGGCAACACTTGTAATTTACCAGTTAGTCTTAATTTAGTCTTTGTTTAATGCCTAAAAGAAAAAGATTAGGAGCACAAGCAGTTAGAATGAATTTTTTGAGCAGTGTTGCTGGACTCGCTGTGACAGGGTGAGAGGTTCAAAGATCCAGAAAGACCTTGAAATTAAACTATAAGCGACAGACATTTTGCATAATTTCTCATATTGTCACACTCAAGGACTTCTGAATGAAATGGGAAATGGGCCCCATTGCTGGGGGGGGGGGTGTGTGTTCTCTGCTTGTGTTTCATAATTTTGCTTTCCCCCATTTACGCTTGCAGTCAACTCTTTACTTGCCTTTAAACAATTTTGCTGCTTCTGAAATCACTTACTTTTCTGACAAGTTCGAATCACTTTAAACATGACCCAGGTTTTGTTCTTCACCTAGTCCAGCGACCATACATTGAACATACACTGTATTGCCAAAAATATTGGGACACCTCCCTTTACACACACATGAACTTTAATGATGTTGCATTCTACATAGGTTTTAATATGGAGTTGGCCCACTCGATGCAACTATAACAGCTTCAACTCTTCTGGGAAGGCTGTTCACTAGGTTTAGGAGTGTGAATTTTTGACCATGCTTCCAGGAGAGCATTTGTGAGGTCAGGTACCGATGTTGGACAAGAAGGCCTGGCTCACAGTCTCCACTCTAATTCATCCCAAAGGTGTTTGTATCGGGTTGAGGTCAGGGCTCTGTGCAGGCCAGTCAAGTTCCTCCACACTTAATTTTATACAGCTGTGGCCATGGAAACGATTGGAACACCTGAACTCAATGATTTGGAGGGGTGTCCCAATACTTTTGGCAATGTAGTTTACTTTGAGTTTATTCATCCTCCGAGTCACTAGGGGGCAATATACCTCCACAATGGTTTTCCATTATGCGCCAAAACGGTAGATGTAGGGAAAAAAACTTCCGGGTCAGAGAGTGTGGATTAATCTCGGAACACGTGGAACAGACATAAAAACATGGATACCGAGTCTCATCAAAAATTGCAAGAAAGAAAGAAGAAACAGAAGAAAACAATGACAAAACAGAAGAAACCAAAACGGTCGCCAGAAGAAAATGATAGTCAAGAAGCTGTCAAAGAGCCGGAGAGTCTTGATAACGCTTCGCAGCCTGTGTTTCCGCCGACATTCAGTGTCTCAGAAATAAAAAACAAACAACGGCGACACATTATGTTTATGAAATTTAAACAAGAGAAAAGAAAAGTAAGGGCCACGTTTATACCTTTTTCGCCTGTCTGGTGTTCGTTCTTCCGTTTCCCCCAATATGTTAATTATGTAGGTGTATTGAACGAAAATTATGTCAGCAAATTATAAAACTCGCACCTTGGTTTATAAGAAATATCTTAGTATAGCCTTTCATTGGTTCGATGAGTACCAGTTTTTAATATTGTTTAGCTTGTAAATAGATTAAATGTGAGTTCCATAATATTGGTTAAACTTTAGTGTTATATTGGGTAACTTGTTCGCATGTGTATAACAGTAGCAGGAATTGTCTTCTTGTCCATGGCCTGATGTCTGTATTGTGAGAGTAAACTATATAGGTTACATATTTAAATACCATGTCCATGTTAAAATTTGCATGTCGATAAAAATATCCGTCCCAATTCGCCAAGGTTAAACAGAAGTAGATGTGTTGATTATAGAGAATTTGTGTGTCTGATACGTTTATTTACATATCTAATGCCCTGCTTTGATCTTAGGCAAAGATGGCCTTGAAGAAGAAAATTAAAAAGCAGAGGGACGCTCTTGGTGATAAGGTAAGACTAAATATTTTTGCAAGGTATCTTACCAACCTAAATGGTGGAATTGATCAGCCCAGTGGACTTATGGCTTTAGATACTCTATATACTGAAAATTCTCTGCAAAATCTCCTTTATTTGATTAGCTTCTGATGTGAGGTCCTAACTGTATAGATAGAACTTAACCAATGCTGTCAATACTGTACTTGTTACTGGTCACGCATTAGAAGCTTAATCTAGCAGCACTTGTGTCAGAGTTGAGTGCTTGACAGCTGTATCTTTTTCATGTATTTTGTGTCCTATGTATTTATTGCTTTGGATACATAAAGCATCTGCTAGGTAAATAAGTGTGACATTGTTTCAATCTAGGCACCACCAAAGCCAGTCCCCAAAACTATAGAGAATCAAAGAATCTATGATGAGACTACAGTGGATCCGGAAGATGAAGAGGTGAAATATCCCAAGTCAAATACTGTGGATTTGTATTTATAAGTCAGTGTAACAGTGTTTAACTTGTGTTTTTTGTGACATAGAGTAATATAAACAGGTAGATATGCACAATTTTTGTACTTTATTATGCATGTATTTTATTGCATATTCATTTATTTTTAAATCCCATATTTACTGAAGCAACTAATGCTGCATGTTTTTCAGAGGTGCTTTAATAATCTTGCTGATTTGAGACCTTTGCTGACAATTGCATTATATCCTACTGTCATTGTTGATTAACAGTATGAAATTATTCTGTAGGTGGCTTTTGATGAAGGAACGGATGAATTTTCAGCTTACTTTAACCGGCTGACGAATCCCAAAGTCCTTATTACAACGTCCGACAGGCCCAGAGGGGTGAGTCCAACCTCCCAGCATGAAATGCAGGTGTTTGTGGGTTCAGGTGAATGTATGGTAAGAGTCCTGAACATAGGTCTGCTTCAGAAACTCCTTCCTGCTGTCTTTCAGAGGACGGTGCGCTTCTGTGAACAGCTTGCCACCATCATACCAAATGCCCATGTTTACTACCGAAGAGGTTTGGCGCTGAAGAAGGTCATTCCTCAGTGCATAGCCAGAGATTTCAGCTACCTTATGGTCATCAATGAGGATCGCAAAGTGCCCAGTATCCTTTGCTTGGTTGAATCTTCCAAGTAAAAGAAAATCTTTCCAGTACTTGTCTGATTTGTATTTTTCCTTGTTTCAGTGGAGTTAGTAGCATGATAGTTATTTAAAAGCGGGAGCTTAAAATGCTGACTGTATTGCAGTTGAACTGGTGGAGTGTCCTTGACTGTGTTTAAGATGGCCTTGTCCTTTGCCACCTGCCAGATGGGCCAACGGCACACTTTAAAGTCAGCAGTGTGCGTCTTCGCAAGGAACTGAAGGTTTCAAAAATTGTTTAATTTTCAACATGTTTGAGGCTTGAGCGTATGTTTGCATTGGTGAGCATATATATTTATGTAATCTCTGTCTTCGCCTTGCAGAGGCGGGGTAAAGACCCTACGGACCATTCTCCAGAAGTCATCCTGAACAACTTCAGCACGCGCCTGGGCCACAGCCTCGGCCGCATGTTCGCCGCGCTCTTCCCCCACGATCCGCAGTTTGTCGGTCGGCAGGTGGCCACCTTCCATAACCAGCGGGACTTTATATTCTTCAGGTTTCACCGGTAATTCCGCTTAACTGGGGGCGAGAACAGCTTTGTGCAAACACAGTGCAGATATTTTACCTTAAACATTTCATAGCCAAAATGAAAAATATGGAAATGTATTTAAATCCAGGGGGAATGGGTATTTCTTACATAGATGAGTATTCAGGTGGGAGCAAGTTAGGGGGTCAGAGTGAGGGTTCAGCTAGCGTCCAGTGCCCCTAGATTGTGGTTAAGGGGACCGCTTGGGGTTAAGAGGCCTTCTCTTATAGCACCCACTGCTGGTTTATTTATTTTAGTGCTATAAATTTATCACATTAATATTATAGTCATCGTACATTATTTCTATGATGGAGTTAAAGTATGCCGTATATTCTTATTGAAGCATAGCATAGATATTAACAGAAACCTATAATACTCCTTCCTGGTTGGAAACAGTGTGAGGTTTTGCCATTGCACAGAATCCAGGGGAAACCGACGTTACCTGGTTGAGATTGTTTTTAAAGAATTGTCAGGCGGAGGCATGCATAGGACACACAGCTATATTTGTTTTATTTCATTAAAGGCTTATACCTCATAATCATAAGATATGTTATAAGGTGTTTTTTCAGTGGTTGTCAAGCTTCTGTTTTTAGAGCCATTTGCCAAAGAGGTTTATATGAATCTCACAATCTAGATGTTTCCATTCACCTGTTGAGTACATGAGATTATATGTACATTTGGTGTATGACATTTATCGCCGAAGTGCGTGATGAAAAAAATAATCATTTAACATCCCTTCTGAAGATACAATACCTTTGCGTTACATATTGCCACCTGTTTAAACCTTTTTCATCGTATTGAAATTCAGCTTGCATCTGCTTGCAAGTAGTATTTTTGTTGAAAATGAATAGTCTGTACAGTACAAGTTTAAGTTTACCCATATTTTAATATTTGTTTATTGGTTTATTTTTTTTCCGAAACATTTTTGAGGTGGGAAAAAAAACTTTATGGT
Organism: Mormyrus proboscirostris; assembly: GCA_026779585.1. Taxonomy (NCBI): domain Eukaryota; kingdom Metazoa; phylum Chordata; class Actinopteri; order Osteoglossiformes; family Mormyridae; genus Mormyrus; species Mormyrus proboscirostris. The sequence goes on along the minus strand of JAODKF010000038.1, from coordinate 9,897,581 downwards.
GAATAAAGTGTTTACGGTGATATGGTGTTTGTACCTCTTTTGGAAAATTGTCATCTGTTGCTCTTATTTGATTTTTCAACCATTTCCCCCAAGTATGTAGGCAAAAGTTAGCAACAGAAAACTGCATAAAATGTTTTAAATCTTTCAGTACCTATACTGTCTATTTTATATCGTATTTTGTTAAGGGGGGAGGGAGAGAGACTGTCCGGTCAGTGTTTACTAAAGTGACCCCCCCCCACTCCCCGACAGATACATTTTCCGGAATGAGAAGAGAGTGGGCATCCAGGAGCTGGGACCCCGGTTCACTCTCAAACTGCGGTCGCTCCAGAAAGGAACGTTTGATTCAAAGTTTGGAGAATATGAATGGGTCCACAAGGTGAGTCTGCCTGTGCCTGATGGTGAAAGCTCGTTTGTTCAGGAACTGTGTAATGATGGTCACTGTGGTCTGCGTGCGGTAAATTTCTGTGTCTGCCTGCAGAAATTTTCTTTGTACATATTTTTGCACTGGAATTTGTGCTCCTTCAGTGAGTGTGAGTGTGTGTGTGTGAGAGTGTGTGTGCGCGCATGCCCCTGCATCTCCTCACACAGCTGAACATCAAAAGCATCCAAATGTACGTATGTCACTTCCCCTGTCTGTGGACTGTAATGGCCTGCAGAAAAATAAAGTATGAATTGTCTTTTTGGTACTTTTATATCATAATAACTTAATCCGAAGGGCCTTTGGTAGCCCAGTCTCAGAAGGTCCTGAGCATGGCTTTGCTGTCAGGCTCCCTGTATGAGGTTGGTTTACTGCTGGATCCTGGAGAGCTCCAGTCTGCTCAGAATTCTTCCAGAGGTGGTGGATAGTCGGCTTTGCTGGGTCCCGTTTAGGTTGTCCTATACCACAGTCTAAATGTAAAATTCATTTCAGCGGCACGAGATGGACTCCAGCAGAAGAAAGTTCCACCTCTGAAAGAATAAAAGAAGGCTAGCGGCGATACCCCGGCACAGAAGACCCCCCCCGTTTTGCCGTGGCGGTGAAACTGTTCCTATAAAATCCTGCTCACAGTGTGCCGTGCTGCGACTGTCAGAAGAGACTGTTTAACAAAACGAGAGCCGAATCTGAAACATCTTTATGATTAAAGTAACACACATCAACACAGGTTATTTATATTATTTTAAACCGGTTTCAAATATATATTTTTCAAATCTCCAAAAATGTATTCCTTTTTATTTCTTTTATGTCTGCCTTAAAAGTCTGGGATGTTACCATGAGAAAAATGAACTATGAAACAGGATATCGGTAGCAAGGAAAGCAAAACAACAGGTTTTGCCTTATAAACAATAACCACAGTATAATGCAGATATGTATTTTTCAGCTTTTCGCATTAGCCTCATGTACGTCTTTGACTGGAATTTTACCAAAACAATATGGTGGTAGTAAAACAGGTATAGTGGACAAGAAATTGAATATCTTGTTATATACTGCAATGCTCTAAAGCTGGACTCTTGTACATGGTGCATAATATTAACTGAAAGTGCGTTACTGCATGAATGGAAGCTCGTATAGAAAAGTGGTCTTCATTTTAAGCTTGTATATAATAAGTAGTTTATGGTTTCTTGAGCTGGGCAGCCAATGTGGTAAATGGCCAGATACAGACAGACAGAAAATCATTTAGGGATCTCTTTGTTCTCCATTCCTCTTACACCGTTTTTGTATTTTAATCTTGGTCAGTATTTGCTTGATTTCAGATTAAGCCCTGTTCTTTGTTTTTCCCTGATACCGCTTCTCTGGAAGGTCAGCAGTAAGTCCTCTAAGGAATTCAACAGAAACTAACCTGGAGATCCCAGCGTGGTGGTTGTAGCAATGCTGTTTGCTGTGGGGTTGTATTTTTAGACGGACTGAGACACTACTATTGGTAACATTTCTGGCAAATATCAGTTGCACGGGATTTTGGAATGATCCAGATAGTTTTCATTTTACAGAATTCCAACAAAATTTCATTTGCAGATTTCGTGTAGGTAGTCACACAAAGATTCAGTGCTGAACAGTGGGTCTTTTTTTTTTGGAAGAGATATGACAACACTTCCGTTTTCAAAATATTGAATAAAATGTGTTTTCGTCATAAAGTTGTCGGTTCTTACAGAAGGGGAATAGGAAACCGTCCAAGCATTTAAATTTTATTGACAAGGGTAGGTGGTACTTTCTGGTGCCATCATCAGACAGTGATGATGTATCGATGACCCTAGAGAATCACTTTACATGAAGCTGGGTTGAGTTTTTTTCAGGAGGAAAACCTGACCTCTAATTACAAACTGCTGATGATATCACCCTAGTACCCACCATCAGAAATGGTAACCATACAGTATACCAAAAATGGGTGGACCACCTTTGTCTGTGGACACTAACCTGAAACAAAACTCGCATAGGAATCAATAGTGTCAGGGTTCAGTCCCGGAAGTTCCCGGCAGCATGATCTAAAAAGATACACTCACTATGAATATGACAGACTCCATAAAGAATACAAACATCTTTGTTTCTGGCACCAAAGAACTCAATACTTCCCAAACCATGGTGGTAAGTTCCTCATAATCTAATATAAACCTACATAATCACCATCTGGTGTGTAACTGTGGCTGCCCAGTTAATAAGGGCGAGTTACCGCATGCAATCAAATTTCTTGACGGTCATCAGCTAGGCTCCCTTTTACTCCAGAGTAAATACAGTAGTTGTGTAGGGGAGATTTCTGCTGCCCCCTGCCCAGGATGCGTCCTTTTCTAAAGATGTGTGGAAATACTAATGGTTCAACAAAACCAGAACAAAGTACCTTATAAATCGCTTTTCTCAGAACATTCTTCATCGTAAAGAAGCACCCTAAACACAACCTCCCAACCTTCATTTAGGCATTCTAGAAATTAGATTTTTCTGACTGAATTGTTTGTAGGTTTTATACACTGTCCATTTAATTGTACTCCCCAGACGAGGAAGGCATGGTTTCAGGACTGGTCTGCTGCCACTGCTGCAGAAGCTTTCTTGTTAAGAGGATGGCTTGAAAACTATTCAAACTTTGCAGAGTTGTTGCATGGGTGGAGAACTGGAGCTGATTAAATTTTGGGACTATTGACGTCAAAAGTTGAAGCAGTGCCACAAAGAAAAGGTCATTTCAGACACTGGGTCACGTTAGCGCAATAACTCAAAAAGTATTTGATAAATCATTTCCAAATTTCACAAATTGTATTGACCAAAATTTTGAGATAAATTGCACCAAAACAGAATCAATGGTGTTTAATGACAGCCAAGAGTAGGATTAAGGGAAGAGGATTCTCTTCTGATTTAGGGGATTGAAGGTGGATCTGCAGATCAATGGCATGGGAACTCCGATCTAACATAGTAATAATAAATAATAATTTAAATAGTTTGCATGTTATATAAAAAGGTATTCATCGGACATGACAAAGTGTACAGTACAGTACTGTTTGTTTAGACATTGGTAATAAATGGACATTTAGGCTAGCAGACTGTTATGGGTAGAGGTTTGGGGTCCCCAAGTATTATTCACGAATCCTCACATTCACAAAAATCTGCAACCCCCTAACCCTCTCGAATTTGAAGGTGGTTACTGTTTCAGGTCTCACTGTCAATCTTTCATCAGTACAAACACTAGGATATGCAAATTCTAAAGTGTACAAGGTCATTGATTAATATCATGCTGCGTCAAAAACCAAATGGTGCGACCAAATCATGTGCTGGTGTGACCAGTGCTACCACTGGAAAAGTCTGATGCCCTGGGAAGCCAAATCAAAAGTCATCCCATTATCTTGCTTTGTGTGCAGCCTAAGCCTACTTCATTGACAAAGGCAATAACTGCTGGTTAGCCGATACCAATACTGAGTTATTTGTCTATCGTAGACTATCGATGACATCGTCATGTCACCCACCCTTTGTGGACCTTGCATGCTCTCCCCATGTCACTCAGCTTTCCTCTTGGTCCCCCAGTTCCCAGAGATGCAGTTAGGTTAATCAGCATCTCTTTATTTCCCCATACTGTGCATGTGTGTGCCCCACAATGGACTGATATCCCAGCCAGGGTGTAGCCCAGCCATGTGCCTTTACTTCCTGGATCCAGACACACTGTGGCCGCAATCCAGACAAGCTGTTGGTAGATTGATGAATTAATCTTGAACTGAAAACAGACCTATACCTAAGCCATTCCATGTAGTATTCATAAACAGAATTGAATAAGCTACAAAAAAAGGAAGTGTTAAATTAATCATTTAATTCAAACTGAAATCAACATAGGACATTTACAGACATGTAAATGTTCAGAAAAATCTGAATCTTTTCCGGTGTTTCCAGCTCCATCATTAGTTATCATTACATAAAACAGAAAGTGTCTTTATAATTTAATTCCTTATTATTACCATTTGAAAGACCAAACTGAGCCAATGTTTGCAGGATATGTGATTATTCCTATGACTGAAGAAAGCAGTTTCACTTGGAGTGTTAAATCATGTTGAAGCAGTTATTTGGTTTCTCTTTCAGTCTTTATAAAGAAAAAGATGTCCGACCAGGACCCTTTCACTTTGGCATGAGGGCATCCCACATAGCTTGAGTCTGCTGTTCGGCAATGGTGTTATTGCTGTAATCAAGGAGATCGCCGTTCCACATGCCGATCCCGCGAAGGCCCAGCTTCTTGACATATTCCGCCTTTAGAGAAATGCTTCTTGGGTCATCATACCACACCTGGTGGATATCCCCATTGCTGGCCTAAATGAGGAGAGTTAAGGCAGAACATTAACGCGAATTAAATTCCTGAAGATTCCTTCAAATTAAGTCCCAGAGATGAACTAGCAACTGCACCATAGGCTGTACAGCTAGCTGGAAAATGTGAAACAGCTGAAATACATCTGGCGGCCTCCGTGTTTTTGCCAATATGCTTCCAGCTCTGTTTCCGGAAAGCCCCATTCTAGTTCCTGCCCTTACTAGACCACAAATCGCACAAAATAAAACAACTGGACCGGAACTCGACAGGAACGGGGTAATTCTCTTACTAAATTAATGGGTTTTGAAATATCATTGCGGCGTTCTGTTGAAGCTGATGACAGATCTGGCATCATACAGGGCTGGAGAGGGAGGTTTGCGCTGTTTGCATTACCCGGTAGTTGTAGTAAGGGGCATGCTGGGCCTCGTCCCACAGACTGCCTGTCAGGGAGACGTTGACCTGCTTCATGATCGTGCTGTATGGGATCTGCCGGCCGGCTGCATCACTGCAAGGCGCTCCTTCAAAAGGCACCTTCGGGATGGTGCACACCCCCTTCTGCAGGGCAAATAATGGCTGGGACCACCAGCTTCTGCGTACCGACACTTCAGCCATATTTAAAGGATTATGAAGTGTCAGGAAGGAGGCTCTGAATGTATGTGACTCTCCTGTCAAAAGAGTGAACGGACTCCTACCTCTGAGAACTTCTCGCATGGGTAGTCATATCCGTACCAGGGAACTCCCATCACCATCTTCTTTGGATGGATATCCAACAACATATATTCAGCATATCCTGAGAAAGACAACAAGGTATAATTAACACAAAGAGAAACTGCAAAGGGCGCATTCTTTACACGGTAAGATGCTCTGAATGTGACTTACCAGACATCGTCTTGAAAAAAGGTGCATTAGCCTTTGCTATACATTCACCCCATATCTGACTTTGCTCATCATAAGACATCACAAAAATTAAGTCAGATGCCTTTGCAATAGCATGGTAGTCATAGCAACGCTTGTCTATACACGTGGGTGACCATGCCACATCAAATGACACCTGCGAATGATATGGACTCGCTGAGCTTATATCAGGAAAAAGCATTTGTGAAACATATAAGTGCACTTCTGAAGTCATTAGTCAACCATACAATGACATTTTTTTATGCAAAAATCTAAAAATTTAAATTTAGTTGATCACATTAACAATTAAATGTTATACACGAGAAACATTGAAAAACTAGTAAAATACTAAAACACTCTAGGATTGACCAGTGACCTCTGAGAGAACATTCCCTTTCACTTTATAATTGTACACTATATGATTATGAAGGCAGGAATCTCACCTGTGACCCTGGGATCTCTTTATGAAATGCTTCTGCAGTTTCTTTTACAAGGTCATTTAAAGCAAAGTACTCTTTAGATAATGCCTCCACTGGTTGCTCAATGTCAATATTGATCCCATCCATAAACAGTTTCTTTGCCAATTGTACTTTTTCTGTGATCCAGGCAGTTCGGTTGTCACGATGCACAATTTCAGATACAGGAACATCCCCTAAATGACACAGGAGGATGTCATTCCCATACAATGAATCATGTATTCAAGCTGTTAACCAAACTTGTTTACGTAAATTGTTTAGTTTATTGCGACTATACACATTGAGCATATTGTTGTTGACAATGCCAAATATTAAGTCCAAGCTGGAACTACCTTTCAGGACGAACCTTGCGCCTTTTGAGTGCGCATAACACATAAGCTCTGGGTCATAGGGTCCAAACATAGCCACAGTTGTCACCATACTCCAGTCGTACGACTTCCAGCTTTTTCCTCCAACATCAAATACATATACCTGTATATATATATATATATATAAGATAATGCTTAAGCACCGATACAAGTATTCAAGAGGATCGACCAGGAACTTTCACTGTCATACATAACTAAAAGCTTACTACGGTAAATATGGACGGTGGGTTTCCCCTTTTTTGTTGTATAAATGCAAAAACATAACAATTACAATAAGACCATTAAGTATAACTTAGTATATACAATTCAATCTCTGATTTTTTTGCATTTCACACAGCGGGAAGAGTACTATTAGATTGGTATTAGTATTAGTAAGTCATAATAGCAGTCTTACACTCCGATGTATGTATTAACACATACCTCGAAGTCCTTCTCGCCCTGGATTGGTTTGCAGAGCTCTGGTTTGTCACATGGACAGACCACATCCTGAGCTAGGAGCCCCGCGATCTGAGTCGCTAAGAGAAGTAGAGTTAACATCATTTTCACCGTTCACGGGCGCCACCGAACTGGAGTCTCAACGCGAAGTTTCAGCCTATTTAATTCCGATTAAGATCACGCGAAATCTCGCGTGATTTCATGATATCTACTATGTAACTATGGGACGTTATTTGTTAACACAAGTGAACTGAGATTTTGCTGAAGCATGGTAAAAATTAATGTGTCATAGAACTTGTGAAAATCATGGATAGCATATCTTTTTTTTTTCCATTGGCCTAATATAATTGGCTCATTTCCACAAACATACACTTTTGGTTTTACTAGACCAGCATTAACTGTGGAATCCATGATTATGGCGTATGGATTAAAATGCTGTCATTTATAAAAATAAAAGTATTTTCTGTCAGATGTGGCAGATAATGGAATTCTGACACTTACAGTAGTTAATTTCGTTGAAATTCGCATAGGAAGGTGGTTGCATTGTTAGTTAACTTTGAACACTTTAGTGATGCTGTAACACTGGCCAACTGTTTTAATTCTAGTTTTACATGGGATATCGATACATTTTAGCACGTTTATTATAAATTATGTTCATCAGAAGTATTTTGGTTCTTCGCTTGAAAGTATTCACTGGAACAACTATCAATAAATATCTTATTAATTAAACTTAGTGATTTATCATTTGAGATTATATGTCGGAATTAGAAGATAAAGATTCAGTATTAATATATATTAATACTTGCAACTCATGCATATTAGAAAAAAAGACTTTACGGGGTACACTTAATATAGTATTGTGCTATTACTTATGTAATAATTAACCACAAAATGTTATATACTGATCTCATGCTAATTCATCATTAATGAATCGTGACGCATGTTTTATCTCAAGAAATTGCTGTAGTTGTTACTATATCTGTTAATTCTGTAAGCTTTTGTGAATTACTGAGGGAACGACTAAGGAGCTACTGAAGGAACAAGTCATGAATAAGTGAAATACTGATCTTATGTTTGTTCATCATTAATGAATCATGACATCTTATCTCAAGTAGTGACTATATTTGTTCGTGATTTGTACTTTAATAGTAACTGAGTTGTTATTAAGTATTTGTGCCCCATCAAGTGATTTGTTCCCAAAAAAAGGTCAGTCTCTTTTTGCAATGTACATGTTCTAGAATACTTTGAATACATTTGACTAAATTTTCTCTTAAAACATTTAATATTTTGGTCCAAATGCAACTATTCGATGATACTGCTGATGGTAATATGTTGTAGAACTGCTTATTTAAGGGGCAGCATGTGGCTCAGTGGGCTAAGCCTGTGTGCCTGTAATCACAAGGTCGCAGGTTCAAACTCAGCCTCAGCATGTCTGCAGGTCCTTGAGCAAGACCCTTAACCCCCAGCTCCCTGGGCACCCCAATAGGTGGCAGCCCTTCGTGGACAACTTGTTCTACAAAAAGAGCATTTCCCCAACAAAGGAATTTCCCCATGGGGATCAATAAAAGTTGTGATTATTATTATTATTATAAGAAAAAGAAAAGAAAAAAATATATATATATATTATTAAATATATATTTGCTAACTTTCCTTCAAGGTCAGTCAGTTACACTATATCAGGAAGGACTCAGGACTACTTCCAAGATCAGGTGCTATTTGCCTTTAATTCAAAAGACCTCTGCTCTACCACACCCCAAGCCTGGATATACCGTAATGGGCGGGGCTTGTTGTTTCATGTTAATCATGTACTTTGAGTTAGAGTTGTGTAATACTGATATGAATGAAAGCCGTATGTCTTGATTAGTTAACAAAATCTCTGGTAAAATTAAAAAAAAACCCTGTGTAACCATTCTGTTGTGGTTTAATTACAGATTAATAAAGGTCAATGATAGACTATGTGAGCATACAATGGGATAACATCCATCACCCATTCATCTTTTATAAGTATTTATTATGTTTTCATCATGTAAGTCTGTATGTGGTTTGGAACTGAGCTGCATCTTGGGGTTAGATAGAAATTTATAATAAGTTGGGCAAACAGGTCATGTTTGTGTGGAGTGAGATTATAAAAATTTACTTGAGGGCAAGTGTGTGAGCCAAATGGTGGATGACATATCCACCCAACTTCTAGTTTCAGAGCAGGTCAAGTCCAATGTGACAGTGCAACAGATCATGCAAACAAGGTATGGAAGAATGGAACAAAATATTAAATGAAGATTGCAGGAAACCATTATCCAAGAATCACAATATATGAAAAAATCTTAGATTATCTGTAATAAAGCACTGAATAATAGTGGTTTGACGCTGAAGCTCCCATGTATTTGGGTATTTTTATATAATCTCATAACTTCATGATGCTTACAATCTTGCTATGCCCATTGTGGGTAACTTTCACATTGGTAATCATGAAGTGCTTCAAAAGGCAAACACAAAAACTACCTTCCCAACCTGACACAACCCTCTCCAGTCCACCTATCGCCCACACCAGTCCACCTATCGCCCACACCAGCAGCGATATTGACATTCTGACCAGTCAGGAGCACCAGATTTCTTGGAGTTCACCTGATAGAAGACGTCACCTGGAATGTTAGCAGCACCACCCTAGTCAAGAAGCGTCTCAATCGTTCCTAAACAGCACGTACCACTGGAGGATGCCCACCGTGAACGAACCATCACCTTGATGTAGGCGCCTTTTGGTACAGTGTTCCCTCCTGTTCTGCGATATACTTTACCTCTTCTGGGGCCTTTGTTTGCGCATAGTGTCTCTTCAGTCTCCACGACCCATGACAACCCTTGTATCCAGCCCCCCAGTTTCACATTGTCTTGTGTTTTGCACTTCTAGTACTGTGAAAACCCTTCCATTGTCACTTGCCATTCGTATGCACGTTTGTCCTGGGAGAACGTTAATCATTCCACTGTATACCTGTATGTGGATGCTATGACAATAAAGTCCACTTGTCTTGTTCACCAGTCTTACAGATTTGCACCCCTGCCACTTCCGGAGGCTGAGCGGCACTAACAGGTTGTGAAGCAGGTCTGTAGGGTTGCTTACGCAGTTCTCGGATACAAGTCCATCACACTGTCACCGCTGGGCAGCTCTGACCACAATGTCATACATGTTACCCCAATGTAAAACACAGTTTCACAAATTGCAAGGGTTCGATTGCTACCCATCACCACCAGGACCATAAGAAAGTGGACGGAGGAGGCTGGGCTCTGCAGGACGGCTTAGAGGAGACAGACTGGTACATACTCTGCGAGTCATATGGTGCAGGCAGAACTGAGGGGAAAAACCACTACAGGGCGAAGCAGGACCATAAGCCACAGCAGAACAGCAGGAAGGAGGTGGGGAATAGGATGAGGACCATTTCCAGCTACAAATCAGCCAGAGACACTACGGTGGAAGATAACTCAGACGGGGCTAATGAGTCCAATCTATTTTTCAACAGATTTGATGCTCACAAGTCAGTCGACCCTTCCCCCAAAGCCACCAGCCTCAGTGCGTCGGCTTAAAGCCTGTTCACACTCCTCCATATACACACATGCGTGTACGCTTATGACACAATTGACGTAAATGCTGTCCTTCTGCAGTCGACACCAAGATTTTGTACCCGCACATCCAGCAAACTCACTGGTCCCCATCCACTGGGCATGTCTCGGTTTTTAATATTGTCTTTACATCCTCCCATGTATTCTGGGCATTTGCATATTGCTGTTTTATTAATATATGAACTATATTGAACCATCGAATGTACATTCAAAAGATTTTGAGCACCAGGTTTCTTCATACATTTTAAAGTATTTAAAATATGTGTTAGTATAAAATAATGGCACAATTCTTCATGAAAGGTGCAAAATGCATATTCTCAAATATTTGGATCTATGAATGGCGTATTTTCCCAAAATAAATATACTACTTACTCATTCGTCATATTTATTTCATTTATTATTATGGCACCTTGAGTTTCTTAAACCTACAGTGCAATAGCTTCATATCTGTATATATCATGCTTACATAGTTACTTCACAACAATGCAATATGTACAGCTCTTGTTTACTGAAAATATGATTGTTAGGAAATGTTATAATGCTATTTATGTCATTATGAAGGCAGCTACTAAATTGAGTTGTACTTGTTTAATTCATTCATGCAATAACAAATAAAAATCCTTAAGAAGGCATTTGCATTTATACATATCATGTATACTATTGTCCAGCCAGTAACAGTTCAAATGTGAAATGTAACTTCACTGCCATTTGAGGGATGCAGTGCCATGACTGCAATAAGCTGGGAAATTAACCACAATAAATGGTATGAACCCCTAGCTATTGATTCAAAAATAAGGGTTACAAAGTACACTAGGGTGCTTATTTGAGTGGTTATTTGAGTTCTGCATTTTAAGACAATAATACATTTTAGTCTAACCTGCCATCTATTTTCCATTACCAGAGGTGGAAATTTCCAAAAAAAATCCAGACCAGGATTTTGTTTCAACCAACCAACTGAGTATGAAGAGTCACAGTCACAGAGTTCTCAGCTGGTTGGTTGAAATTAAATCATGGCCTGGATTTATACTTTCTGGACCTGAAATTTCCACCTCTGTCCATAACTGTTCTTATAGTGAACAGGAAACAAAGGCAAGGGAGAGCAGGGAACACACTCACATACTCTGGGAAATCTCAACTTTTAACTCCACTTATTCAGGAGTACAGTGGGATTTGGCCCAATGCTCAGATTCTCCCTGCAGCAGAGCTAACCAGTGAGCTGGGTTAAGAGCTCCCCCTACCCGTCAAGTTTGAGTATTACAGTGGGGCTACATCCCAAAATGGTTTTTTGACAACTCCCTCACTCCCTCGATAACTCACTGTCTAAAGTTGAAAGTTCATGATGCTGACAAGGGAAGGAATGAATGTGTGAGCAAGGAAGGACGAAAAGACGAAAAGTGGTATTGAGATATACTTACATCCTCGATGACTTAGCATGTCCCGCCCGTAGGTGTGAAGTCATCAGGTTCATCACTGAAGTTTTTTATTTCCACACACCTCCAGCAAAGACCAAATTCTGGGGCTGCATTCCTCGAAGGACACAGTCTACATAGTCTGTGCAGGCTGAGTCCTTCGAAGGTCCGTGCAATGAATCTTGGGATATGCTGGACTATGGAGAATCTCTTAGGTGTATCTTCTGTGAGTCTGCAAAAGAGGGACACATTTCTAAACTGCTTCTGAAAGAGCTTCTAAAGGGGACAACCTTCTGGTGCCACTGTGACTCATGCAGAGTCTTATGTGTGAAGTGCAGCATGAGCAGAATGCAGCCCCTGAATTTGGACGCAGTTTGGCTGTATCCCGGCTCGGTAACTGGAGCGGCGCGTCATGACTCACGGGTAAGGACGGGAACAACTGGTGATGGCCAGACTGTCCTTTTTGACAATGCTTTCCTTCCATTCAACCTTCAAAGAAAGCAACCTACAAAGGCTACGCCTTCTTAGGCCGCAACCTTTGAGAGATGCAGCCCCCAAATTCAGACACAGCTATTGAAAGCAGCTCCACCATTGCCGTGTAGGGTGACCAATCACACATTGAGGGGGTGTCACTACTGGGATCAAATAGGGTATGGGTAGGGACCAGTTAGGGTTCTTTTACAGTTTATTTTTTGAAAAGTCTCCATTTTCATTCATCCACACTGCAACTGTGCTGCTGCCTTGTTGTGGCCGGGGTTGCTCGCGTGCCTCCGTGGCTATAAAGGCTATTACGGTGGGGGCTCATGCCCTCAGTAGGTTCAGCCATGCCAGGCAGGTTTCTAGAGTAGAGGCCAGACAAAAAGCAGCAACTGGCCCTCCAGGTTGGGGGTTGGGCGTGGGGTTAACTATCCCATCCTGTAAAAAACATTCCAGTTACAGAAACATTGACGAATAAAAACCAAATCGTACGCCTGCCTGAAGAAGGTGCCCCAGCAATGGGGACTGTGACGCTTACCAGCCAAACCCCCAAGGGAGCTGGTAGGCCGATACACCTTCTGAAGACAAGGAAATCCATCTTCGTGGGGACATGGAACATCAGAAGCATGTTTCAGGCTGGCAAGGCTGAAGGAAATGGCGCGCTGTGACCTCTCAGCCCTGGGCCTGGCAAAAACACGATGGATGAGGTCAGATTGACATGAAGAGGAGGCAGCAAACCATACGGAGGGAGGGGCCATCATGTGGGTTTGATATCCCACTGGGTATCAAACCCACACAAACACTGCAAGAGCATGCAGAGCAGATACACAGAGACAGGGGTGGGTATCAAAGCCTACATTATAATTCACTTCTCTGTCCAATTAATGAAGTTGGTAACTGCAGACACCTGTTAAAGAGCCCATATCTTTACAGCTGCATCGTTACAGTGCCATAAGCCTCGGCGGCTGTAAATTCTTCAGCTCTAACAGAGGTTTTGCAGTTCCTTGCAATCTGTTATATGGAGGAGTCCACAGACCTAATTGTACATCATAAATCATTAATTAGATTAAATTGTTTGCATCTAATTTGACACAGTTCCAAAAGCTGTTATTATCCACTTATGGAAAGATAGTAAGATTAATCTGGCACCTAATAAGAGGATTAGTTTATTACCTATAATTCTGGCCTTAATTTTATTACCAAACGCTGTCAGTGTTTCATACTCTGTCCCTTGAATAGTTGTTTAGGCCAGTGGCCCCCAGCCCCCGGGCCGCGGACCAGTACCGGGCCGTGGGTCATGTGGTACTGGTCCGCGGGCTGCACAGAAAAAATAAAACACTTCAGTCACGAAATATTTACCGCTAAAAATAGTCCCACAAGCTAGTAAGATGTATAAAAAGCAAATGTCTCTTGATCGTTGGGCTCTTACTGATTCAGCGTTGCGGTGATGTCAGATTTTTTATGCACTGTGTATTTGTTTTTGTGATAAATCTTGAATTATTTTAATAAGATGTTCAAAGTTTACCGTGGCGACCAGAGAGCGTTAGCGTGCTGAGTGGATGTTACCCGTATTATGTTGTTGGCTCGATGTTATGAGGATGCTGTTAATAAAGCTGTGAATACACATTGGATTTACGTTTATTATTATATTTTAAAGATACCCCATTATTATATTTTTAAAATATCCCCATTTTTATACGTATAATTTATTCGTATAAACACGCATACGTATATTTATCTGCCACTCCTTAAAGGCCGGGCCGTGAAAATAGTTTCTGATATTACAGTAAACCGGTCCGTGACGAAATAAAGGTTGGGGACCACTGGGTTAGGCTAACTCAAGGTCCTGGCAGGCTCTCAGCCTGTCCCAGGGAGCACATGCCATGAAGCAGAGGCACTAGGGATGCCAGTTCACCACTTTTGACACACAAGGAGCATGTGAACTCTGCTTGTTTGAATATGACATTTAGCATGGGGGAACTCATGCTCATTTTGATTCCTAGCTTGGCTGGTAAGTGGACTTTTCCGCTATTAAAATCCTTTGGTTGGACAGATTTTCAGCTACATGCAAACCGATTTAACAGACAAGTGAAAATGTACTCAGAAACAAAAAAGAATGCCTGCTAAAGACAACAGTAATTTTGTGTAAGAATGCTGAATAAATGCAGTTTATTTATGTTTTCCTAATAATTTTAAAACACTCCAGAATGATTACAAAAACTGTTTGCATAACTTTAATAGGTCAATGTCAATTCATTCCAGAAGGCTGGATTGCACAAGATAAATTAGAAGAAAAACACACAACTATTCAGGACATCAGGTCATTCTAACCTGAAACATTTTTAAGCTAAAGAATATTAGCTGGAATTATTAAAATAGGAACACATGTAATAGTAAAATAACTACAAATAATTGGTGCAAGTTTTGCAGGGTAAATTTGTACAGTTTGGGGAGAATCATGTAGGCGTGACTTGGCAAAAACCACTGGAGATAAGATAAGAGCAGCACAGAGCTAGAATGAGGCACCCAGTACTGTCACAAATCTCTACTTGTCATTTCATTCACGTTGTCTGGAGGAACCACTTGGAAAGCACCATTTTTGAAACTGCAGGACAATCAAGCATTAAATATTAAAATGAGATTTTGCAACGGAAATGAAAATCCATGTTCTGGATCAGTGTTCTACATCTGGACACTCATTTAGTTATGACGCACCCTATACAGAGATCAAGTTCCCTGAAAGCAAGATTTATCAATACAAATATAAAGCACAATTCTGTCTGGTGGCTCTGAGAATGACATAATCAAAGCAGGACTGAAAATCAGTGCGGACGTAGATATCACAGAACTGGCCCCTAGGATCTTTGTGCTTCAGGTCAGTGAAATTATATTCCAGATATTTAAATGGTTATTTGCTTTATTTCATATTATTTCACGATCTGTAGGAACACACTGATAAACTCTTTACATCACTAAAGTCAAAAGTAAGAGATCGATATTTTTGATTTCAGCTTTTGAATCCACTTACCCAGGAGTACAGTGGGATTTGGCCCAATGCTCAGATTCTCCGTGCAGCAGAGCTAACCAGGAAGTTTGGACAAGACCTCCTCCTACCTGTCAAGTTTGAATATTACAATGGTGGTGACAGGTCAACTTTTACAGGGGGATCCAGGTCATTTTCCAACTGACCCTGAAAACAATGTCTATCAGCTGCCGGAGGTCAGAGATTTCGAAATAATATTACAGACACTTTAGGCCCGAACTTTATGGACACACGTAAACCATTATTAAAGTAATGAATACATTTCTGTAATAATTTTCTAAAAATATCCAAATATACACAAATAAGTAACATGTCAATGGGAATAATTTCAAATGAAATATTGGCACAATTTCATGGTCTCCGGTCTGGCAGCCTGATATTGCAGAGATCTGCTCTGCCAGCTTCATCCTGCAGCAAAGAGGCCGTGACCAAATCATCATCACGAAAGCCAAGGATTACACCAACTGTGAGGAGAAAGTCCATTGGAATATTGGCATGACCCACCTATTCAGTTCCTCCCCCTACAGAATGGTGGGTTTACTTCTGAGATGTGCTCTTTACGTATCAGAATCTTTATTATTCACCAAGTACCAAGTAAACAAGGAATTCCTCTTGGTGCATGTGTCAAGATAATGTCAAGCCAATAAAAAGTATAGACAAAGATAAAGATATACAAAATGAAAGGTGATAGATATACAAGAGATATATAAAAACAAAAATGGACTATACACAAGAAATGTATACAAAATTTGTACAAAAGAAACTGAATAATAGGATTTACATTGTAACAATGTAGCACTGAAACAAGTTAAAGTGCATCTGTACATATGTGTTCTGATTGCAGTGGTGAAACAGTGGAATGGGAATGGTTGTTATTCAGAAGGATTATGGCATGGTATGAAATAGACGGTAATTGTGTGCATTACACTGCATAATAAAGTGCATGTGCAGTTTAAGGCAGAGGGATGTCAGAGCATCCTTGTTTAGAAGGCTGGTAGACTGAGGAAGGAAGTTATGGAGGTGGTGGTTTGCAGCTGAGTATGCAGCTGTGTGTGCTTGCTGTACTACTGAAAAGGTTACAAATATATCCTTAATTGTTGCTAATAGCTTTAACTATGATAACTGTTTGATCCTTATTTTGTCCTGCAAAGAACTTATAAGGTTCTGCCACATGCAAATACATCCTGTGATCCCTTAAAACTTATAATGGTGTCCTGATTGCTGATGTGACCTTCAAAGCAGTGTACCAGTTTTCCCCGCTCAGTGAGATGAATGGCACCGTTCTCACACAGGCCAATTGCACTTCATTGTTCTTTTGTGTTCTCCAAACACCCTTTTCTCAATTAAACCAGTCACTTCCTTGTTTTTAATATCATTGTTTCTTATTAGTCAGAGACTCACCCTGGTAAAAGTGGAAAAAACCACATGGAACATTTCCAGATGTAGACTTTCGGACTCGAGGGACAATTAAGTATCATTTTGCTTCAGAAGCACAACAAATGTCAATTAACCTTCTCCAAACAGAGAACCTGGAAGCAGAAGTAAGTGTGAGAGTGTTTACCATGGGGAAAATTATTTGGTGTTTCTTTTTATTTTCGTATAGAAATATAAATATACACTAAATGCTAAAATATCACTTTAGGTAATTAACATTCTACAGCAGTTGGTGCTGAAAAATGTTGAGAAGGTGCACAGTGATGCCATGAACCAATGTTTTACAGTAATACAAATGTTACAGGTGTGTTCCCATGAGAAAATCAAGTTCTCTGGAAGCCCTTTGAAAATTTTCATCAATAAAGGTAAGCTTTGTATGCTAACAATGTGACACATCTTAAAATGACCAGGATAATCCAAAATTATCCAAAAAGACTTTTCTTTCTTTTTTCTGTGATACAATTTTACTCATAAAATTTCACCTGTCAGCATTGTTAATAAAGGAGACACTCAGTTCCTGGCTCGTGAAATTCGAGCTTGGCTGGCTGTTTGACTACGTTAACATACTACAGTAGGAGCATAAAACACGTACAGTAGCGAGATCAGTAAAAAGCCATGTCATCAGTGGGTGCAGGAGAAATACAAGATACAACAATGGCCTCTAAAAGTAGCGTCAGTCTGCTAAGTCAGAGATCAGTCTCAAATCTTCAGTCTCCTCCAAGTTTGTGGTAAAGGCTGCATCAAAGGCCAGCTCTGCGCCTCCAAGTTTGTGGTAAAGGCTGCATCAAAGGCCAGCTCTGCGCCTCCAAGTCCTCTGTTGTTGAAGCAGCTGCTGGATCTAGAGCATCGGCTGAAGGCAGCTTATGCTAAGAGATAATTAGACATTAAACGAGAAAAAGCAAAATTGGAAGCAGACTTAGAAGCACTGGAAATTGTTAAAGAAGCGGCTGCCGCATGTGCAATGGCTGAAATCTTAGAGGCAGCTGCCGCTATAGAAAATGAAGACATGCAAAGTGTCAGAAGTTCTGCTCTATCACAACTGGCCCAAAGGAGAACAGAAGAGTATGTGCAACACCAAAAACTCCTATTCAGAAAACATCACCTCTGGTTGCAATGGAGAGGACGATGCTTGACTTCATCACGCTTTTGTAGAATGATAGTAGACATGCAACCAACAACATATGTTCCACTCACCTACCACATGACCAGTAAATCCTTCTCATAATGCTAATGCTCCACCCATGATGGACTTTGCTAGGTTCCTAGTAGAGGTCGAACGATATATCGGCTGGCCGATATATCGGCATCACCCAATATCCAAGTGTAGTATGCCGATCAAGTGTGAAAGAGAACGCAAAGTTAGTTTCGTCCGCTTGTTGGGCTCACAGACATTTTTTTAATCGTTAAAACATTTTAAACATTGTTAAAATTAGAATTATGACCATATCAGCCTGATGTTATCAGTTCTGTTTTTTTCTAGTGTCAAAGTGTTTCACTCTGTGTGTGGGGGGTGGAGTGTCAAAGTGTTTCACTCTGTATGGGGGGTGCGGAGCAGCCGACTCTCTCAAACACGTTATTGTTTACAAGTTGTATTGTGTTTTTGTTATTTAAGTTTATATTTAAATTTACACAAGTCAGTATTCAATATATGCTAAGTTGAGAAATTTTGTGTATCGTTTGTTATTATTAGTGTGATATTTTACCATGCAAATACAGGGGAAAACATCCAATTATCGGCCAAAAAAAATCAGCAGCATATATCGGCCATGACTCCTAAATATAAGCATCGGCTATTGAAAAACCCATATTGGACGACCTCTAGTTTCTAGAACGTAGAGAGCTAGTCACTACAGGCCTTTCTAAGTTTGACGACACACCAGAGGGCTTCAGGGCATGGCAGTCATCATTCCTCAATGTCATAGGGGATTTGGGTGGCACGTACAGTGAACAGTTGGACCTACTAGTAAAATGGCTTGGCAAAGAGCCATCTGACCATGTCAAAAGAATCCGTGCCGCGAATGCTACCCACCCACGAGCGGCACTCCAGCTGTCTTGGGAGAGGCTCCAAGAGTGCTACGCCACACCAGAGATGGTTGAAAATGCCCTATTCAAAAGACTGGACAGTTTTCCTCGTCTGTCAGCAAAATAAAACACAAACCTTAGAGAACTCAGTGATCTTCTTATGCAGCTGTTGGCAGCTAAGAACGATGGAGACCTTCCTGGTTTAGCATACCTCAATACTCCTCGTGGGATAAAGCCTACTGTGGAAAAACTGCCATCAGGCTTACAGGAGAAATGGTTCCTCATTGGTTCCCGGTATAAAGAAGAACATGGAGTAACCTTGGAGTAACCTTTCCGCCTTTCTCCTTCTTTATTGACTTCATGTATAGCCAAGCCAAAGCAAGGAATGATTCAAGTTTTGTCATGTCAAGTAGCGAACAGCTTTCTAGCAAAGGTGAGAGAACTCCTTTTAAAAATAGTGGGTACATAAGACAGATGTCTTGTCAAGTGTTGATAGAAGCCCCAAAGACAGTGACTTCACTCGATACTGTCCCGTTCACAAGAAAGCTCACCCTCTAGCAAGGTGCAGAGCCTTTAGAATGAAAACACTGTTAGAGCGAAAAAACATCCTGAAATAAAACAAACGATCTGTCTGTCTGTTTGTACCCCATGATGGATTTAATGTCAGACCTGTGTCTGTCTGTGTGTGTGCTTGTAACCCATGATGGATATGATGTCAGACCTGTGTCTGTCTGTGTGTGTGCTTGTAACCCATGATGGATATAATGTCAGACCTGTGTCTGTCTGTGTGTGTGCTTGTAACCCAT
>JAODKF010000038.1:9862241-9877766 GCA_026779585.1 Mormyrus proboscirostris | reverse complement strand
GATGGATATAATGTCAGACCTGTGTATGTCTGTGTGTGTGTTTGTACCCCATGATGGATATAATGTCAGACCTGTGTCCGTCTGTGTGTGTGTTTGTACCCCATGATGGATATAATGTCAGACCTGTGTATGTCTGTGTGTGTGTTTGTACCCCATGATGGATATAATGTCAGACCTGTGTATGTCTGTGTGTTTGTACCCCATGATGGATATAATGTCAGACCTGTGTATGTCTGTGTGTGTTTGTACCCCATGATGGACTGACATTAATGTAGAATATCCCCCTCACCATTGGTGTGCACTGTGTCCCCATAGGTGCTGAGCTCAAACCTTCAGCAAAAGTGTAAAAATATTAAAAAGTATATAGAATCCATGTACATGCTTTTGAATTTTATTTAACCCACATTAGAGAAAGAATATTTTCTGCATGAATCTTCTTACATAGTCCATGAATTAAAAAATGGGATCATTCTTGTACATGCCTAGAATCATATGTTAGATAAACCAAGCATAAAAGCCATTTTATGGTTTTTGTTGTCAGCTGCAGGCAGGGGAGACAAATCTTCTTCAGCAGGAATTAAATCAGAATCATCTAAATAGCAACATGTCTTTAGGTTTCAGTTCCTGCCAATGTTGAGTTTTACTTAAAATTCAGGAGTCAGAGTGTTAAGTGATTCCTAGGCAAGCCCCCACTCTTACGGCACCCTACACTACCAAGTGGTCCAGGGGTTATTAGGGCACTATAATTTAGTTAGAAAAAATAAAATACCAACCAACAACTAACTAGCATACATAAACTTACCTTCCCTCAAAACACAAAGAAACAAACATAACAAATCTGCCCTTACTCCCAGGAGAAAAGCACATTCAAACAAAAATGGCACCCACCTCCCTGCCAAGCTCCCAAAACATAAACTAATTACAACACACAAAAAAGAATGAAGGGGAAAAAATACACATCAAATCTTTAAAAAAAAAAAAAACAGGCCAAACAACCAGCCTGCAATCTGAACAAAATAGCCACAACAGCCAGCCAATCTGCAGGAACAGCCAAGTAATTCTCTCTCACACTCTCTCCCTTCTGAACAGGAACAGCCGAACTTTTATCCCCAAGCAAGATGTCTTCTCAGCCAACCAAAATGGGTCTTGTTAATTAAGGGGCGGGGACGTGCTTGTTACGTTGTTATCTTCAAGGCCTGTTCATAGAATGGAGTAGAAAACTAACTTTGTTTGTACCACTATTATCCACAGAAAGCTCTGTCAATGGTGACAGCAAATAACAACTCAATTCAACTAAAGCAATTACAGTAGCATCAATTCATGTCACACAGCTGATGACCTCACAGCTGGTGGCACCTCCCGAAGTTACTGCTAATCACATGAACACATAATCTTTGTTACATGTAATAGGGGAGACATAATTTGAGGGCTGAAAATATGATGATAAACTTTAAAATCCTGATTTGTATACTTTCAAAAATTTCTAAACTTCATTGTAAAATTAATATAAGTACATATGAATACCTGGCAAAACATTGTTTAATCCTACGCTTACTGTAAATGCTATTGCAGTACCAGTTTTTATTGTAGTAAATAGTAGTACCTGATGAATGGAGACAAGGGCACCTCATCAATCTCCCCAAGAAAGGTGACCTATCCAGCTGCAACAGCTGGTGAGGCATCGTGCTCCTGTCTGTTCCCAGCAAGATCCTGACGCATCATGCTAGAGAGACTGAAGGAGGTTCTAGACAAGAGATTGAGAGACGAACAGGCAGGCTTTCGGCAAGACAAGTTGTGTATCGACCACATCACCACTCTGTACGTTATCATAGAGCAGTCCCTTGAATGGCAATCTCCACCCAAGACATAGTCCCACCCACCCAAGTTCATCGCCATCATCCGGCAACTGTACGCCAGTTCCACATGTCAGATTATCCACAAAGGCAAGCTGACGGAGCCCTTTGAGGTCAAGACTGGAGTGAGGCAGGGCTGCTTGCTGTCGCCGACCATCTTTTGGAAGTGGACTGGATCATGAAGAACACCACCAAGAACGGCAACACAGGAACTTGATGGACCTTCACCAAGCAGCTCGATGACCTCGACTTCATGGATGACGTCAGCCTACTGTCTCACTGACAACAAGATGCACAGCAGAAACTGAATAGACTCGCAGAGGAAGCAGGCAAAGTTGGGCTCAAGATCAACACCAAAAAGACAGAAATCATACGGATAAACAACAAGCAGCAAAATCAAATCCAAATACAAGGATCCAACATTAGTGATGTCGACAAGTTTGTCTACCTGGGCAGCGTGGTGAGCAAGGATGGAGGAGCAGACGAGAACATCAAAAGCCGCATCAACAAAGACAGGCATGCATTCAATACCCTGCGGCCCATCTGGAAATCTACCGCACTTCCCAGACAGACAAAAATCCGCATCTTCAACACCAGTGTGAAAGCAGTTTTACTGTATGGTTCAGAAACCTGGAGACTGACCAAGACAGCAACCACCAAACTACAGGTGTTCATCAACAGATGCCTTCGCATTATCCTACGCATCAGATGGCCAGAAAAGATCTGCAATGCCGCCTTGTGGGAAAGAGCAAAGCAGACCCCCATTGACCAAGAGATCCGAGAGAGAAAATGGGGCTGGATAGGCCACACTCTGCGCAAGAGCCCGGACAATGTCACAAGGCAGGTGCTGGAGCGGAACCCACAGCGAAAGAGAAAAGCAGGCAGGCCAAGGGAGACGTGGAGACGCTGCACTGAGCGAGAGGTGAAGGCGACCGGATGGACATGGGCTCGGCTGAGGAGAGACGCCCAGAATCGAGTTCGCTGGAGGAGTGTCGCCGAGGCCCTATGCTCCCACGAGGAGCAAATGGATTAACTAACTAACTAGTTGCTATTGTAAATTGTAAATAGTTGCTGTCGGTGTTAACGGTTGCATTCCCCTACTGTCATGTGTGTGTTTGCCAGTGTCTTGTGTGTGCCTGTCCGATCCCTTGCATAAATCTCGTACCGCTTGTGCATCTTACACCTTGGTGTCTGACAACCTTGTGTTTCCGCTCTGTGTAATAGGTTCGGTGTTCGTTGGGTGCATGTTGTAGTCCTTTTAAGGACAAATAAAGAGCGCGTTTTCCCCAGCAAGCGACTCTCCTTGTCTCTCCCTGCTCCCATGATGCCTCGGTCCGCCCGGTGCCAAAATACATCGTATAAGCAGATAAGTAAAACTGGAAATCCCTATTAAAAAACAGAAAATAAAGTAAAATGTAAAAAAATTTCCTAAAAAAAATTGCAATAATGTAATGCCAGTGGAACATTTGTCCATGTTTTTTGTTTCTTTCTTTGTCTCATTACCATAAATCTCCTGATCTGATTTATATTGGGTTAAGACAACTTACAGTAAGCGTACAGGTTATTAATAAACTGTTAACATCTTAGCTGTTTTTGGTAAGAAAACAATACAGTATCAGAAGCAGTTTTTAATTTTGAATTTTAAAGATGTCAATATTTCAGAATTTGGCACAAAATGTCCTCTCTGTTGATAACAATTTTGTAAACAAAATTTATTTTAGATAATGTAGCTACTCACACTTTAAATTTAACATTAGAAAGTTCTGGCCTTTAACATCACATATTAGTTGCATATTTTTATGTTAAATCTAGTTATTATTTATTTAAATTTAAGATAAAACATAAACTGCTTGTGAACACCTGAGACTTAACATGGACGTTGATCTTTAACGCATGACAAAAGAAGGCAGGGTCACCTAACCAAAGGTGACTGTGACCTGAGCATCACAGCCAATAGACAATTACATCAGCGAAACAAATAACGGGCGACCTTTATTTAATATAACACAGGGTTAGGGTGATGTGCTATCAGTTACCGATAAGGGTCTGAATGGTGTATGGCCAGGAAACGTGAATTATTCCTTATAAAAGGCAGCTGGTGTCTACAGCTCCGTGCATCTCAGCTACCATGAGAGCAGTTGTTCTTGCTCTGACTCTAGCCCTTGTGGGTAAGTAAATCACTTCTTTGATGAGTTTACATACCTTCGAATTTGCTGAATCAAATGAATGCTACTTTTAAACAAAAGCACAAAAGCTGAACAAGATTAATAAAATATTTATGAAGTTTGTGCTTGACCGCTTGCTTTTATTTCTCGCCAAAGATTGTTTAATTAAGAACGGAACTGTACATTCCAGTATCGGTGTGCTAATATTCGGTTGTTATCCCATTTTACAGAGCTAATCATCCACACAGAATAAGCTAAATGAAATCTATTTCAGGAACAGATTTTCCATTCCTAAAAATTTAATTAAGGTTTCTAAGGAAAGAAATGCTAAACCTAGTATTTTAAAAAAATGTTTATTAACAAGGGTGACATGGTGGCACAGTGGTTAGCACTGTTGCCTCACACCTGGGTTCGAGTCTCTGCCTGGGTTACGTGTGTGGAGTTTGCATGTTCTCCCCGTGTCGTCGTGGGGTTTCCTCCGGGTACTCCGGTTTCCCCCACGGTCCAAAGACATGCTGAGGCTAATTGGAGTTAATAAATTGCCCATAGGTGTGCATGTGTGAGTGACTGGTAACAGTGTGTGAGTGTGGCCTGCGATGGGCTGGCCCCCTGTCCAGGGTTGTTCCCTGCCTCGTGCCCATTGCTTCCGGGATAGGCTCTGGATCTCCCATGACCCAATAGAATAAAGCAGGTTGGAAAATGGATGGATGGAAAATGAATGTTTATTAACAAATGTTTCACGTCATATCTGTTTTCATTTATTGTCACATCAAAAAGAAGGGTTTTAAATTCACCATCTTGCTTTTTGTTTTCTAGCGAGTCAGCAGGCTAAACTAAGTAAGCAGACCTCACTCATTATCTCATCCCTAATATACACTGAAATGTCATTGGCATTTAAATTTCAAAAATAAGGCATATCCCTAGCAAAAATCCCAACGCTTCCTTTTCCAGCACCAGGCTTCGATAGCAGTAAGACCTATGTCTACAAGTACGAGGCTGTCATCTTGGGTGGTCTACCAGAGGCGGGCTTAGCCAGAGCTGGGCTGAAGATTATCAGCAAGTTTCTCATTAGTGGCATCACCCAGGACACCTACCTGCTGAAGGTATCTAACTTGGAGTAAAAGAAAAATTTCTATTAGGAAGAACAAACAAAGTATAAAGCTCTATGGGAAGATAATGGGACAGTGCAGATTAACCTACTTTCATCAAGATCAGTTTCTTGAAGCTTGAGTGTTTCCGATGAGGAAATCCGATATTTGTGTTTTATTTCCAGCTTATGGAACCTCGGCTGTTTCAATATAGCGGCATCTGGCCCAAAGATGCCTTTATTCCTGCTCCAAAGCTGACTCAGGCACTGGCTGCCCAGCTACTGGTTCCCATCAAGTTTGAATACACCAATGGTATGGTGGGCAAGGTGTTTGCCCCTGCCACAGTCTCTGCAACCGTACTCAACATCCACAGAGGAATCCTCAACATCCTTCAGCTCAATGTAAAAAAGACTCCGAATATTTACGAGTTGCAGGAGGTAAGGGTTCTGTGATTATATCGGGGATTTGTGATGCTGCTATGAAGTCTTTGATGCATCATGTCAAACTTTGCATTTCACAGGCTGGGGCTCAGGGAATCTGCAAGACTGACTATGTGATCAGTGAAGACACAAAGGCGGAGTGCATTTATGTGACCAAATCCAAGGATCTGGGCAACTGTCGGGAGAGGGTCATGGCCGACATTGGAATGGCTTACATGCAGTCGTGTGACAAGTGCCAGCTGGTAATGTAAACGTTTACTCCCATCTCTGGGCAACGTACTGATCGCTTTGCAGTGGAGGTCTCACAAACCTGGCTTCTCTTTACAGAGAGGAAAGAATTTGAGAGGAGCTGCAGCCTACAACTATGTCTTGAAGTCTGCTGACACTGGATCGCTAATCACTGAAGCAACAGTGCAGGAGCTACATCAATTCACACCTTTCCACGAGATGACCGGAGCTGGCCAGATGGAAGCAAAGTAATGCATATACATCTAGCATAAAATATCCTGACCAAAAGAGCTGCATATGTCATACCGTTAAATGAATATGTTTTGTTTCCTAGACAAACCGTAGCCTTTGTAGAAATCCAGAATGTTCCAGTGCAGCCCATGCAAGGTGACTACCTGCACCGTGGATCCCTGCAGTACGAATTTGCCTCTGAGCTTCTCCAGACTCCCATTCAGCTCATCAGAATCAACAATGCCCAGTCTCAGGTGTTGCATTCTGTTCCTTAAACCTACCATCTCATTTTATTGTATTAAATTGTTTTTAAGGAGCCATTTATGCAACATTTCTCAGCTACCACAATCTGAATAAAATCCAGACGTATATAAAAATAGCCTGTTTTATTTCTGTTTCCAGATTTTTGAGATCTTGAATCACCTGGTCACAAACAACATAGATGAGGTTCATGAAGATGCTCCCCTGAAGTTTGTTCAGCTGGTCCAGCTCCTGCGTGTGGCCAAATCTGACATCATTAATGCCATCTGGGCTCAGGCTAAAGCTAAACCCACCTACAGGTATGTCGACGGAAAGGTTAAAGGCTGCGGAAACAGTACAGTAAGCAAGGATATAATAATATTTAATGAGTGCTATATTTCTGTTTGGCCACATAAGGAATAAGCGGCTTTCTTTTTTAGACGTTGGGTATTGGATGCTGTACCTGCCATTGGAACAGATGCTGCTTTGAGGTTCCTCAAGGAGAAGTTTGTTGCTGATGAGTTGACTGACGCTGAGACAGTCCAGGCTTTGCTAGCTGCTCTTCACCTTGTGCGTGCTGATTTGGACACTGTCAAGCTGGCTGCTGTGAGTAACTGATTGGCCCTTTAAATCTACAGCACAACATCAGTAAAATAAATAGTAAATGTCCATGTTTTTCTTTCTTCTAGACTCTGGCATTTCACCGCAAAATTCAGGAGCACCCCGTTCTGCGGGAGATTGCTATGCTTGGTTATGGTTCTCTGGTGTACAAGTTATGTGTGGCAGAATCTGATTGTTCAGCTGAAGTCCTGAAGGTAAAATTACAACAACTGCTTATCTCCAGTGTGTACAAGATACTTTTATGGGTACCACTCATGGTAATCTTCATTTTTTTCCATTCAACAGCCTCTCCACGAAGTTGCAGCCGACGCTGTCACTAAAGGCAATGTGGCAGACATCGCTTTAGCTCTTAAAGCTCTGGGCAATGCTGGTCATCCTGCCAGCCTCAAGACAATCGTGAAACTCCTGCCTGGGTTCGGCTCTGCGGCCGCTTCCCTCCCAGTCAAGGTTCAGGTTGATGCTGTGATGGCTTTGAGGAACATCGCCAAGCAGGAACAAAGAAAGGTAAGTGTAGTCAAACATGATTTAAGAAGGACCGGCTGTCGTGGTTCAAGTGTGAACTTCAACTAGTATTAGTAATCAATAAGACGTCTATTTGTTGGTTTGGTCCAGGTACGAGAAACTGCCCTGCAGTTGTTCATGGACTGGAGTGCCCACCCAGAAGTGCGCATGGCCGCCTGCATCGTGCTGTTTGAGACCAAACCTCCTCTTGGTCTAGTAATTTCCCTAGCTGATTCCCTGCGGAAGGAGCCCAGCCTTCAGTTGGTTAGCTTTGCCTATTCTCACATGAAGGGCCTGACTAGGAGCACCACCCCAGAACTTGCCCCAGTGTAAGAGGACTGCATCACTTCAGGCCTTTACTATAGAGGTGTAGTACTTGATTTCAATGTCAGGCTAATTGTTCTCTTCACGTTTGCATGTAGTGCCGCTGCTTGTAATGTGGCTGTGAAGATCCTGAGCCCTAAACTGGACAGGTTGAGTTATCGCTTCAGCAAAGCCATTCATCTAGATGTCCATTGCTGTAAGGCATTATTCTACTTGCCTGGAATGTTTTATGACTGATGATTGTGTTGTCATTGCATTTAATTATTGATTGATATATATAAATTACCACTTTAGTTTAATCTAATGATTTCATGAGTCGTAAACGGATGATTGTTTTGGAAGCTGACCTGATGGCCGGAGCCGCAGTCAGTGCATTTATCATCAACGACGCCGCCACCATTCTACCCAGAGCCCTTATAGCCAAAGTCCGTGCCTACATAGTTGGAGCAGCAGCTAATGTTCTGGAGGTGGGAGCAGTTTGCTTAATGTATCTTCCAGTTTTAGGAAAGTTGTGCATTCTTTAGCTGACCAAGCTACTTGTCGGTCTCAGTTTGGCGGGAGAACCGAAGGAATCCAGGAAGCCCTCCTGAAAATGCCCGCTACCACACAGAACTCCGACAGGATCACCAGGATGAAGCGCATCCTGCAGGCTGTAGGTGTCAGACGCATTCTGGAGACTTATCATGCAAACTTAAAGCTGTCATTATTTCCATTAGGAAATGTATAAAATATTATTACCTTTTTCCCCCAAGCTGACAGACTGGAAATCATTGCCTGTAAACCAGCCACTGGCTTCAATGTATGTGAAACTGTTTGGCCAAGAAATTGCTTTTATCAACATTGACAGAGACATCATCGAGCAGCTAACACAGGTATCTTGTTAAACAAAATGTCAGTTTATCAAAGTCTTTTTGCTTCTTTTATATTATCCAGCTGTTTGTTGTATTGTCTGGCTGTGACCGTGATGTTTGTCCCTGGAGTTTAATAATTATACTATATTTAAACTGATTTAGAAAGCTGATATAATTATGCTGACACATACCGATGCGAGATGTTCCCTCATAGCTAACTTGTTCCCTGTTGTTGAAGCTTGGAACAGGAGCTGCGGCACAGCAGATCAAGAACGTGCTGAACACACTGCAGTCCGGTGCCACGGTGCGGTGGACCAAGCCTCTGCTGGCTGCTGAGGTGCGACGCATCTTCCCAACCTGTGTGGGAGTCCCAATGGAGCTGAGCATGTACACTGCTGCTGTGGTCTCAGCCAAAGTTAGTGGTGCGTATTACTGCATTCAGAGCAGTGAATTCATGGTCCTGTTTGTTTCCATTTACTGACTATTGGCTACTAATTTATTACTAATATTTATACTTACAGCCCAGGCTACTCTGACACCTCGGCCCACTGAAAACTTTCACGTTGCCCAACTGCTGAACACAAAGATTCAACTGCAGGCCCACATCACACCAAGGTAAAAAAAAAAAAAAACAGACGATTTTAAAGAACAGAAAATTTGACTTTAAACCTACAGGATTTAAAAAGTTCTAAACTGTGTGTTTCTTACACAGCGCCGCTATACACACCTTCGCAGTCATGGGCGTGAGCACAGCCCTGGTTCAAGCGGCAATAATGGCCAAAGCAGAGGCACGTGTTGTGACCCCTCTGAAATTCAGCATTAGAGCCGACATCTCTCAAGGCTATTTCAGTGTTAACGCTCTGCCCGTTCAAGCTGTAGATAACATCACAGTTGTACGGTAAGTCTTGTGTTAAAAACAAACATCATGGCAAATAGCAAATGAAAATTAAACATACCTAAAGGTGTTGGTTTCTGATAACATAAAACCCCAACAGTATTTGAACTTTTTGTACCATCTTCACTTTTTGTTTTTAACAGTGTTGAGGCTTTGGCATTGGCACGAAATATAGAAAACCTTGAAGAAGCGAGAATAATTCCAATGTTACCTGCAGCTTTGGCAGCACGATTGTCAAGGGAGAAGTTCACATCTAACGTGGAAGCTATCACAGAGAGTGACTCTGTAAGCTAACAATAAACGTCTGTGGATACAAAGTATCTAAGCGAATAAATTGCGGACGACGCTGTTGTTCTTTACTTACTTACTGTGTGATGATACCTTGTTCTGCTTTTTTTTAATTCTCCAGTCCATTTCTTCAGAAATCATTGATGCCGATGTGCACATCAACACCCGTGAGAACAAGGGTTCCGTTTCAGCCAGAGTTAACCAGCAGCTGTGTACCACATTGACAAGCTTAGGAGTGCAAACTTGTGCTAAAATTGTCTCTCAGAATGCTGGATTTCTCAGAAACTCCCCCCTCTATAAGCTCGTCGGAGAACATGAAGTGATTGTAGCTGTGAAACCCGGTATGTTGTCTTAAATGTTGCTGCACTTACGTAAGGAACACATCACACTCTGGCAGTTGTACTTTGAGTGATAAAAGATTAAGTAGGTTGAATTCCAATGTCCATAGCTGATGGTGAGACCTTTGAGAAGATAGAGATTGAAATTCATGCTGGACCCAAGGCTGCATCAAAGATCATTAAACAGGTCACTCTGAAAGAGGATGAGGAAACTGCAGAAGGAGCTCCTGTTGTATTGAAACTGAAGAAAATCCTGGAACCTGAAAGGGTGTGTAAATCTGAAGTCTCGGATCCTAAGGATTCTTTATTGCCTGGCAGGTGATTAGTTCTTAATGAATGTTGGAAGTTTTACTCAGAATTGATCTTTGTCCAACTGCAGCGGAAGAGGAACTCCACCAGCTCCAGCAGTCGCAGCTCTAGCTCTTCCTCCAGCTCCTCCTCATCTGCCACTGCAGAAAAAAGCAGACATCCAACCCAGGAAAAGAACAACAGGCAGGATAAAAGGAGCAGCAGTAGCAGTAGCAGTAGAAGCAGTAGCAGTAGAAGCAGTAGCAGCAGCAGTAGCAGTAGCAGCAGCAGCAGCAGCAGCAGTAGCAGTAGCAGTAGCAGCAGCAGTAGCAGTAACAGTAGGAAAAGCAGAAGGTCCCCCTCTACCTCTAAGAAGAATAAAGACAATGGTGGGAATTCCAGCAGCTCTTCCAGCAGCCGTTCTTCCAGCTCCAGTGAATCCGAGGTAATGACTTCCTCCCATTTGCCGCTCCTTCGGAAAACTCAGCCACATGAAACTCAAATCACAACACTTCTTTTCAACAGGAAGAAATATTCACAAAGTTCACAAAGGATCACATCCATCAGGTAAATGTCACATATTGAAAATGGGGTCTTTTGATGGGAAACCAAAAATCTCCATTGTTGTTCATTTGTGAAATGGTTCTGAAGAATTCCTTTGCATTCCATACAGCATCGTAACTCCGGAGCCACTTCCCAGGCTCGGGCCTCTGCTGGTGCCAGGAGCAGCAGTCAAAGCAGTGCTTCCAGCTTTGAAGCTATTTACAGGAAGGTAGGAACACACCACTATTCTTAGAACAGTAAAACCATAGGATGATCATATCTTCGGGTCATCACAATGAACACATCCCAAACTGGCCACCTGCACCATTCTTTTTATCAGTCACGATTCCTTGGAGACTCCATGCCCCCTGCCATCGTGGTTATTGTTCGTGCAGTGAGGGCCAACGGAGCAATGGAGGGATACCAGGCAGCCGCCTACATGGACAATGCTAACGCCAGGCTCCAGGTCATTGTGGCTGCTCTCGACGAGAATGACAACTGGAAGATGTGTGCTGACGGCATCATGTTGAGCAAACACAAAGTCATGGTGAGGTTACACACCGTAACAAGGAAGCGTGACCGGGGAAGGTAGCCGAGATGGTTTTGCAAAATAAAGATCCCGTGATTTCCAACTAGGCTAAGGTCGGTTGGGGAGAAGAATGTCAGCAGTACACAGCAGTTATCAAGGCAGAGACTGGTCGTCTGGACACAGACCCGGCAGCCCGGCTAAAGATAGAATGGGACAATATTCCTCGTGATGTTAAGAGCTACTCAAAGATGTAACGTCTCTCGCCTCAACTATATTGTTTATTGGCAGTTTTATATATTTAAAAACATCACTCAAGCTCCTGCTTTTCCACAACTTTCATACAGGATTTCTCAGTACATCCCTGGTGCTGCTTTGATGGCTGGATTAAGTCAGAGAAGACAAGACAATCGTGAGAGGCAAATTAAGATCACTGTGGCTGCAACTTCTGCCAGGACCATAAATGTTATCATTAAAACGCCAAGGGTAAATGGCATACACACACCTCTCTGTCTGAATGAATGAGCAGCGGCTGAAGCTGGAGTACTGATTATATGTCTATGTGGTTTCATAGATGACACTGTACAAGCTCGGTGTGGCTGTTCCCATTTCTCTGCCTATTGGACAAGATGCTGCTGGAAGGCAAAAAGGAAGGATTTCTGACCAGATTCCCAACATGCTGTATGAAGCTACAGCAGGTTAGTAGAGCAAAGATGAAGTATTTTGATGCTCACAACTGACTGTGCTTTGTGCATAACAAAAATGTCATTTTTGCATTCTATGAAGATTGTACTGTGAGCTATATGATTTGTGTAATGACTGTGGACTGTGTTTTTTCCTTGATCCTTTTAGCCAAGTGCAGTATGACCAGTGAAACTCTGACCACATTCAACAACAGAAGGTACAGAAATGAAATGCCCATCTCCTGCTACCAAATCCTGGCTCAAGACTGCACTCCTGAGCTGAAGTTTATGGTTCTGATGAAGAAGGACCGTGCCACAGAAGCAAAACACGTTACTGTCAAGCTGGCTGACATGTTAGTACAACCGACCTCCATTCCAATTTTACATGACATGATACAATCTGTTAAGCGGTCTTGCGCTTCACTTTCAGAGATGTCGACCTCTACCCACGTGATGGAGTAGTGCAGCTGGTAGTGAATGGAATACAGGTTTCTGCTCTCAACCTCCCGTATGAACACCCTACAGGTGTGCAGTCACCTTGAAATGCTGCACCACTTTGGAGAAAATGCCTATAGAATTGATTTAAGTAGATTCGCATCTGCCTATCAAATATTAAAAAGAACATTTCCTTTTTCTTTTGTTCTACAAATAGCATCCATCAGAATCAGCCAAAATGGCAATGGTCTGTCTTTGTACGCTGCCAGCCATGGTCTACATGAGGTCTACTTTGACAAAAACACATGGAAGGTAAATTCAGCCCATTGGAAACTTGCCATCAATTTATTTTCCATATGAATTATCCAGTAGAGTCACTGATAGTCTTGCACATATCCTGAAGAAACATCAGGCAAAAGACACAGGACAAATTGGAAGAAATATCTACTTTACCAAATTAATTTTTTATTTAATTTTCTACAGGTTCAAGTTGTTGACTGGATGAAGGGCAAAACTTGTGGAATCTGTGGAAAGGCCGACGGTGAAGTAAGACAAGAGTTGTACACACCAAATGGACGCCTGACCAAGAACTCAGTCAGCTTTGTCCACTCCTGGGTTCTTCCCGCGGAAAGCTGCCGTGATGCCAACGGTGAGTTCCTGCTCCATAAAAACTGCTTCTGCCTTTTCCCGACACAGGTTTCTGATGCAAATCTCTCTCCACCCGTAGAATGCCAGATCAAGCTGGAGTCAGTGAAGCTGGAGAAGCAGATGATTCTTGCGGGACAGGAGTCGAAATGCTACTCTGTTGAGCCTGTGCTACAGTGTCTGCCTGGCTGCAACCCAATAAGGACCAGCTCTGTCAATGTCGGATTCCACTGCATTCCTGCCGGTGAGTATACAGTACCTACCAAACCACAGACAGAAATGAAGCAAGGGGTAAACTGTTTTAATAAATAGTGACAATGGGAATACAGTTATACCAAAATATTTGTAGATTTGGTAAATTAAGTGGTATAAGATTCTTTCAATGTCGCATGAGCAGACAAATGTGTACATCTCTGTTGTATCAGATTTCTTGCATTTAATTTCCTCACAACAGATTCAAACGTGAACAGTTTAAACAACATTTCGGAGCAGAGCGAAGACGTCAGAGAGACCATTGATGCCCATACTGCTTGTCATTGTACCAAACACTGTGCTTAGGAGCTGTAACTACCAGCAAAATAGAATCTTTTTCAATTGTAATTTTTTTGACGTGTACTGCACAGTATGTGTACCTGGTGTAATTTTAAATAAATTGTAAGAGAACATTCACAGACGTGGTTGTTGATATTTTTTTTTTAAACACTAATTACATGCATGTTCTAGTCACTTATCGTGGGGGGGGGGCAGCACTACTGAAAAAATGCAGACATCAGACCAAATTTACACATATCACCTTATTATTATTATATTGTTGTTTTTGTTGTAGGTACAATAATGAAGCTCAGCATTTGTGCTAGTCCTCCATTAACCTTTAAGCCCATGTTCAGTGGCCCAACCATATCTTTTGTAGCTCTCCAGCATAAAATGTCCCCTCTATGATTTTCCCATCATAATCTTTTAATCTATACACTGGGGGTGCTCTAGACAGATGCTCAGCAACAGTGACATATTCTGTAAAAGTTTGCTCAGATCCTTTGGCAAACCTCCCGCGTACTTGAAACCCTGACTACATCACCGACGTTAAACTTGTACCGATATTTTTTAGATAGACCCAACATCTAGCCAAACATGGTGTCAAAGACTCGGGCTGCGTTCTGTGTATTTACCACAACTGGCTTCATTTTAATAATACTGTGGAAGGTGTTAATGTTCATGCAAGCTAGATCTTGTACAATGCCCAAATATCTTCTTGTATTATATGCCGTAAAATAGTGCCACATTTGTGTCTTCAGTGTACAGTTAAACCTTTCCGCTACAGATGCCTTGACATTGTTACCAGTAGCAAAATGTATTATCCCATGTTTCTTGGTAAGATTATGAAAGTATGTGTTAAAAAACTCCGTCCCACAATCTGTTTGTAGGGTGGGTAGAATATTCAAGGAAGCAAAGGGTGGGGGGAAGCAGGAGGGAACCCTAGGCGGGCAGAAGGAAGGAGCCACAGGGGCAGCAGGCAACCATGAGGCCGGAGCAGGAAGGACCCTAGGCGACCGTGAGGCAGGAGCCAGAGGGGATGAGAAGGGAGGCGAATGGGACACCGGAGGAGGCGAGAAGGGAGGTGAAGGGGACACCAGAAGAGACGAGAAGGGATCAGAAGCTGCGGCAGTGAAGGTACAGCCATAGCTGGCAAAGACACTGGTGACCAACGAGTCAGAGCAGGGGGCACTGCAGGCGACTGCTGAACAGGCGCCGGAGGACCTGCAGGTGACCGCTGAACCAAAGCCAGGGGGGGCGAAGGCGAGCCAGGGTGGGCGGGACCCGACCCCTATGCAAGTGTCCTCTCCCCCTTCTGGACACAGAGAGTCGAGGTCCTGGCCAGGATCTGCCAAGCTGGAGCAATGGTTAGGGCAACCTACCAGAGGGACTCACCGTGGCAGTCACCAGGGATATCCCCAAGGGGTTCCACTCAAGCTCCCGGAGATGGAGAAGGAGTGTTGGTCCAATGGTCCAGGACCTCCTTGGGGACAGGGGCCATGAGAATTGGGACAGGAACAGAGTCGAGAGGACCAAGAACCATGGGGGCTGGAGCAGGCTCGACACCATAAGATTTAGGTGCAGACGATGCAGCAAGCAGGCGGGCTCTGGGCGCAGGCAATGCAGAAGGCAGGCGGGCGTCCTGCACAGGCGTACCAACAGGTTGGCAGGTGTCCTGTTCCTCCCGACATGGCATAGGTGAGGTAGTGGATATCTACTGGATATCTTGGATATCTTGAGGGCAATTTTTCTGGGCATCATGCAATTTTAAATGTGAAATTTATAAATGTGCAATTTTTCTAAGCATCTGA
>JAODKF010000038.1:9846012-9861432 GCA_026779585.1 Mormyrus proboscirostris | reverse complement strand
CGGCAAATAATATCCCTCATCTCTCTTAATACTATAGGTAAGATGCCATCAGGGCCCTGTGATTTATTTATTTTGAGATTAGCTAGGCTTTGCAAAACATCAGCTTCAGTTATATCTATATTAGTTATAGACAAAGCTGGAGTAGTAATAAAAACTGGTAAGTATGCCCACTTGCAGAGTGATTGGGCCTGTATGGTCACTTGCCCTCCTGGGAGTGATTCCCACTCACCCCCAGCACCGAGACGTGGTTAGAGAACACCAGTAGAGGAAGCCCAAGTTGGTGTGATGTTGTACCACAGCACCATGGGTCACCTCTGTCTTTGTCGTTTGCAGGTGTAGGTGCCAACTATCTGGTCCATGGTGTCAACACCTTCTTTGGTCTTGTAATAGAATGTGATCACTTCTAGTTTTTTCTTTCTGCTGTTATCTACCATCTTATTGTGGTGCATCGTACGCAGGAGGACAACAGCCATTCCTTTTTTTCTGACATAGCTGGCCATGTTAATGCAGCCATTGAATCCAAACTCTGTGCTGTGAACCTCCCTGGACTTGGAAGCCTTCATCAGAGGAGGGATGTCTGTCCTGTTCTGTTGTAGAGTCCTTATAATAGCGAGATCCATTTCCAGATGATGCTACGCAAGAGGTACACTAGCGAAAAAGTTATCTGTGGCGATGTTGCGACCTGTGTTTCTGAATCTACTGCACAACTGCCAGACAATGCTTTCCCCCAGATTCTTCTGAACTTCTTCCCCTGGTTGTCTCCCTGTATAAACCATCCCATCTGTTGTGTATGGGATGCGTGCATCAGGTCTTGCTGTGTGAAATAATCTTCCTGATCGGTGACACTATTGACATAGGGTGTGTGGTCCGCAGTAAATATATCCCTGACAGCCACAATTGATAACAATCACAGGTTCCCATGAAATTGTATGGGAAATGCATGTGGGTCATTTTTGACCCACTTATGGAAGCTTGGGGTAGTAATACAAATATTACAATTCCAATATAAGTATAAGAGGTAGCTTAAAAATCTTAATGGAATGATATCAAAAGCATCATATTTGAGGAATACCTGGAATATGAAACGATAAAAACTTCTGTTGTTGCAAGTTATTGCAAGAAAACAACCTAACTGGGTCATTTTTGACCCACTTGTGCATCCTAGGGTTTTCTCATGCTCAGTGAAGTTTTTTTACCGTTGTCTCATTTCTGCTGCCATTGGTATAGTTGGATTTGCTTCTCCAAATTTCATAGAAATTTAGGCTATTTTAAGTCCACTCCATGTTTTATAGGCAACCTCAGTTTTGTTAAATCAGACTAGCACTGGTGGTTTTAAATTAATCCTGATTGCTTTAGTTCAAGACTCCATAGTCCAGGTATTAGTACTCTAATTATTTTGCATTTCAGAAAGCTTTTTATTAGGAACAATTCTAGACTAAGGCCTACTCTTGGCCTAATTTAAACCCCGTCTAGGAAACCGCCCCATATAGTCTAAAGCATTGTGTAGTAACAACAACAGAAGATGCTATTTTCTATGTCCATTCACACATTTATTAGAATTTGTCAATTGAATTACATCCATCCCTGACTCCTTATCCAATTCCTATTTCCAGAGTGTCTGGACTCTACGCCAGTAAGCACAGGGTACACTCTGGACTGGATACCAGTCCATGACAGGGCACACACCCAGTCACACACTAAGACTTCATTATTCATTGTGCTCTCCAATAAAATGTCATGATATGACTATCATGACCCTGTATTTGGTAAGCTTACAGAAGAGAGTTGGATGGATCGATATATCATGAATCCTTTCTTTAGAGTCCACCAGGACAAAAGGGCCTTCCATTTCTTCTGGTAAATTCCACTGCTCCATTCTGCTTTATTTCCACTGATTCTCTGTGGGATGATGAAGACTATAATTTCCAAGAGTGTAAAAACTTCTGAAGTTTGCGGACGACGCCACAGTCATCAGACTCATCCAAAATGGCCACGAGTCTGCATATCGGCGGGAGGTTGAATGGATGGTACTTTGGTGCAGCTACAGTAGAACAATCTAGACCTGAACATGCTCAAGACTGTGGAGATGACAGTGAACTTTAGGAAACACCCCTCAGCACTGGTCTCCCTCACCATACACAGCACCATACACAGGGCAGGAAAAATTATCACTGACCCATCATACATTGGATACTGTCTTTTTGAATTCCTCCCCTCTTGCAAATGATTCAGAAGTCTGCAGAGCAGGACCAGTCACCACAGGAACAGTTTCTTCCCTCAAGCCATCACCCTTACAAACATCTGACCTGTAACACCAACCTACACCTGTTTCCCTGACTGCTACACCCTGCTCCACTCACAATACACCACTAAACTGAATCTAAGTCATCCTTTACACTTTGCACTTAGTATGTTGTTTGTACTTTATGTACATTGTCTGTCTGTAAATATGATGTCCTCTAAATTGTTTTTAATCTGATTTGTTCTGTTGTACTGTAATGTACCGGAAAGACGCCTGAAACAAATTCCTTGGGTGTGCTACACACACACTTAGCCAATAAACCTGATTCTGATTCTGTAGGGCTGCCGTGATTAGTTGACGTAGTCGACTGTTATAGTACTTTTAAGGACTGTTAATAAAGAACATGTTTTCCCTGGCAAACAAGTCTTCATGTCTCTCTCTGCTCTCGCGATGCCTCGTTCTGCCCGGTGCCACACTGGTGTCAGAAGTGGGATCCCAGAAGCAATCCCGTTGCTCCAGCTTGGCGGACCTCAAGGCAGCAGCGAAGCGATGGCATCCCACGAGTGAAGTGAAGCTCATCTAGTGCTGGTGCTGCAGGAGAGGAGGGCACCGAGCTGACCACTGCCCGGGAACTCGCACCAGAACTTGCGGCAGATGAGCAGGATCCGCCGGGGAAAAGGAGGCACCCTCTACTCCATCCAGGGCGCAACGGATTCACTCAGCATGCTCTGAAGTCGCTCTTGCCTGCCTGCCAAAACCTTGCCAGAGACAACGTCGGTGACCGAGAAGGGCGGGTACCACAGCGGACTCCGGCCGCTCACCACCCGTCATGGGCTCCCCACTTGTCAGTGATGAGAAGCCACAGCACGACTCCGACTGCGTAACCAGCAGTGGGTGAAAGTTGGTCTGTTGGAGCAGGATGAGGTGTGCCGCAGCTGGGAGGCCCAGCTCGCTGAAGAGCGCCATGAGCTTGACGAGCAGAGGGAGTGGGACCATCAAGACCAGGAGCGGCTGCGGGAGTTCATAGAGCTGGAGCGGCAGGAGCTGGAGCAGCTGCGCGGTGAGTTGGCCAGCTGGGAGAAGGAGCATGACTTCCAGAAGCACTTTGTCAAGGCAGTAGATGCAGCATGGCTGTGAGACGGTGCTGCTCACCAGAAGGAGGCGTGTCACAGTTTGGAGGCCCAGCTTACTAAGAAACACCGCATGCTGCAAGAGGCGGAGGTCTTGCATTGTGGCTGGGAGGAGGCGGGCAGTGCTCTGGAGGCCCAGCTGGTCCAGTAGCGCAGCGAGCAAGTGACTGACTGGAGCAGGGTAAGCAGATGCTCAAGCCCCTGGAGCAGAAGCTGCTGTGCAGGGCTGCCTAACCCTGTGAGCAGGAGGAAGAAGAGCTTAGGAAGAAGAGCCAGAGCCAGAAGGGTGCTGTTCTGCTGGAAGTCTTCAGCAGCCCCTTGCTCTGGCTGTGCCCAGAGAAGGGAGCCTGACTGTGGGAGTCACTGGGTGTGGACCCCCTGGAAGGTTCTGAGGAGGTGGCAGTGTAGCACTGGCGGGGCGCATGTCCCAGCATGCCCCACATGCACTTGTAAATAGCCCTTGTTGTATTGTTGTTGCTGTCAGTGTCAATGGTTGCATTTCCCTACTGTCACGCGTTTTCCAACCCAGTCCTCAGGGAAGTCCATATTTTTGCTCCCTCCCAGCCAATCTGGAACAGCGAATACCTGGTACAGGTATGCTGGAAGCTGAGAGGAAGCAAAAATGTGGACTCTCTGGCGTTCCCTGAGGATGGGGTTGGGAAACACTATTTTAAATCAATGCATCGTTTTTTATACTTGTAATGAAATTTCTTTTATGGTTTCTAAAACGCTTCAATTCATAATAGCAGATGTATTCCTTTAATATCACCACGTAATTATGGGAGTAATAAACATTGTCGCAGAAGAATAAGGTGGTTTTACACTGTGCAAAGTGCGATGGCATACCATGGTGGTACTAGCGCTATGCATGAGCAGCGGAAGACAAAACACACAAGCGCTATTCTAGATGGCCAGAGAAGGCAAAACCACCGTGTTGTTTATTCATTTGTATTAAATTACCATTAGTACAAAGAGCTTTTAACATCTTTTGTAGCTGCTAATGGGGGCGGCATGGTGGTGCAGTGGCTCGCCCTGTTGTCTCACACCTCTGAGGCCTGGGTTCGAGTCTCTGCCTGGGTTACATGTGTGTGGAGTTTGCATGTTCTCCCCGTGTTGTTGTGGGGTTTCCTCCCCCCACAGTCCAAAGACATGCTGCGGCTAATTGGAGTTGATAAATTGCCCATAGGAGTGCATGTGTGTGTGTGAATGGTGGGTGGGTGAGTGTGCCCTGCGATGGGCTGGCCCCCTGTCCTGGGTTGTTCCCTGCCTCATGCCCGTTGGACCCCCCGTGACCCAATAGGATTAAGCGGGTTGGAAAATGGATGGATGGATGGATATAGCTGTTAACACTCATTATTAAATCCATAAAGTTGTATGCCTGCGGTATCAGGATCTCCACTGTATACGTGTTTGTGAAAATGTTTAGGCTAAAATCTGGGCTTATTCTACATTGACTGGCAGTCCTAGTGTGCGTTCGCCATTTTGTAAGTATCTTAGATATTTTTATACCAATATGGATGTGAAATAGGTCTTAAATTGCAATCATAATGGTTTTAAAAACGTCTTAAAATGTCTTAAATTTTTACTTGCTGAAACCTGCAGAAACCCTTTATGTAGGGGACCCATTGAATTTTTTGGATTGTGAAATGAGAGGAACTGTGATTTCTCCACAGGTCACAGGAGGCTGGGAATCGGAGCAGGTGGACACTAACACCTCTGGCACATGGTTCAGCCAGCTTAAAGGGGGATTCAGAGTAAGAAGCTGCTTTTTCCATCATACAAGCTCCAGAGAAAGCATGGTTTAATTCTTTAAAGATCATTAATACTCACTAACATGTGTAGTGGCCCTCCTGTGGTTATGTAACTTTGCTCCAGTAAAATATCCAGCTGTTACAAAAGTCAGATAAGAAATAACAATAATCATTATTATATTTACCATTCCTCAGTGATTTTAAGTACATTCGTGTCATGTGTCAGTTTGAATATGTAGGTCTTAATCCAGTCCAGCTCCGGTTTCTACGGCTACACAGTCACTCAGCCTCACAGCGTTTGACCATAGCTTGTCCTTCCAACCACAATGCAATGACTAACAGAGCAGTATATATTTTGGGGGACAACTAAAATGAGATCAGAGCCTTAGACTCTGAGCACGGTGTCACTACGCAGTTTTGGGTTGAGAAAAGTAGCCTGTTGAGGGATCTGAATATGTTATAACGGCACCACAGCTTCGACTTTATTTTGAATACAAAATTTCAATTACTGGCAGCCACAGTTCATCATCTGTATAGGTCTGATATTTATAACAAATACGCACAACAGCTGTGTCACAAACATTAGATGATTGGTTTCTACCTCAAGTCCAGTTGCTTTTGATTTACTCCTACCTCTAATCCCATTGTAAGACTTGCATGAGTGTAATTCATCTAATGGCCACAAGATGTCAGCATATAACAGATAATGTAACAATTAGTGCATTTGACATGGCATAATGCACTTTTTGATGTTAGAGGCAGTCTTAAATCAGCAATTATGAGGATTTGTGAACAGAGCGGCATTCAGTCAGAAATTTGTGTTCTCTTGTGTCTGCATATGGAGGTACGGTTTGCTGTGAAGTGCGGGTCACACTCTTGGGACGGGACCATGGACCTGCTACCCATCAGAGACCTAAGCGTGAAAGGCTGGGGTGACAGTTGGGTGAAAGACTTTGGGGCAGTCTTAGGACTCTTGTGCTTTTTGTAGCTGAATCCCATGAAAAGCAGCTGTTCAGCATGGAGGGACATGCTTTTTAAGGCTTTGATTTGAGACAGGAGATTCAATAGAGGAAGGACACTGGATTGTATATCCCTGGCAAAGTTAAGAGCCATGGGAGCCGAAGGAATTTTCATGCAGAGAGTGCGAAAGAGTGAAGGGGACTGAATCACCTTATTGGCAAAGATTCTGCGTCACTCCAATTCTGCTCAAATAAAATATTATATGTCTCAGATTAACGACAACCAATGCAGGAATATCAGTGTGAGTGCTTGTTTATTGCTGACAGGTCACCATTTTCAGTTTTCTTAATTTAATGTTTATGCATTTCAGTGTTATTATTCATAATAATGTGGGCAGTACTTATACACCTCATTCTCAGATTGATAAACAGTTTAATGCTTTAATTTCTTAGAATTTGATTTGAAGTAGATTTGAAGTACAGTACCCATAAATTTGAAGTACAGTACCCATAAATCCTAACACATGGGAAGATGTAACTTGAGAAAAGATTAATTGACATATCATAAATTCAGATATTTATCAGTAATTTAGCAATATACATACAAGAACCAAACTTTTGTCTAAAGATTACAGGATACTCTACGCCATTTTTGCTATGTATGTAAACACTAAAATGCACAAAATCATTATTTGCTGACCATTTAAAAACATACTAGAAATATTTTGATGTCTTAATCAAAACCTAATGTGTGAAGCATTGCCAATATTGCAGTAGATAAAACATACATAGGTCAAAAGGATTTTTTTTTTTTTTACAATATTTTAAAGGGCAGCGCATTCTTTCACAGAAAAAGGTGTTTTATTGCAGGGAATTTATGTTTAGCAAAATTCAATAATGATGGCCATTTTAAACTGTAACATCAGCAGAGTCCTGAAGCCTCCGTCCAAAGAAAAAGCCGTTAACGGTCCCACAGGTAATCTTTGTGGATGGCACAGAAAGAAAGCATTGAAGACCAGGTTGACGCTGCCTTTCTTACTCAGTCATCGTTTTTGGTGGTAAACTTTCCCAGTGATGGCATCATTTCTCAGCTGCAGTGAAACGGACCACATGAACATGTAATGATTGCTGTGTAATGATCAGTTACATTGGTAGACTATTGCACATTTGAATACTACCAAATTTATGGTAGTAAATGTATTTGCTCAGATCTTTGTAATAATGGTGGGGTTATGATCATTTAAATCTCTATACTACACATGGTAAAATCCACTCTATGTATACACCACTTGTGTACCACGTGTACATGTGTTAACATTCAAATGATAGCATGACAGAAAGACAAGGTGTGGAATTGCTATAAGCGCAGAGTGTAAAGTTATTGTGTGTTGTTTCTTTATTTTCATTTTTTTAAACGGCACAAATGATAAAAATTGATGCGAACTTCTTGCAGTAACAAGTTCCACCATTGAATGGGAATAAGATTTTGTGTGGCTGTGAGATATAGAAGAACGTTCTCAAGTTGGAATGGAGGACATGCCTTATTACAAAGAGTCAGTGTATCTACATGGACATGCTATCGCAGTGTAGGTTTGCATGACCATAACTTCTTATTTCCACATAGAATTTGTTAAAATTGTGTGTGGACATGTGGCAGGTCTAGTAAAATAAGATCAAGTTGGTATTAGAGAAATATTATG
Source organism: Mormyrus proboscirostris (assembly GCA_026779585.1). Lineage (NCBI taxonomy): Eukaryota > Metazoa > Chordata > Actinopteri > Osteoglossiformes > Mormyridae > Mormyrus > Mormyrus proboscirostris. The sequence continues at coordinate 9,853,650 of JAODKF010000038.1, read as the reverse complement.
CCATATTACAAAGATAAAGCCTGTGGTATAATACACAGTTTTAAAGCGGCGGCCAGGATGGCCAATGCCACCCCTACAATCAGATCTGCCACCGCAGATGCCACCCCACAATTTCTGCCTCACTGTGTCGTGGGTGTTTGACCAACACATTTTTTTCTACCGAGTACATCTGAGTTCTGCATCGAAGCCGGACTCCTTTCTTAGCCAGATAACTTGTGGAGAAGTAGCAGTGAGTGGTTTTAAGATATCACACGGCTGGTTCTTATTATGAGGATACATCACCATGGTAACTCATGCTACAGAGCAAAACTATCCCGTCCTGGGTATGATGTTAAACTGCATCTGGCCCTGCGAGTGGTCTTCCAATTTGCAGAGAAACAATTTTTGGGGGTTGGTGGTGGGATTGGCCCTCCAGCTACCGTAAAACAACTTCTTGATTTGAACAAGCTAGAGACCCTTCTGCTATCCGTGGGAGTAGCTCTGCTGCAGCCGCCTGCAGGAAGGCTGCACACACCATGAAAGCGATGGGGGAAAGCCTTCGGGAGCCCCATCTCTGGACGGATCGAAACCGTGCTAATAGGGTCAGGCCTGTTGGGGATTGAGGTTGGTGTGATGCTGAGGCGTCACCTGCTGCATGGTGCCACTCAGGTCCCAGTCTGAGGCGACCCATCCGGGTAGATGCGTGGAACATCTTGTCTCTCCAGCAAGATGACCATCTTCCTCTGCTGTCGGGGGAACTTCATAAACTCCACGTTTCGGTGGCAGACCAGGGAGTGGCCAGATCCCTGTAGGTGGGTCCACCTACTTTTGGTCTGGTGAGTCTGACGGCTGCCAAACTCAGGGAGTAGCTGTTGCTGTAGCGGATTGACTCCTTCCGATGGTGTCTCATGTCACTCCTTTCAACGAGCATACCATGAGAATCAGCCTAAGGCACTCCTTGGGTGTCTTGTCTGTTGTTCTAGTGTATGCTCCAACCGCGGTGAGTGATCTCTCATTGAGGGAGACATTTTACTCACAATGTCGCTCAGTGGTTGAAGGGTGCCCACGAGGTGACATTCCTCTGGTCATGGGTGACTTCAGTGTGACCACTGGCACTGACAGAACTGGCTATGAGGATTGTGTTGGTCCCCATGGGTTTTTTTGACTTTGCAAATGGTCAGGGGCTATGGGTCGCTGCATCCTGGTTCCAATGACCCAAGATGCATCGTTGGACTTGGTACTCCAACACTAGTGGTGTGATGAAGGAGACCGATCACATTCTCATGGGCAGATGCTGGAGGCTCCAGCAGAACTGCAGGGTCTACAGAAGTCCACAGTTTGTGAATTCTGACCACAGACTTGTTGCTACTCTGAATATTCAGCTTAGATCCAGTATAGTACTAGGTAGTAGGAGAACAAGGCTGGACTTAGCCATACTTCAAGATAAAACTGTTTCTGATGAGTTTGCATGTGGTTTTTTGTAAGGAACTTGCAGATTTGGGTGCAACTACTGACTCTAATATGATGTGGGAGATCTTCTGTGATAAGACCCTGAAGGTTGGTGAGGGTTGTGTTGATGTTGCCAGTGATCCCAGAAGGTGTTTCATCTCACAGGGCACCCTGGATATTATCGAGAGGAGTCGCAACACAGAACTTGGTGGCAACTACAGTCTGTACTGAGAACTTAGAAGGACGTCTGTGGGGGCCGATAAGGATGCGTTTCTTAGACAAATTTATAAGCAGGTGACACAACATTTTCCTGCTTACAGAGGAAGCAAAGCATTACTGGCATCTGAATCTGTTACTCGGAGACTTGCGATGGGGGCAGGTGATGGGATGGTCTTTAGGGATGACACTGCAGTTGTGAACCACTGGCCCAGCCGCTTTGAGCAGTTGTACAATATAAAAAAGTCATAATATTAAGATGGGAAGACAAGTTTGCAAAAATAAACAAATAGGCCTATGTAAATATTTTATACAATGTAAAAATAAATAAAAGGCTGAACTAAGATTTATTCATTCCACATTGATTAATGTTTTGTCAATTTTCTGACAGAATACCATACAGTTGTAGGCTATTGAGAGCAAATCTAAATAACACACGCACACACACGCGCACACACACACGCACACAAACACACACACATACACACAGGTGTATAACTCTGAGCTTGTTCTAACGCCAAGGCCGATTAAAACCTTTACAGGCTAATTGTCCTATTATACCAGTATACAATAGGCTATAATTAATGGCATATTATGTAATTCAGGTTAGTCATTTTCATTTAGATGAATTCATTTAGATGAATACAGAACCCAGGTATTGCATAATGCAGGTTTTCAATTCAATTTATTTTTTATTTATCGCCTTACACAGTAGGGTTGACCCAGGGCTCTTAACATGTGTGTGTTGTGATTCATTCCTGCATCATTTATACAGTTTTTATACAGAATAAATAGTTTGATGGTTTGCTTATATAAAGCATTTAACTACTTAGCCTTAAATTTTGCAAATGAACACAGAAAGAGGTCATATATATTTGTCATTCGTAATGCTTGCCTACTTCATTATAAAGGTTATCCAAAATAGGAGACTGACCATCAAGAATTATGTGCGTTGATTCATTTACGTTTTAGCCTATTAATAACAGAGTATTGATGCATATAAAAACGTCTGCGCGCTGTGCGTGCGCGTTAGTTAACAACACATTGCAACCACCTCTAGGCGTACCTTTGCCATCCCAGTACCACCCAACCGCCTCTGGAACCCCTCATTTCCACCGTAAAACTACGGCAACTTGTTAGATATTGAAGAACATGTTCAGGTTGAAATGGGAACCATATTGAAATATTTTTAAAAAGATTAAAACTCAGGAACAGTTTTCCAGTGGACCTACAGCAACGTTCAGGCATTATTCAGTTTTTTTTAAAAATCTTTTCGATACCTGCTTTTGGAAAATTATGAAACTGATGAACTGGGTGACTGATGGGATATATATTTTTGCTAAATTATATCCGCATTACATCTACCACTGTAGTTATGGGGTGAGTAATGAGAGGAGGTGGGGGTAACAAAGAATTTGGCGATTCCATAAAGTGTAAATACAAAGAAGCTGGAAGTAACTTAAGCCGTGAAATAAGTCGCTACGAATAGGAAGATAAACGAATCGGAAGTTGCCGATAAGTAACTAACTTAAGCGGTGTGTGGTTTTGCCGTTAGTTTGGGCGACACCATGGCCAAGAAACACGAAGACAACGGAATCGGCAAACGTACTGAGAAAGCGCAGCAGTGATCCGTAGCTCCGCCCACCGCACCGCTCCGATTAACATATATTTTAGAAGTGTGCAAAAGCATGTTGTGAACTTGAAAACGAAAAGGCAAAGTAGGAAATGAAAAGTCAGACTGGAAAATGAAAAGACAAAAAGGGTTTTTAATTTTATTTTTCAATTTGTCACATCTGACTCATACATGAGTGGAAAATGAAAATGCAAATGGTGCTTTTTCATTTTAATTTCAATTTTTGCAGAATTTTTGCACACAGACTCTGAAAACTAAATGGCAAAGTGGAGATTGTATTTTCTTTTTATCATTTTCATTTTATTTTTTGCAGAAAATACCTCCCATAAGTAACCGCGTACGCGTTGCGCTCGTAATACATACGGAAAACACGCTGCTGTTCCTCTAGCGGTGAGTAGGCTGTCTGCAAGCCGGTGAAGGCGGAGCTGTGAATCAGGAAAGAGTGACTTCTTCCAGCGATCCACACGATTTCCCAAACAGACTTCATAACCTCATGTTTCTGCTGTGAAAAGGGAACATCGGGCGCTTCTGTGTAACCTTGGCTTTTTACTTTTTGGACACTTACATTCAAGCTGACATTTTTGGGGGGAGAATAAAAACATGCGCCGCGACACGTGAGTATCCGATTAAAACCAAGCAGATCTGGCCTTAAACTTCCCCGAAGGCTGTTTGTGATTTGGCAAGTCTACCTCTAACTACCTCGGTTTGCGAAGTAAATCTGTCACTCGAAGATGCATAACGGTTTCGTTTATTTGTCGTGCAGTCGGCAGCCTGATGTTATGTTGAGGTCAACTGGAATTTAAAAACCTGATTTCTAAAATACTTATTTGGTAGCAGCAGTCATGGGACTACCGTACTGTGCTATAATGTATCTGTGTACATAATGCACTTGTACCCTTAGTTAGGAGCGATGCGTTTGATCGTCACCAATACTAACAACGTGCTATTATTGTTGTAACTATAAACGTCATTTCTCACTGACAGCGAGATGCAGCTGCAGCTCCCGATGTAGGTTGGTGATCCAGTTACCGGTTAATAACAATCACCATGCGTTATTTTTCCTCCATCTAAGAAGTAGACGTTTACTATCGGAAAAGACAGCTTTAATGCACAGGCCCGTTCATCATGCATTAAAGTATAATTCAGTCTGAAGTAAGTATATGGAACAGAACATATCGATCAGAAATGTGAACTAACCGGGCATGTACTTAAACGATGCTGGATTTGCATAAACCAGAAAAGCATAGCCACATTGGATTAGAATTAGTAATGCTGTCGCTAGTTATGCAAAACGTTATCGACCAAACGCATGTCTAGATTACAGAACGAGTCATTTAAAGATACAAAGGCTGATACTTATTTCAAACATGCCGATAAATCACCCCCAAAATAAAGGAAAACAGATTAGCGGTGTGTCTCTCGTCGTGTTTTAACTAATTAATTATTTATACAAGTGGTGCGTTCGTTCATGATTGAAAGAGTTTCATGTCTATTTAACCTGTCCAAAGAGAGCCGATCTGAATGCATAATCAGGAAGGACGATCAGCTGGTCTGGTGGCTAATTCAATCATGCAGTATTAACTCGTGTTTATGTGTATGCTTTTTTCATTGTTGTCTTACGTTAGGATTACGTTTACAGATGTGTAGCCCAATAAAAGTTTGAGGCATTTTAAAGGAGAAACAGTCAAATTATGAATAATGTATACTTGTATGTATATTTTTCCCTGAGAGAACAAGTTTAAAATATAAAAATTTAACTCGATCTTGGGGTTGATTCAAGGTCAATGCAAGGGTTTTTTTTTACTAAATGTTATTTACGTTATATGGACAAAGGTATTGGGTCGCACTTAATTCAGGTGTTTCATTTGGACCCATTGACACAGATATTTGTTGGTGAACTGAAAGTGGTATTTTTGTAAAATGGAAGCGTTTAGTACAACAGAAGCTCAGCCATGAGGTGTAAAGGAACAAAACGGGGTCACCAAGTGCTAAGGCGCATCGTTATGTAAAAGTCACCAATGTTCTTTTGAGGTCTGAAGTCACCTGAGGGCTGCATCTCGGGGTTAGGCTGAGGTCACCTGGGGGCTGCATCTGGGGGTTAGGTTGAGGTCACCTGGGGGCTGCATCTGGGGAGGTAATCTGGGGGCTGCAGGTGGGGGTCAGACTGAGGTCACATGGCTTCTGATGAGCTCCTGCTCTGTGTTTTCCAGAAGGATGGTGGGTGAAGATGGCACAGCCCCACACAGCCGCCGACGGGCTCCAGAATCACCTAGCAACCTGGAGCGTGATGGCAAGGGCAGAGAAGGCAGTGGGGCCCGCCTCGTAGCAAGCAACGGTGAGGTGGTTAGGGTTACTGCCTGACTGTGTGCAGCTGCACTTTCCGTAAGGTGTTTTTTTTCCACTATTTATTTCTCTGTGAAGTTTACAAATTTAGGCACATTATTCTTTGCGGAGCTTGGAGGTAAAGGCTGCTCCGCTTAGAAGCCCTGGCTATTTTGAAGATGGAAAAAACCTGAGGTCACATATGTGTCCGTTCATTATTTCTGGTGTCCAGCTGCCGCATGGGTTTTACAGAACATGCTTAGACTTGTGTCATTGTGGATTACACCTCCACATGCCCAGACACGACACATCGACATGCTTCTCACAGTCACTGAAGAGACAGTATCCGCCCATGGATTTAAGAGAATTTAATTTCTGTGTGTGTGATTGATGCTTTATTGTATTAAATATTCAAGACTTTGAACCTTTATCTTGTGGTGCGCCATTTTGGACAAGAGCGTCTGCCTAATTATAAGTATATATATTATATAACTTATATAATTATATGATTTAAATATAGTCATGCTAGTATGCTGACTTTCATCTAACCTACCGTTTTCAATTTTAAACATTTTAAAATTACCTTCATTACTGCAGGGACTTATTGACCAGCATTGGTTTAAAATCATTACATGTTCTCCACTGATAATTTGTATTCAGCTTGATTTTGATCTGTATTATTACTTAAAACAGTAGCTAATCTAAGCCAGTGTTTCTCAAACCAGTTCTCGGGGACCAGACAGTCCACTTTTTTTGCTCCCTCCAAACTCCCTGCCAGACAGTCCACGTTTTTGCTCCCTCCAAACTCCCTGCCAGACAGTCCACTTTTTTTGCTCCCCCTCAGCTCCAGGTAGAGCTAAAACATGGACTGTCTGTGGGTCCCTGGGGACAAAATTTGTAAATACTGGTATATGATGATGATGACCAGGTAGAACTGAACATTTGTGCCAGTGGGACAGAGCTTGAGAGGGTAAAGGAGCTATATCAAGCTGAGGTTTAACTCCAAATGTCAACCTCTGCAACTGGTCATATGCTAGGTCCTAACCCTAAAAACGTGTTCTGACTTTTACAGTTTAGCATTTGGTGAGCTAATCAGACATTGATTTAGCACACAGTTACCCAGTGTTTTGCATGTCACAGACACCATTGTCAGCCACTAGATAAGCACCAAACATGTGACTGAGTGAAATTTTATCTTCCTTGAGAAATTCTGCCAAAGTACAACTTCTGGTAAAATAAGCAAATGTGCTTGCTTCCAGGCTTGGCCATATATCATAGATGCACTTGTGTTTCTTTAAAAAACATTTTTAGTATAATTAAGTTCTCTGCACAGAACTTGTTACAACATAGAGTTAAGCTTCCACTTTGAATTACAGTAATACACAATCGATATGAAGTTCTTTTGGATGTTGCTTAATGGAATCATGTGCCTGTCTGGCCTGTTACCTACTTATTCATTGACGTACTTCCCGTTTCAGTGAGAGGTATCAATTACACATGCATACTATTTGTTTTAGTCAGTGACATTTGTTCTATTTAGTGTCGCAGTGAACCTTTGTCTAGCTTTTCACTTGGCTGTGCTGCATGAAATCCTTAGTTATGGCATTTTTCTATGATCAAATCACTTTGTTCTTTCCCTTCGTACTCAAGGCTGGTGCTGAGCTAATGGAGATCAAGGTGAGGTCTTTAAGTCACCCGGACAGTCCTGTATATCTGTCCTCTGGCTGCTGTATGATTCATTGCCAAAAGTTGCAGGCTCTCTCTGTCTACAATGACCTTCATCTCAACGATGAGTTAATAACTTTTTTTTTTTTTTATCTGCAAGGACATGGTGTAAATTCTCATCCAGTGTGACATTTGAAATGGTCATTTAAAATAGTCAAGTTTACCTGGGGCTTGACTTTTTGTTTTTGAAGAAAGAGCGTCAGGGCTAAAATACTTGGGGTTCAGCTTAAAATACACGGGGCTATATCCCCGAGTGATCGGACCTAACGACGCCCATGGGCTCAACTCTTCTGGAGGAAATAGCTATTTTCCCG
>JAODKF010000038.1:9831546-9842263 GCA_026779585.1 Mormyrus proboscirostris | reverse complement strand
CATCAAAACCCCCCCCCCCCCCCCCCCACAGGTGTGAGGCAACAGTGCAATACACGACACTACTGTGCCACACGCATATAGTTCATATTTTAAGATATTGCTGGTTGTCAAGTCAGTGTAAAAGATCAAGGTAATTCTCAGAATAGCGCCATTGTCTGTCTACATTGGAGGCAGTTTCCTGACTTTGTTGCGAGTGGAAACGGGAAGTGAGAGACCAATGTAATGATGTCAGGCAGAAATGGGAAGTCGGCCTAACTGTCGCCGAAGGCGTCTCATCCCAGGACGTCATATGCTGTGCTTCCAGAACTGTCCCGTTACACGCGCCCGTGCCGTGCTGCCTCGCTCTTCCGGTGAAACACGGAGCATGAATATGGGAGTAGCCATGCAGCCAAAACAATTTGTGAACCAGGAAAGGAAGTTCTTATGGCACCCTAAAGACAGAGTCTCAACTGCGGTGAAATACCTAGGTGTCCAGCTGACCACTAGTGTTCAGATTTCGTTACACCCCACATAGTTATTGTGACGTCCTTGTCTGGGACGCATCAGTACACATTAGTTTTCACACTATGAAGTTTGTGGTCAGATGCGTCCCAGACCACCACAGCAAGTGGATGATTGGATCACAATGTACCTTTGTGGTCGTTTGCGCTTTTGGTTAGTGCTTCGCTCCTGATGTGATCCGACCACCCAAGTTACATTTTAATCCCAAGTGTGAACGGGGCCTGTGTTCTGTTCTGGAATTCTATAAATCTTTAGAAACTTGCTCTTTGCTGACTATATTAAGGTAGCCCTCATCAGAAATTCATTAAGGAAACTGAGAAACTGATTGAGTGCCTTTCCCTAATTGCTGGACTGATGATGTTGTGCCTCCCTACGAAGCCCTTTAGACAGCTTGCCAGTTCCCATGTGAGACTAAGCAGATAAATCCTGTGACCATAAATAATTAATATCGTCTCTTCCTGGATGGCAGCACCTGAAATCGGACCTTTTGAAGAGCTTTGACTCCCAGGTGAGCGAGTTCATGGACTGTCTGATTGAGGAGTCCTCCATTCTGCAGCCCGCTTTAATCACGACTCCAGCGATGTCTGACAAGGAGAGGAGCAAACTGAGGTAGGAGGTCTTTCCACTGGTTTTTCAGGAATCTCTGTCTTTGTGTTTCATCTCCAGCCCCCTGCTTCTGCCAGCAGACTGATTTTTCCACTTTCTCTCTGTATATAGCTCTCCTCCGATATAAACATCTCTTTTGTGCGTGTTTGTTTTTCCTTTATTTACAGACATACGAGACCCTCTCAGGATCAGGGGAAAGTGTTTGTCAGTCGCCGATCCCTGTTAGAGTAAGTTTTCTTTATTTTATACTTCTTGTTGCATTTTGTGCTCTGGCTTTACCCTGCAGATGTGGCTGCCCTTCCATGCTGCTTTCCCACAAAGCAAGTGCGCGGCCTGCGTGTTTATCCAAACGTATGTGAAGGAGATGTTACACATGGGTGTGTCTGGACTCTCTCACCAGACCTGATTGTCCAAAGAAGGAGCGATTTCATATGATTCATATGTTTTGTGGATGCTTTTCTTAGGTTCTTAGGTGCTTCGGATTTGGCCCTTAAGTAATACTATAGTGAAGTATATCTTGTGTTTTTGGAGAGTTAACACTGGGGAGAAGAGTTTTCCATTCAAAAGGGCACATGTGCCAGTCTGTAGTCTCTTTGTGTCAAAATACTGTCTGTCTAGAAGAAGAGCCTGGCATATAGCCTCAGGCTCTATAAACTGATGCCGGTTTTAGGAAATTGTTGCACTCATACAGCCTCTGCAGGCCTTTATATGCAGATGAGCTTTGTGACATCATCTGAGCACCGGTTTTGCATAGATTGCTTGGTATTTCCATTCGTTGCCTAGAATTGCTACACAGAGGTGTGTAAACTCTGGGTCTCTACATATTATATATCTAGGGGTAATGCACAGCTCCTGGCTGCGGGGTTTAGTTATCCCTCCCTTCACATACCAATTTTTTCTCCTTTCCTCCCCCAACAGTGAGCTGTTTGAGGTCAACCACATCCGCACCATCTACCACATGTTCATCGCCCTGCTCATCCTCTTCATCCTCAGTACCCTGGTGGTCGACTATATCGATGAAGGCAGGTGGGAAGTCCTACCTAACCCTGTTCACTGAAACATCGAGCATATTGTTCATTTAGTTACAACTGGTTATTTATCCTGAGGCACGGGAAGGTTATTCTTATGGTATAGGTATATATATCCCTTATGTTGTTCTAGTAATAGTGGTTTTATTAGAAATTGTAAAAAGGAATCAGGTTTTGCTCTTCTCTGAGGACTGGTCTGGATATGAAAGCAATACAATGAAAGTGGCTCTAATGTATCAACTGTCATAACCCTAAAATACACAATGAATGGTGTGTTACTAGGGGTGTGGCTTTTCGTTTGCCTTTGTGCAATAGCTAAATGTTTGGTTTATGAGTTCAACCATACGTAATAGTGTATAAATAAAGATGGGAAGCCAGCATGTAAAATGATGCAATGTGTCCTTCAAGGCTAACCTACGCTTGGATGAGTTGGTAGATGGTGTTTGGTGCTGCCGGCAGCCATCATGACTCTGTTTACCCTCTGTGGTTTCTCGTCAGGTTGGTGCTGGACTTTGACTTGTTAGTGTATGCCTTTGGGCAGCTCCCCCTTGTCGTCTCCATCTGGTTCTGCATGTTCCTCTCAGTGCTGGTGGTACCTTACGGCCTTTTCCACATTTGGGCCAGTCGGTACAAGTCATCTCGGCACCGCGTCCTGCGCACGCTGCTGGCAGGGTTTCTCTTCCTGCTGTACCAGGGGGTGGTCCTGGGCTTTCTGCCCACGTTTCTGGTGCTGAGGAACAACCTGCCCCCTGCCTCTCGCTTCATCATCATCCTCGAACAGGTAGACAGCCATCCCTCAGTACCTGTAACTGTGTGTTTTACTCATCCCACCGAATTCCTCTTTTTTTTCCCCGTTTGATGACCTTGAGCTTGCGTACACTGCCCCCTACAGGTCCGGCTGATTATGAAAGCATACTCCTTCATCAGGGAGAACGTTCCGAGGGTGCTGGCCTTTGCTCAAGACAAGTCCAGTAAATCAACAAATTGATGCAAATTATCTGATTCACTCCTTTGTCATGTTCATGCATGGACTGACCAGTTACTCTCTTAATTCTCATGATGTTTGCAGCATTGTGTTTTATTTCATGGTGTTTTCGTCTCCCATTTCCCAGGTTCCCTTATCATGCCGCAAGTGACTCAGTATCTGTACTTCCTGTTCGCTCCCACACTCATTTACAGAGACAGTTACCCCAGGTGAGCAGATCATGACACACTCACACCACTGGGTCACACCTGATGAGGCTGGCGGGCATTCACTGCAGGCTCATGTACTCTTGTTTAGAGGGAGTGCCACTGTCGGTCATGTTTTGACCAATCCAGACGTTGCTATGTTCATTTTTTTAAAGGTAGTGTCACAGGACGTCACCTGATATCACCTGATGAAGTTGTTCTAAAGCAGAGGGACAGTTTAAATACAGAATCCCACAATGTTACATTCAAGATTCAAGCTTATTTGTCATGTGCGCAGTTATACATGTACAACATGCGGTGAAATGTAACCCTGAATCACTCCTGAGGAGTGAATAAAAAGAGAGAACTAAAAACTTTTTTTTAAATTTCTTAAATCTAGTAAAGAGATAAATAACAAATAAGCAGTATTTACTTCAAATAAACAATATGTATTTAAATAATTAAGAATATAAAGTGGCACTGTGCTTTGTTAGAGCACATGCAAATGGCATTCTGGTGAGACATATGTAAGACAGCAATGACGTAAATGATCAATTACCAGTAGAATGTGAGGGAATGGATCTGATTTTAAATACACAATATTTGTGTGTACATATGTGTTTCTGAAACAGAAATCTCTAACTTTTTTTCTTGCCTTTATTATTGTAATCCTATTCCTTTTCTTGGCAGGAATCCATATATCAGATGGGGATATGTGGTAACTAAGTTCCTACAGGTACAGTTTAATCGTCTGTGTCCCCCGCACATGCATCCCATCATATACGTGGCCGGAGAGTCACTGATAGTCCATGGCTGTCTTTCAGGTGCTGGGGTGCCTGTTCTACGCCTACTATGTCTTTGTTCGTCTCTGCATCCCCCAGTTCCATAGCATCAGCCTAAAGATCTTCGACCTGCGGGTTATGGTCCTCTGTGTCTTCAATTCCATCCTGCCAGGTACCCCCTCCTTCCTTAGGCACATGTCCCAGCTCGAACCCGGTGCCCCTGAAGCTTCTGTCTTCCAGTCAAGGGAGACATGTGAAATTGTACTGGGTGCCTGAGCATGTCCAGAATGTTGACGTGATAGATGTGGGTTGTTTTGGTGGAGCGTTGACGTCCACGCTGAATGCCCATTGGTCACCACTCCATCTGCTTCCCAGGAGTGCTGGTTCTCTTCCTGGCCTTCTTTGCCTTCCTGCACTGCTGGCTCAACGCTTTTGCAGAGATGCTGCGATTCGCCGACCGGATGTTTTACAAGGTACTGAAACTGGGAAGTGTCTTCTTTTGTGTTCACTTCCTCCTTGACTAGCACAGAACTCGCATATGTTTAATGCACTTTTTTAGGGTATTGTTAATAAGCTGATCTGTTTAGAAATGATTTTGTATTTTTTCATAGACTGCTATAATGGTAACACTCGATGGAGCACAAATAATGTAGTATTATTTACAAATCTTAGTTGCATACCGATGTTAATTCATCGTTAATGACTCGTGACGCATGTTTTATCTGAAACAGTTACTATATTTGCTACTATTTGTTAATTCTGTTAACCTTTTGTGAACTTAAGGAACTTTGTAAGGAACGTCTGAAGGAACAAGTCATGAATGACAAGTTAAATACTGATCTTATGTTTGTTTATCATTAATGAATCATGATGCATCTTTCATACCAAGCAGTTGCAATATTTATTATCTATTTATTCTGTAAACGATTGTGAACTATTGAAGGAACAAGTAATGAATAACACAAGTGAAATATTGATCTCATGTTTGTTCATCATTAATGAATCGTGAAGCATCTTTTATCTCAAGTAGCGACAATGGACCCTTTCCACCGCACCAAGTACCGTACTTTTTGTACAGTGCTTATCGTACTTTAAATTTTCCATTGATTTTCGGTCAAGTACCAGTACCAAATGGTCCAGTAGTAAAGTGCCAAACCAAGCGGGGGCACTTCTTTGGTACTTGTGTACTTTGGGACTTACAGGTGATTTCTTTGTTGATTGGTCATGCAAACGGCCTCCCTCTGAAACACAATACAACCACAATCTTGAAAGCGGTTGCATACTCAGAAAACAATGATAAACACAGTAAACAAAAAATGATTGCAATATGGTCGGAATAGATACAACAAAAACATCAGGACAGCATGACAAGAAATTTTGAAAGAATTTTGTTTAATATTCTAGGGCAGCATGCTTATGTGTCCTAGTGATGGGGTATTATAAAAAAATACTGGGGTATTTATAAAGCAAGAAGGAGTTCATACATTTCTCACAAACACGTCTAGGAGTGATTTAAACGGCAAGGATGAAAACTATTATGATTGTCTCGGAGAACGCATGCAGCGCTCATGCAAAAGCAGTGGAGGTAAACTTTAAACTGATTTTTATACGTATATTAGATAATCGAGAAAAGGAATAATAATTAAAATCACAAAGCTAACTAGTTTTTTTTTTCTATGACACTTAACGGTGTTTTAGCAATAATGCGCTATAATGTCCCTATAGGATTGAAAGCAAGAAAAATCCTGATCTTAATCTATCTGACTAGCGATGTAAGAATTGCATGTGCATAATATGCAATGTTGATATTAAAATTGGACATTGTTCAGTCCTGTAATACAGCTATTTTTCAACTTTAGTACAAAATGCCCCGTCTTGCATTGTGATGTCATTCTGCGCCGGTACCAGTTTTTACGCCAGTGGAAAGCCAGCACCTTGAAGTACCGTACTTTTGGTGCTTCCACAAAATACCAAAGAACATCTCCTAGTATGGTGCAAAAGCACCCTGTATTTGTTCTTGATTTGTTTATGATTTGTACTTCAATACCGAGTTATTATTAAGTATTTGTGGCCCATTAAGTAAAGCGTTACCGGTGTAATGAAACATGGGCATTGAATCACATTTCTCTTTCAGGATTGGTGGAACTCAACATCTTTTGCCAATTACTATCGGACGTGGAATGTTGTGGTTCATGACTGGTTATATTATTACGTCTACCGGGACTTACTGTGGGTACGTAGATTGTCTTTTACTTCAGGGTAGGGCCAATTGGTTTATTTTGTCACACTAATATCTTTGTCACGCTAATGTCTTTTCTGTTATGTGTCTCCTTTCCCCCACCATAGATGTCAGAGAAGCGCTTCAGGGCGGTGGTCATGTTGGTCGTCTTCACCGTTTCTGCAGTCGTGCATGAATACGTCCTTGCCATCTGCTTCGGCTTCTTCTACCCCGTGCTCTTCACCCTCTTCATGTGCTTTGGGAGTGAGTTTTTAGCTCCTCCTTGAGGTTTTGATGTTGCGAGACCATGCCAGATAATATATTCTGAAACCTAGCAGATTAATTTCCTTTCAGATTTTCACATTTTCATTTATGTAGCAGACAGTTTTGTCTGGAGTTTGTCTGGAAGCTGGAGGTGAGACTGCAGGGTCAGCCTGCATCTTTGGAGTCGTTCGTGTTTACGATCAATCATACAACCTTCTGGATATTGCACAGGTCCTACTGAAGTGGACACCAGCCCATTATAGACCAAAACTAGTGGGAAGAATTTTAAATTATTGTAATGTGCAGCCATTTAATTATGTATTTAATTTATGTGTTTTTTAATGTTTTTTTTTTGTTACATTGCACAACTTTTTGTAATAAATGCTGACCTCCAATCTTCTAAAGGCATAATCTTCAGGGAACGATAGCCTGCTGGTTTATAGGTTTGTCTTTTGTTCCTGTTTTTTCCCCTGTCGTATACACTCAGCACTCTTTTGTTCCTCCCTCTATCGTTAGTGATGTTCAACTTTATCCTGCATGACCGGAGGAAGGGCCCAGTCTGGAACGTGATCATGTGGACCGCGCTCTTCCTGGGCCAGGGTGTCCTGCTCTGCCTCTATTCCCAGGAGTGGTATGCACAGAGCTATTGCCCTTTGGAGCAGGTAATGACACCTATTCTGCACTATAATGCATTTGATGTCCTCTTGCAAGCCTGTATTGCGGCAGTATCTGCTCAATCTAAAGGTAAATCCCATAGGAAACCAGCAGCAGGTAATTCTGCTAATGTGCTAACTGAGGACCTGTTGCTCTGTGTGTGCTCCCTGTGTGTTCCAGCCCTCCTTCTTGGACCTTCTGAAGCCACGTTCCTGGACGTGTCACCTGCACCAGCGGGAGATCCCCGCAGCTTCTCCTGTCAGAGTCTGACAGCACGGCTCCCCATGTCAGCGCCATGAATGTCACGAGCGAGCGGCAGAAGAACAGGGTTAGATCCGATGCTGTTTTTACTTTGCACAAAGACAGAAGCAATCTGTCCCCCCCCCCCCCCCACCTCTTGTTGAAGCTTTATTACGTGGAGTCGGGGGGTATGGGTGCTATAACAGCTGTAAAAACAGGAAATCTCTGAGTGTCATTTTCAAAGGGAGCCATTTACTAAAATATTTCTACTTATTTTTTGGTTTCATGTTTGTGACGAGAACATTAGAATATTTTAGCAATATGAACTGGGGATGTTCATTTAAAACAAATGAATCTGCCGTTATTTAAGAACTGCTTTCCTCCTCATCCAGAGTGTTGTTCTTGTCAACTTTAATTTTCATTATTTTAAAAAGTCAGTGTGATATGATTTTAACATCAGTTTCTAAACAGGAGAACTCTGGTTGCACATAGCATGTAAGATGAATTTTGGATGTTAATAATTTCCGTTGCCAGTTTGTTTTGCTTTTTTGTTTTTGTTTGCTTTTTTTTACATAACTGGTGCTGGTACACTCGAAATTTGAAGTCATATGCCGCTTCTGTTGCAAACCTAAAGTTTCTGAATCACATACATTGTAGATCTCAATTACAATACAAGTACAATATAAGTAGCTGTCAATAAATTATGAATAACAAAACGAATTATGTATGCTATTATAAACTGCCTCTTCATTTTAAAAGTTTCCAGTGTGCAGTACTAGCATGTGCCATGTTTATTGCTGTTGTAAATCGTTATGAGCAGGGAGGTATTCTTTGAGATAAAACAGTGATTATAATAATAATTATAGCCAGACCAGTCAGAGGTGTAGTCCATCTGGTGAAAATCCTTTGCACTGAACACCTTTGACATGAGGCCATATTTGACTGGTATGTGTACCAATTCACCGAGCTGTGAATCTTCAAAACATCAAACGTTATCGCTGTCTGGGTCCCAATCTGCCCAGTGGTAACTTCTCCTCACCTTAAAGTTCATTGTAGCTCTGAACTTAAGCAGCTGGCTCAATGCCTTTTGGGAGTATTAAGATACATATGTCTTATTTTTTTTTCCTTTCACAGATCACCAGTGAACCTTCCCAGTTTATCTGCTGTCATGTTTAGATAGGAGCTGTATGTTTGTGTGTGCTCCTCTGTAAATGCTGTGACCCATTAATAGAATTGAAAGTCGGATGCCTGTTGATTGGACGGCTAAGTATTTAAATGTTTATTGGTTAATACCTTACAGTAACTAACACACATTCTAAGCTGTACAGTCCTACAGCTGCACAAGTGCCAGTTTAAGGACACGTTTTTTTCTCTCTCTCAACTTCATCCACAAGGGGATTCATTATTTTTTTAGTTACTGGGAGAGAGGGTTTGTCTTGTGTAGTATTTAATATATTTTGTATTTATGATATCTGAACACAAGAATAAACACTGGATTGTAAATTCATACAAAAATTGTATGAAACCTGGAAGTGGGGATTATTACCGCAGCTGGCTGCAGACATCGTAAGAAATAAATGTTGCTATAATTATACATTTATTTTAACAGTTTGTGCCAAAACATACGTTGATAGCATTGTTGGGTAACTGGTGTCACTGACATTAAACATTGTACCCCCATTTCTTCATCGTCTTTCTGTAAATCAGTAGAAGCACTTTCTGAAATTGTTTCTGTGCCACAATCATAAACTGCATAGCTATTCATCTGAAAGATAAGTATACTTCCTGGAGTAGGAGAACATTGCATTTTTGTTTACATATTCATGCCATTGTTGAGCTCAGAGAGCCTCTGCTGCGTTATCTCTGACCATGACATAGCTCAGGGCTATCAGCTCCAGTCTGAGTGACGCCATCAACTTGTTGGGGGTCGGATTTAGGTTGGCCTAGAGGAACATGCTGGAATTTTGAAGGCCTGAAGTAGGAATTGCACCAGCCCCCACAACTTCTGCATGTTGCGTCACTGGTCAAAGTTCCCAAATCCGAGAGTCCCAAGCCGTTCCGTATATTTCTTATAATTCATATATAATATAATAGAAATATCACCTGCATATCATTTTAGCTAATTTGGGATTCAAGCTTGAAGCAGATTTGATTTCCTCAGATTGTCTTACGGTGTAACAGAGTGAATATGGAATGACTGAGAATTCTCTGACGGCGGTTTAAGGACAAATATGGGAATGTGAGCGTCGTCATTTTAAACATATATAGAGAAAAATTAGTGATATGAGTCACTCAAAGGCTGGCCCAGATTTGAAGAAGTAAGATATTTTAAATGACATGCCTGGTGGTGGAATGTTACATTTAATTTGTGTTTTTTTTTTTTGTCAGGGGTGGCCAATCTTATCCACAAAGGGCCGGTATGTATGCAAGTTTCTGGGATAAACTTTAGGTCAGCTGTGCAAACCCAGGTGTGAGGACTCCAGCCAATCAGTCCTCTAATTAGTAATCTAATTAGAGAGTTGCAGTGAAAACCCGCATACACAGAGGCCCTTTTTGGATAAGGGCCACCCCTGATTTAAATGTTATTTGGATCCACAAAAGTGCCCATAACTGTGTTCACAACAAGAAGAGTACAACACATTCTAAACATTTCTACCTTTTTATGTTGGATATACAGTCCAGAGCAGTGCTGTTGTGTTCTTACTGAAATGTGTGTATTGTGCTGTACTGTATTCCCAGGTTTCTTAACAGTAAAATCTATGATGTAAATGTACATTTTCCAAGCAAGCATTCCACTGCATACTTTTATGATATAGCAAAGTGATAACTTGTTTATGAATACAAGTGTGTATGATATCACGAAATGCAGATGATTAGAAGGACAATCGTTTACATTTTTTGCATCCTATTGTTTGGGGAGAAATTTGTTTATTAAGAAATGACTGGTAATTTTTCCTCTATGGTACAAAGTTATGGAATTTTGGGGTGATTTTTAATTTAAAATGCTAAATGAAGGTTGTAATGGGACAGTGTAACTTTACGAAAGTTTTTTGAATACTTCATGGTTTAAGTTCTTTTATGATTGTAGTGAAAATGCTACTATTTGTAAATCTCAGACTCGAAAGTTATTTGTTGGTAATAAAAATACTAAAAAAATGTATTGAAGTAAATATTGTGTTTTAATATTACATATCTTATATATACATTCCATTGTGAAAATATGATTTTTGACACTGCACTTCAAGTCTAACACC
>JAODKF010000038.1:9818202-9829396 GCA_026779585.1 Mormyrus proboscirostris | reverse complement strand
GGGGGGGTTGATAGATTTTGCACACTGATTAGTGAGGTAAAGCAACCTAAATATCTCTACTTGAGGAATTTATGTATAACATTAATATATTTTTTGTATATTTGACTCCTGTACTGAATGTTTTTATATTTACATTGCACTCTATCTCTCTGTGATATTGTGTCTGATCTGTATCAAATGTTCCAGACGGAAGATGCAAAGTAAAAATTGGATTGTATGGTATAACTGATTGCTTCGTCATGCATATGACAATAAACTCCTTCTTGACTTCAAATTTCAAGGTGGACTACTACACGGCTCCGTGCCTGTCTGCAGCACTGGCCAGGATAGGCGTCAGAGGGAGGATCAACTGATGGATATTTCCTAAACAAAGTCAACTCTTCAGGTCTGTACCCAGGAGTGTTCATCAAGTTTACATGGTGTAGCCCGATGCTACTAGCTATCTCCATGACACAGAGAAGAAATTGCTTTCTTCTCTTGGGTATATAAGCTAGAACACCAGTGACATATTTACATTATATTGAATGCCTTGTGTTGCAAAACATCTAATGATAATACTTTTCATGTAATTGCCCCCATATTACATTACTATACATTCATATAATCTCCCACAAAAGCTAAGCTAAATTGGCTAGCATCCAATAGAGTTTGTATACCAAGGCTGTAATAATCTTGCAGACTTATCTTGCAGGCACTTAAATATCTTGCTTGCAGCTGTACCCTGATGTAATGCCTTTGAAACATGGTTTATTTAAACAATAGATCATATAAATATTGTAGGTTATGTTCTGGGTTCTAGTGTTAAAAACACAAGCTTCTGATTTTATTTGATTTTTATTTTACTGGAGGAATTGAAATATTTGTGGATCTAACCCCTTAGGCAGCATAGAGTAATGGGGGTTACCAGGTGAAGCCATCATGCCTGGCGGAAAGCAATTCACTGCTTTTGAGATTCATGCCTTGAATGAAGGAAAAAAAAAAGAGGAATTATGTACCTTTACGAATCGTGGAAATAAAGAAATTCAGTTAAGGGTGCTGGAATGGAAATGAGCAAAGCTTCGGCACAATTTCTTGCAGGTAGTTTTTCCAAGTAGTAACCAGGCTCTATCCTGTTCAGGTGTTTAGAAGAGACATCCATGGGATCACCCGTAAATATCTGTGCATTAGTGCCTGTTTAGGAAATGAGCTTTTAATTGACTTTTAATCTCCCAGTCTTAATAGTGTAACATGACAGTAAACACAGACAATCTATACTGGCAAGTATAATGCACTGCTGGAAAAGCATGTAAATGATTAACAGAGGTTGTTAAATCTGGGAAAGCAAGTGGGAAATAAAAATAAATTGTAAAAAAAGAAAAGAGGCCTAACACCACTCCTTTTGTTACGGTATGAGCAGAGGGCGCCATAAAACAATGTTTTTTTGGGTTTGTGTGCTTATTCTTACCTTGTGTTTTGCAAGCAATTCTTTAATATAAAATAATATAAATATAATATTAAAATATAATACAAGAACAAGAATAATATAAAATGCTCAATGCAGCATAGTGTAGGGCATTATGTAGTACATGTGTATGTTGTGCTAACTTAGCCATTAGGTTTTCAGTACAAATATCACTGACTTAAAACTGCTCACTTGGGCCTACATGAAACAATGGGAAATTAAATGCTACAGCCAGGAAAATGGAGAATAGTTTAGAAGCCAATGAGTTCCTTGCAAGGATGAGCTGTCGGAGGACCGACGGAGGGTAAGTACAGAATACCGTGGCAGGCCCGTGTATCCTACAATTTTGAAACCGGTAGGAAACTGTACACCAGCCAGGCTACTCTGTCAAGTTTCAGGAAGTCTGATCATGGTGCTCTTTCTTCCCCATGAACAACAGGTGCTCAGCAGGTGTGGGATAACCACAGTAAATGGGAAAGTGCTTCATCTTTACACCCCCCCCAGTTCACAGACACTTTATTACATCTGTACAGAACACACTCACTGTCAGACCTGCAAGAGACATTGTAGCCTGCTGCATGTGACAACTGTGCAGGGGCAGTATGATCAAACATTGCATAGTTTTCAAAGTCTGGCATTTTTAAATGGGCTGTTTTGGTAAGGCTACCGTTGTTTCTTATTTTTGACTGGTTGTTGTTCTCTGGTCAGGTTTATATTATGTTTCAATGTGTGATTTTCCTATAACATGTATTTTTCTATTCTCTTGGACTCATCACTAAATAATATGACATCAAATATTTATAATTATTGTTTTTAGTATTGTTTAAGTGTTGTGGGCCTACGGGGATATTTTGCTATGTGACTAAATTATAAGACACAATTATAAGGCTAAATTGTCTCGAAATGATATATACAGATTTCCTCTCACCCTGTCTATCTCACCACAATCAATTAAAGGACAATTAATGTCAATATATTAAACTTACGGCAATTGGCTGAGCAAGAGCAATTCAGCTGTACTTATGCCTAGTCCACTCTGTAACAGCATGTATGTCTGCAATGTGCTATTTGCCTCACATGTACGTTGCTTTGGACAAAAGCTCTTGCTAAATATGGAAATTTAAATGGGAAATTGTTGTAGTTTCCAAAATGGGTGATCAATAAAATAATACTGTCGGTTAGTCCTGCAATAAAGAATGAGGAATCAGTGGGTGTTTCCCATACAAAATATACTAGTTTTCCGCTCGATGCAGGATTCAGAGAGACCACGAAACGCGATTTTGTATGGAGCTCATTTGGTTAAGGTTAGGTTCTTCTGTACATTTCACCAACCGCTTTTACTAATTCTGAGTTTGGTTTTATGAAATCCAACCCTCTTAGTTCAAAATTAGAAGCTTCTAAATTAAAAAGGCAAAACCCTTGCTCACATGCACGCATTTCTGTAATTTAACAGAAATGCTAACGATAATACAATAGTCTCTGTTAGAAAACCCACGCCTGTTCCCAAGTAAGGGGCCGTATGGGAGGTTCCGAGGACAAATCTGGAACGGAATCGGGGAGGCATCGATGAGGCTGCGCCGCGGGATCGCCGAAGCATCGATGAGGCTGCGCTGAGGGATCGGTGGGCTCTGCTCCCTACAAGCCGTGCTCTGCAGTAAAGATGGCGGCAGCGGAGGGGGCGCGTAGCGGCCGGACCCAAACGGGACGACCCTGACGGATCATATATTCTCAGGGAGAGCATATCTACGCATTGCCACCCTGGGATCATTTCGACCGATTCTGTCGTATATTGCATTAAATTGGAAATTTTGTGTAGTTTAGATTCCGGGGTGTAGCTGTCGCGCTCTCTCTCTCACTCTCTCTCTCTCTCTCGCTCCCTCCCATACACACGCCTCTGGGAGTGGAGCTTCTCCAGTGCTGTCGGGTACAGGCCGCGCTGGGATGTGAAACCCGGGGCAAGGGGGGGATCGCGGCCCGTGGCTTTCGGTTCAGAGCCGGCGGGCTGGTGTGGTGTCGGGTGGTGTGGTATGGGACAACAGGTAGGCCGCGTCGGGGAGGGGGCTTCGGCGGGGCTGCAGCCGCCGCCGCAGCCTCAGCCGCATCAGGGCAGGACGAATCGGGGGAACAGCGCCGGCAGAAGGACGAGGGAAGCCGCGGTCACAGGCACGCCGCCCGGCAGGTCAGCGCTGCCGGACCCCGCCATCAACATATTCACGCAGCATTCAGGTAAGACCGCCAGACAGAGCCGGGAGCAGGCATGGGAAGCAGAAGCAGCCATGGCTGCACGATCATATGCAATATGGGCAAAGTATTCGGCTGGCCGGGCGTACAAGAAACCCACCGAGCCGCTGTCCCGGCTGAAACCCGGCTCCTTAACGAGCGGTGATCGCTCTGCGGTTAGGGTCGGTTTACCCTAGACAGCTCCCTGGCCAGTCTGAGTCATATAATATCCGGACAGGTCTGATCGCCCTGGGTATCAATGATACTGCCTAGATATTTAACATGACTTTATTTCTGTAGAATTCTTGTATCTGGGCTGTATTCCTGAATGGAGTGGCCGCGATTTTAAAAAGCATCTTTAATTTCGGAACACCACATGCAGCTTGTCAACTAATTTAGATTTATATAAAATTACTGGTGATTTAACCACATCAGCTCCTCATGAATGCCTAACACCCAGAGCATGGCACAATAAAAGGAGGTGGTCAGATATCAGGACACTGCCCTGTCGTTTGAGGGGTGACACACAGTGCATTAGAGGTATACCACTACCTGGGGTCCTGCCCAAGAAAAGGGGCCAGGGGTGTTTTCTGAGTCTTAAAAGCAGCTGGAGTGTATAGGGAGAGCCTGCACATTGTTAGACTGGAGGATAAAAGACCCGTTTAGGTCCTCAGTTCATTCTTATAATGAAATGCACGCTGAACAATGGACACTGTTTTCAGACCAAGCCTTTCAGACAGTGTTGTCCGGTAGCGGAACTATACCAAATAACTATCATTAATTGCCTGGTTGATTTTGAAAGAAATTCTGCTGAACTTCTTTGGTGAAATGGGTCGATCCCGGTGATTGGAAAGGACAGGATGTAGAAATCATGATACCTGCAGTTTCAGAAATGCCCTGCCTTGTTTATGAGCTACAGTTTGACAGAAACTTTTAGCATTGTGGATCACACCTTGTAACTGAAGAGCTCAGATGGTCCTTCTATTGAACTGCTTTCATTTAAGTGTTTTCATTTTATGAAGCTGGTGTAACATGTTTTCAGGTATCTTGGTGCAAATTGAAAGATGACATTCTCTCTATAAGTCAAACATTCTGCTGTTTGAGACGACTTAGGTGCATTTGGGTGTTTTAGTTCAATATACATACAATCAGGAGTTCAGTGAAAATACATTCTTATTCTTTCATATGCTCTTTCTAAGCATCGGTTACACCCTATAATGTAAATTTTTTTCATTACCATAAAAGTTTGCATGCGTTAAACGGAAAATCCTTTGTTTTGTAATAGATAGGATATGGCTGTTTTTATGATTTTTAAATAGCCATTAAGTGCAGAGGATGTTTATATTCATATTGCAAGATGCATTTTTCTGAGCTCTATTAATACCTTATACAGAGGTTCCGAATTGTCTCCCGTTAACCAGCCTTAAAAGAGAAGCTCAAACTGTGACATTTCCTTCAGCACAGAGGATGCATCCTCCACCTTTACTCTTCAGTTTCCTGTCTGTTCTTTGTGCTACAGGAGCATAGAATGTGTGAATAAACAAGCTCGATTATGGAAGGGATCTCGTAAGTCATGTGCAACTGCTGGTTATTATCCGTATCCTAGGATGTGAGAGAAAATGCTCAAAATAATTGTGAGTCAGTGGTGTAGGTCTCTGTCTCGATAAAATCGTCAAATTGTGTTTATGGTGGAATTCACCTTTAAGGTGAGTGTGATAGGACAGTAATCATAGTGACAGTGCTATTACAGTGTCTGTTTTTGCCTCAGTATATAGCTGTTCCTGTTGTAATTCTTATGTAATTGATGGATTTACATACTTAATTTTTAACCCAGAATTCCTTGCCTTTATGCCATGTTATTTTGATGACTATGTAAATGTTGGGCAGAAGGCCATATATATATATATCGTAATATGTGCATTCATTGTAATAGCATGTTCTAGGAGGATTATTGTGATAAAGAGAAATCTGCTTTATTATGCTTCAGATCCAGTGAATTAACGTTGCCTGAAGCAAGCAAAGAATTTTGAATTGTGCGTTTGTCTTTTTCAGAGAGATTGTGTTTGTGGCCTGTTACTGTCTTTGTCCACTAGAGGGAACTCTGTCCTTTTAGGTTAAATAGTAACTAAGTGTAGTTATTTGCAAGGCACACATTAATGTGCTCTGACAGTACACTCGTGTGCAGTCTTAAGTGGTTCTTTCCTGCTCATCCATCTTTATGTGATTCCAGTTTCAGTTTTCAGTGCGTGTCTGTTGCCCAATAACCGAAGCCCCTCCAAGACAAGGCAGCATTTTATAGTGCTGAACGGGGCCTTAAACAAGGCAATGGAAATGACTGCTCGTTTGCTACGTGTGTTCAGGTCACTCGTGTCTGTCTGGCTCAGTGTGTCTTTGGCGCGATGTGAGAAACACGGTGACGTGGGAAGTGCATAGGACTCTTTGTTTCAATTGGCTGGAAGCAAAATCCTGTCAGCTGCGCGAGGTGGATCTTCGGATCATTCAGCTTTAGTGTGAGCTGTGGAATGCTGCCTCTGGCCTGTAGGCTTTGCTTCTTCTTCAAAACCAGCAGTGCTTCAACTTTTCTTTCATCCTCCTTGCTTTTGTTTCTTTTTGTTCCTTATTGTGGGCTCCAGAGCCTCTTTTTGGGTGCTGCATGCTTCTGGAAGGTTCTCCCCGTGTATCTCAATACCTTTCCTGTTTCTCCATCCCCCCAGCCCCGAAGTTCATTTGAAATGGAGCCTCGCTTATGTCGGGCTTAATCCCCTCTATCTCACTCATGCAGAACAACTCCATAATCACCCTCCTTAGCCCTCTTACGCTGTTTTATCTGGATTCCAGCCCCACACCCAAGCCCTGCCACCTTTTTCCTCAAAATTCTTGGTTCACGTCAGCTGAGGCGTTTAGGGCAACTAGGAGTGTCAGCCCCCCTGCAGCAGGAGAGCAGGAACGTGGGCAGCGTTTCTGGCGGCCCTTCGGATCTCATGAGTTTCATTCTTTATTACACAGACCTAGATGGATGGACAGGAGTCTATTATAAGTCCGTACTGGTGAACCTTGCAAACCACAACATGTTCATCATTCAAGGGCTTTACTGTTGGTGAAAGAAGTCACCATTCTTCTCTTAAGCATGTTTTTGTTTCCTTTTGAAATGCTACCTTTTCTGGGCCAGCAAACCCTCGTCCTGATCCATAGAGGATCCCAGCTGGCCCTCGTTGTATTTTCCCACCGTTCTTCTTACTAGCTATCCTGAAATGGATCAATATCAGCCCCTGGTACCAAAGTTCTGGTTGTGCGAAGGCTGGAGATGGACACCTCCTCCCCTTGTCCACCCACTACAGATTGGTGTGTTGGTGTTGTCCTTACTGGGGGCAAATAAGGTGGAGGACTGTGCAGAATGTACCAAATGCCAGGCCACTCCGCTCAGTTATCCGTTTTGCAGCCTTCATTCTGGCAGAAATCTGTTCCGTATGACACGTTTATACTTTAGACACTCTACAGCGGCTCAGATTGTTACCTGTATAACATGTTAGTCCATTCATAGCTTAAAGACAATGTGCAGTCTCTTAGAAAGGATGGGAAACAGGGGAAACACTAAACTTGGCTAATGTTTTGTAAGTTTGGTGTTAACCAGTAGGTACAGCCCTTATAAGCTTTAGAACCTTGCACGTAACTTTAGATACATAAGACAGCTGATGGAAGTGCCCTTTGCTTTCATATGACTTTTAATGCAGAGGAAAACAAAGGGTGCAATTCCGGCAAGTGTGAGCAGACTTGGTTCAGCCTTTTCCCGTTCGTAGCCGTGGTTTTAGGAAATCCTGTCCGCTGCTGTTCTCTGCTGGTATCATACCTTTGCTCTTGTTTTATTTCAGTAGATGAAATGCACTTCTTCACCAGGAAGCCTTCTTCCTTGGGTATTTGTGAGCAGTTTTGTCTTTTTATTGTCTTTTTCTCTTGATAGTTGGGTTTGCCCCAGCTTACGTATGCAGCCTGGGATCAAAGCCCCAGCTTTGTTTTCCAGCTTGTAATTATCTCTAAGGTCCTTTGAAGCGAGCGAGCAGAAGAGCCGTTTGAGCTTTCAGGGGCCCTGGCTCCTTCCAGCTACGGGTGATCGCTCAAGGACTTGTCAGCTCAGGTGGAGGGCTTGTCAGCTCGAGTGACGTTGAACCGCTTGGTGAAAAAATGCAGGAGACTCAGCTCTCGTCTCTGGGGGGAGGTGGCGAGGTATAGCGTGGCAGGGGGGCGGCCTGCACATCCGCACAGATCACCTGACTGTGGTGAAGAAGGCTTTCCAAGGGTGCTGCCGGGTCTTGTTCTTGTGCTGGGGGCCACACCTTCTGACTTGCATGCACTACGTGACACCAGCGGGGCCAGGATGGCTGCCAAGTTGACTCAGTCCCCTTCCCCTAATAAAAGAACTGCTTCTTACCTAATGACTTGTTGTTGTTTTGATAATCATCTGTTGCTTTGCAAAGTTAACATTTTTCAATACAAGTCTGAGCAGATCTCTCTGAATCATGACTGCTGTGCGGGAGGATAATTTTCATATCAGCTTCTGTAATACGACGGTCTTCAGTTTTTCATTAGCTGTATTTTGGTGATGCAAACACAAGAGCGATATGAAGTAACAGAATGAAATGTGTGTCATTGCAAACCCACCCCTGACGTCACGTGTAGTCTGTAACCAGTTTGCTTTTGTCAATTTGAAATGATTAATTTCTGTATTTTTGATCTGGAAATTGTAGATGATAACTGGGGGGAGATCAATGTTGGCGATCAGTGTGATGGCCTGATGTGATCTTTATCAAAGTTTGCAACCTCATTGAGTGAAACACTGCAATTGATAAAATTTTGAGATGGATTACACTAAATCTGAAACAGCGCTACATTGTAATTTTCAAAAAGGTAGATACTTGATTCTTTCAGTATGATAACTCAAAAAGTATTTGCTGGACTTTTTCCGGACAGAGGCGGGATTTGATCCCCTAGATACGGAGACAACTGGGCTACCCACTGAGCCAATGTACTGAACAATATATGACGTGCAGCGACCAGAATTTATAATATCCATTAATAAGGCAATATACAGTGGTCTTAGAAAGGGTGAAAATATTGATCTGTTGGTTGTATAATAAAAATCATGACGTTATTCATTTGTTTACAAAAACATATCACATTATGTGGAAGTGACTGGTGTGTGAGTGTGCCCTGTAATGGGTTGGTTCCCCGTCCTTGGTTGTTCTCTGCCTTGTGTCCACAGACTTCGGACCCCCCCATGACCCTGAATAAGACAGGCGGTTTCACAAAATGGATGGATAATTATTCAGAAATGGTAATAAATTCAAACCCAAATTACAGTTCAAAAGTTAAAAAGTTCATTGACTTAGTTTCATGTGGTGCTTTTTAATTAGTAACTCCTTTGCAATAACATAAAACCCCAAACATTTGTGTTTAGTAGGGCTGAACGATTTATCGATTTTAAATCGATATCGCGATTTGGAACAACATGGTTAGCAAATCACAAAGGCTGCGATTTTGGATGTGCATTATACAGGGTTTCTTGCCCTGTTAGTGCACTTGTAATCGCGATTTGTAGTTGTAACATGGCTCTGAAAATATGTCGGAAATCAGTGACTTTGTCAAAACAAGTGTGCAAAAAAATTTTGTAAACACAAACTTTGCTGCACAGCTGTACAAACCTAAATTACAGGAATCTATTTTACACAACCATGGCATTCTGTCATAATAATCGCACTGTAATTAATAGGGGTCCATGCAATGTTAGCTGCCAGAGCTGTATTTTTTCTTACTAGAATTGTTTTATTGTTATTACTTTAACTTAAGAGTCACAGCTTATGTGATGAGTCTTTTATGTTTGATTGTTCTCTGCTAATTAAAAAAAAAGTAATAAATATATGTTGGAAGCAATTTATATCTTTAAGTTCTCATCTTTGCACTAGAATGTAGACCAGTTAATATTTTAATGATATGTCATGTGGTTAAAAAAAAAAAAATTTAAAAATGATATCGCAAATCAAATCTCAAATGTCGTATCTGTCAGGAAAAATTGCGACTAAATATTTTCCCTAAATCGTTCAGCCCTGGTTTTATATCCCTTTTGGGTGCTGGTGAATACATTTTCAATTGGCAGGAACAGAACTGAAAGAGTCAAACAAATTATGACAATAAAAAGAAAATATGTGTGCAGAAGATATGTGCAGATACGTTAAACATTGCTTGTCAATGGACGTTTGTTATTAAACCGATGAATTTGCAACATTAATTAAGAATTAAGCAAGCCCCCCATGGTGTCTCGGGTTTTGTTGTATAGAATCCTCTTTCAGCAGTTTCTTGTTGGTCCACAGGCTACAGGTTACTTTGCTGAAGATACCAGCTATATATAGAATGCTCTGATGATATTAACCTTTATGGTCAGATTATATATAGACAGGGATGGACATAACTGGTACGCAAGTACACATTCATCTTTAAAAACGATACGCGCGACGATTGTTTGTAAAAGCGCAAATGCGTACTTATTTTTATGTGCATTTGTGCTGCTATGACAAGGAATACCTCGCATTTTAACCTGTATACCGCAAGTGAAATAGTTAGCATATAAATATTAAAATGCATTATATTTTGTTTTCATATCAGCGCAAACGCACAAAGTACACATTTACACCGTTACCACAATCGATTGTGGCACATATCGTTTTTAAAGGTTAATGCCTACTTGCGTACCAGTTATGTCCATCCCTGTATATAGATCGGCTTGTCGGTAGCATAACACATAGCTATTCTGCGGAAAATGCCGGCGGGATCCTGCCCTGCGTGGGGCCCCGTCTGGAAGCCGTCACCCTACTGGCAGACTTTACCCTTGTCTTTGAGGCTAAAAATAATATGTGATAATGTCGAGCTGAATGATGGTGTATGGAGGTGTCCAGCGGTAGGGGTTAGTTACTCCACCCCCCCGAGCCGCTTAAGATCATTTATGTGTTTCCTTGTGCCGTCCCAAACCTGTACTTGGCAACACTTTTGTGTCAGGGAGATGAGCCTTAAGGGAGATGAGCCTCTTGCTCCTATTCCTAGATGTCAGATGTCAGTCGAGCCCGTTAGTATAAGCTTCCTGCTATGTGTTTTTTTTTTTTTTGGTCCTATGGTCTAATGCAGTGTTTCGCACTCCTGGTCCTTGGGGATCCACATGCCGCCTACTTCTGCTCCCTCTAACGAGTCTAATGGGCTGTTCTGGCTTTAGCTCCCTCTTCTGCATGCATGCCAGCCCAAATTATGGTTCTCTGTGCCTCTAATTTGGTGCCTTTTCACCTTTGCCAGAGGTATTGGTGTTAATTTCGGGGCTGCAGCCCTCATCTGGCAGAAGATTGGGTCTGAAGCTGGGTGTTCCTGCTTCCACACGCCCGCAGTAGGTGAGCGGGAGCTGCGGGAGCTGCGGGAGCTGCAGGAGCTGCGGTCTTGTACGAGTGGCTGATTTCTAGCTCGCTCACGTAGAATGCCGGAACGGAGGCCTTCTGTCCC
>JAODKF010000038.1:9798351-9810120 GCA_026779585.1 Mormyrus proboscirostris | reverse complement strand
TTTCTTTGCCCCCCCCACCCCCCCCCCCCCATCTCGCTCCGTCGTGCAGAGGTGGCGGAGGAGCTGGGTAAGACCACTTCTTCCTGCCCCCCTGGAATAGCTCACCGGTTTGACCCCGATCCTGCCTCCAACTCTCGCATGCTGAAGAAGCGTACGGAGAACAAGGAGAACCTGGAGGGTGGGCTGGACAGCAAACCCACCCCCACTGGCCCCCCCGGCCCCTCAGGTATCCCAGCATCCCCCAGCTCACAAGCTGAGAAGAATGAAGGCAGCACGCCTCACTGAGACGCACAGACAATCATCTGTCTGGCAGGGCGGTCCCTGGCACGTGTATTAGTAAATAAACACCCCCTTATTAAGAGCCGTACTGATTCTGTATCAGTATGATTTATCCGAGTAGCCCATGATAAACGTACCCCAGGCAGCGATGGGCCCAAACCAGTGACACCTGGTCACCTCATGTAGGACGAGTGGTTAGAAGATGAATGGATGGATTGTGTGCGTGTGTGAGCGTGCATGCGTGCGTGCGTGCGTGTGTGTGTACACGTACATGTGTACTAATGATGAACATTTATCTGCATGATCATATGCACGTGATACACGTTCATCTCTCCGTCACTGGCGTGTGTCCTCATTACCTTATACAACGTCAGATGTTTCACAAGCACTGAACTCATCGTCTCCAAACTGTATAATTAGCTATTTCACAGTGTATCACTAGCCGTTCACCAGTCTGCGCTGTCCCCTTGCATTACAATGCTAATTTCCACTTTATAGTTGTTTTCTTTAGACATTACTATAACTGTCCTATGAGGCCTTGACCGTGCATGTGTGTGTCTGTCAGGTGTGTTGTGCTCGTTCCCTGTGATGATTACTCACCATGCGTGTTTCTGTATCATGCCTGAGGCGTGTAGCATGACCAAGTCCCTTTTACTAACGGTGCCATCCTTCATTGGTCTCAATTATTTTTATTTATTTTTATTTTGAGTATTTGTATATGTATATTTATTGCATATATGTACATTTATGTTCATCCTGTAAATAAATCAGAGATTCCTTGACGTCTGCTTTTAACACTGGACTGAAGGGGCTGTGTATGGTAAAATGTTCTCACCCAGCATTTAATTAATGGCACGGTTCTAAAATAGCAGTATAAAGATGTAAAAACACAATTGAATTAAAAATCCTACACAAAACTAAAAATAACAAAGAAAGGTATTGCACGGGACCTACAGATCGGCACATGATCTCTTGTGTGTGGCAGTGCCACTGCAGCATGTTAATAACACTGCAATAAAATGTGTGTGTGTCTGTCTGTGTGTGTGTGTATCTATGGAGATTATGCTTATATTTCATTGTGGGGACCAAATGACCCCGACGACGTGATAAAAGCCTGTTATTTTGACATTGTGGGGACCATTTTTTCAGGTCCCCACAAAGATCTGTGAATGCAATCAAAAAGGTTAAAATGCCAAAAGTCCCATATTTTGTTTGCTTACTTATAGTTAAGGTTAGGGCTGGATAGGGCTTAAGGTTGCCGTGTTAGGATTAGAGTTTTCCCCTGAGAAATAAATGGAGAATCCCCACAATGATGTAATTACAAACCTGTGTGTGTACAGCTCCGGAAAAAATTAAGAAACCATAGCAACATTTTTAGTTTCACTCATTTCTCAATTTATGGGTATGGCCCTGTCTAAAATATAAACCGCAAATTGTTTCTCATTGATGAAGGGCTTCTTCCTTCCTTTACGGGATTTTAGTGCTGCTAGAAGCCTGATACAAACTATCCTAACAGTGCACTTCACAGCTGCACTTAATGTTTCCCCTTCCATTTGAAGGTCACTTGATGTCATCCTTGATGTTTTGGTTCTCAGTGTCTCCTGCTTCACACTGTTTTTGCGTATTGCAGTCTTAGAAATGCTGACCCTGGAAGCAGTCTGCCTCGCAGTGTAGCAGAACTAGGATTAAACCAGGATTTAACGTTGCAGATTCTTAAAAAATATGGAGTGGTCTCTTATTTTCCAGAGCTCTATAAAAAGATGTATGTGTAAGAAATGTGTAACAATTCAGTGATTTTTATTTTTTTTTTTATTTTTAAAAAAGAATAACATTCAGCTATCTGGAAATTTCGCCTATCTGGTGTTGCCTCAGTCTCATCGTTTCTGGATGTGAGAGCTTTTACATTAGAGGCGTAACTTCAAAGGTCATATTTGATCAATAATTATCTTCATATTAAACAAGAAACACATGTCACCACTATCATTCAACCCACGAGTTAACCCAGAAGGGTATAATTAAGATTAGGTAATGAGTATTGAGACTACCAACGACCATGAAGAATTGCATACCATTATGAAAACAAGATGTTCATTAAATATTATTTTACCTTAATCGCCACAGGCATAATCAGTCAACACGTAATTTGACACTAAATAGGATTACTCAGAGTTCTTTGATTCTCAACAGTTGGTGCTTTTCCAGATGGAGTCCTTCCATTTTTGTACTGGGTATTATCTCAGTAGATATGCAAATACTTTCCGTTATTAAGTTTGTTAGACATTGGGCTTTAATCCTGTATAATTTCTTGCTTGCTGGGCAGGGCCGTGAAGGCAAGGCCTCTGGCTTTCTTTGTGTACAAACTGCCCGGTTTGTAATATGAATTTGTGTGGCTTTACCCCCAGGGGTGACGAGCAACCGGGTACTGGGGGACGGCGGAGGCGGCTCACCAGCCGTGCCACGGAAGCAGCGGGATAAGTATCCTGCCGGCTTTGTGGAAGACCCCCCGGAGGCCACCTTCAGCCGGGATCGCCGGGCCGGCTTCTTCAGCTCCTTCATGAAGAAGAAGTCGTCATCAACCTCCTCCTCTTCCTCCTCTTCATCTCCGTCCCCACAGCCTCCACAGAGCCTACCCGCGCCCCCAAAGAGGAGTAGCTCTTTTCGAGA
Organism: Mormyrus proboscirostris; assembly: GCA_026779585.1. Taxonomy (NCBI): domain Eukaryota; kingdom Metazoa; phylum Chordata; class Actinopteri; order Osteoglossiformes; family Mormyridae; genus Mormyrus; species Mormyrus proboscirostris. The sequence continues at coordinate 9,807,177 of JAODKF010000038.1, read as the reverse complement.
GATGGAGAACCAGCCTCACAAGAAGTATGAACCCGCGGCTTGCGTTGGTGGCCCGCTAGGCGATGATGCCAACTTCTCGCCGTCTCACGGAGACGGAGGCCGCGTTCACTCGCGCTGCTGCGGGGCCAGTTTTGGCCAAAGGGCTTCTCCTAGCTCCACGACGGGGGCATCTGGAACCGCTTCTGCCCCTGTGGGAAGTAGCTGGACCAGCCTGGCAGGGTTTTTCACTCCCCGGCTAATCAAAAAGACTTTGGGCCTGCGGACTGGGAGGCCCTCTGGGGCAGATGACGGACATAGTGCGGGCAAGCCTTTCCCCAGATCAAACTCCACCTCGTCCATGTCAGCTGTGCTTCCTGACCTGGAGCGAGCAACGCTGACCCTCCCCCGCAACCGAAGCAAGCCTCCTCTGGAGCGCACCATCTCTACCACGTCCCAGCCAGAGAGCGTGGCCACGTTCCCCTCTGAGCCAGTCATCCGTAAGGTGGACGAGGGTACCGCTCAGATCCGTGACCGACCCAAAGCCAAGCTGTTGCCCCGGGCCGTGGCCACGGCGCCAAGGGTTCCTGGCGTTGGGGGTGAGGCCACTTCTGAGTCTCACCTGTGGGGCAAGGATGGTGCAGAGGGGCCGGAGAGAGCAGGATGGCCGTCCTCTGGCAAGCCAGCAGGTCCAGGCCCCATAGCCACCCCCCACAACCACAAAGTGCCAGTGCTGATTTCACCCACATTGAAGCACGGCCCCGCAGACGTGCACCTAGTTGCTGTTGATTCTCAGGGGAACCGATTTAAGCTTCTGTCAGAGCAGGCTGACCGGGACCGGCCCCGGGCGCTCAAGCCACGGTGCGCCCCGCCGCCACCACCCCCACCTGGCATGCGCCTCCTGCACCACCCATCCTCCCGGAACGCCGGGGATGGGGCGGCAGAGCCGGCAACTGGTGGTGGCACGGACATCAATGGGGATGTGCCAAAAAAGCCGGGGAGAGCAGTGGGTTTGGGGGGCGGGAGGCCGCCGGTGCAGCCACCGCAAGTGCCCCCACTGCCCTCTGTGTCACCCCTGCCAGCCAGTAGCACTCCGGCAAAGATGGCAAATGGCACAGCCCCCACTGGCATCTCGTCCTCCTCCTCCTCTTCGTCCACCTGCTCGTCCCCCTCCTCGCTCCCTACCGGCAGCTCTAAGGTGACCCTGCGGCAGACACGGAGGCAGCCGGACAGGGCGGCGCTGGACAAGGCTGGCCGAGAGCTTGCGGTGGAGAAAGTGAGCAAGGAGGCACTGCTGGAGTGTGCGGACTGCCTAAGCAGCGCCCTCCTCAGCAGCGCCGAGCCCTCCTCCAGCAGCCAGGTCCTGGACGCCGGCCACCAGCTGCTGAACTACTGCTCGGGCTATGTGGACTGCATCCCACAGACACGCAACAAGTTTGCCTTTAGGGAGGCGGTGGGCAAGCTGGAACTTGGTCTGCAGGAGCTGCGGGCGTCATCCGGGGGCAGCGTGGCCTCTGCCTCGGGACCTGGCTCAGCTTTGGACAATCTGCACAACTGCATTAAGGAGATCAGTGACGTGGTGAAGAGGTAGCCGCTACGGCCCCCCTGTGCCGCACCCCCATACTTTGCATTGACGGTATGGGACACGGCAGAGAACCTCAGTACCTCACTAAAAATAGTATTTTATATGATATGCTTTGTGTCATTGGGGGGGGGGTGGTAATGTTATTTTCCCACAAGAACATTCATTTATTAAACACTAAAAACTATATACCAAACCAGGGCTGATTATCCACTCTTCCCAGTACAGCTTTTATTCAGCACCCGTTTTCTTTTTTTTACCCCCCAAACCTGTGTAAATCCTATGAATAAGAAGGCCTGCCAAACTGGAAAGATTTTCAAGGAGCTTCCTGCCCCATGGCTGAAAGACATCACAGGTGCTGAGGATGACAGTTCGTCCTGCTTTTGGTTTGATATAAAGTGCTGTGGCCATCCTGTACTTATGCAACCAGACTCCCCGTTTTGCAACACGGTTCCCGGTTGCCGTTATTACATGCAGGTATAGGAAACCAATGCCTGTTAACCCCATTTCAACTATCCATTCTCCAGTTTTTGTGTAACTTTAGTTGTACCTGTTAGTGAAGTCCTAGCTGTGCTTTGCCCTGCCTCTCACCAAGCTCCACCTATATAATTCATGTCGCCCTTGACAATCCCACCTATCCTCTCACCCTGAGGTACCTGGCCACGCCCATCTTGCCCCGCCCCAATCCTGAACATCAGCCAGTTTTCTTTGCAAAACTAGGCGCCTTCGCTGTGTGGCAGGCACGCATCGTTGCTCTCATGGTCCCGTCTTTATATATAATTTCTTTTTTCTTCTTTTTTTTTTTTAAGTAAAAACTGCTGCGTACTTCCCAAAAATCCTTACTAAATCCGGCGTGCAATGTGCGATGTTTGAGCTCATAAATAAATGACCAGGAACAATTCTGGCCATTCTGTTCTGGCTATCTTTCAGTGTCTGTTATTGCAGATACTCTGAAATAAAGGTCCTTGAAACCACAGTAGTTTATAAAAAAAGCTTGAGTAATGTGCTAGCAAGATATATATTGGATGTGTTGGTTGAACGCTAGAATGTCTCCATTTATTAACTTGAATTTTGAAATTTATTGTTATATCTATTGAACTTGAATTTTTTTGGAAGCACAAGAGAGTGTCTAATTTATTTAAAGATCTATAAACTGTCTTGCAGTATTCAATATCCGCAAAAATGCCTAGCCTGCTTTCTTGAAACGTATCTGTACGAAGGTGCAATACTGCTAAGTTAGTGTAAGCGCTAATTTGTAAAACACCGCAGTCTCAAGAAGCAGTTTCCATTGCTATTTTATTTCCAGTGAATGTACGTTTGTATTTGTGTGCGAATGCTGACATTAAAGCACAATGTGTTGAAGATGTGAATTGAGGAGACTTGCTACATGGAACTTTGCTGTCCTCTTATATCTGCATATCGCTGTCTTTGCTAAGAGGGGCACATGTCCTTTACAGATTTTGCCTTATTTGGTTACAGACATGTCATTTTTCTTGTATTTTTGAGAGCTGTTGGATGTGACTAAAAATTGCGGTTTCGGTGTATATCTAAATGGTCTAGAATCATTTTAAAATATGATGGTATTGTTAAAATTTTAAAGAAATATCAGCTTTGAGGGCAGCTCAATCTATTTTCGTTTCTTGGCTATGAGTGGCATTTAACATGCAGTGTCCATAACATCGGCTTAAGTTAAAACCAGCAAAGTCTCAAATAAACCTTTACAAATATACCTTTGCAGAAGAAACATTACTCCAAGTATGGCAGCCTAACTGAACGCAGCCTACATATGCGGTGAAGGTTCCTCTCAGTTTCGTTTGCTATATGAGGAAATGTTTCAGATGTTCATATGAGGAAAAATAAGGCATCAATGTGCGTTCACATTTAACCACAACGACTGAAGAGGAACAAAAAAAATTTAAATTAAAGGCCTACATTTATCTGCTCCTCCTCGTTAGCACCCATATTAATGTGCCTACTCTTAAACAAAATAACACTGTTTATATTATTCAGCTTCTACTAACTTTGCTTACATATGCAATTGCCTTATAAGAAGCTGTGAAGAGAATTAGTAAAAATAATAGATGCTGCGGTATGTTCCTTTGGTCTCCGCATCTGAAAATATTTTGCACCTCTTGACAAAAACAGAATACTATCTTCCTGACCTAAGTGATTTACACTGGAACAAGTTGTGAAAATTGGTGATTTATTTATTTTTTCCCTTCCACTTTGTCCATATTTGGAGCTCTTCTCACTCTCATGAAGTTCAATTAGGAACAAATTTCATTTGGCGGATTTATTTACATTACTGTGAAATTGCACTGTTGTCGTTCCTGTTTACATGTGGAGTACCAAGCCAATTTTGTCTGTTCGACAATTTGGCTAAGCGACACTTGCATAAAGTTTTCACTTTTGTTTTCACAGTGGGATTCAGTTTAAAAATGTTTCATCCTTGATACCAGAAACCATGTTGCCCAATAATTCATTTGTGCCTTTTATGGTGGATTTTTATTGTGTTGTGCACTACAAACTCAAAGCGAAATACGCATTAACTTTTTTTTTTTACACATATATTTTTTTCCACTGATGGTTTTATGTTTTCCAATTATTGGAACATATTTTTGTTGACAGGTAAATTGTTGGTCTGTACATTTCAATTTGTATTGGTGGTCAAAGCTTCATACTGAGCATTGTACTACAGCTATGGTCCATCTGCCATAACTATTACCGTAAAAATGCAAGGTCATTTAACACTCAGTTTGCCATTACTATAATTGTTATTTGTGTACTGAATATAACACCATCTTAATAATTGATTTGTCTTTTGTCTGGTAGTTCTGTTAACTCTGTTAACACAGAAACATTTCTTCCTACAGTAAACGAACTGGTATGAGTATTGGTCAGTATTTTCTCTGAATTTTACCATTTTAGACCCATCAAATGCTCCCTGAATGCACCCCTAACCCCACCCCTATGATCATACACATTGCCCTGGTCAGTTATGGTTTTATACATTGTAATATAGATTACCAGGTTGCAGACCCTCCTTCACCTGAAGTATTGTTTAACTCCATGTTTCCTGACCTGCCAGACAGTCCACGTGTTTGTTCTCTCCCAGCTCCCTACCAAAAATGTGGAGCTGGAGGGAGCAAAGACATGGACCGTCTGCAGGTCCCCAAGGACCGGGTTGGGGAAACACTCGTTTAACTAATGCTTTGTTCATTTTAACCCATACAGTTTTCCATTTGTATATACAGGGGTGTCACATTATTACTGGAGATATATTCTTCGTGTTTGTGTTATAGATCTGTAAGTTTATTTATTTTGTTTTTATTTATTTTTAATTTTGAAGCTGGAAAGGGCATCCTTGTAACACTTTGTCATTATTGTTTGTTGTTAAACATTGTTGATTTTCATGATCAGAGTTAATACCAAAGGCCACTTCAGTTTTACTAGTGCAATCAAAAAATAACACATAATGTAAATATACAACTTTTAACAGGGATTTATAATATCAGATGTTAACTGATTAACATTACCTGTATTTTCTTTTTTAATGTAATATATTTTGTGTGTTTCTAATTTAAATCTTACATGGGATACTGTATTACTGTGAAGTTCTCTCAGTGTTAAACTTGTTGTAAATAATGCATAAATAAAAATTAAACCTTTTTCCTTTGTCTAATTTGCCTAGCTTTATTATGGGTATGAAAAGTAGACATATCAATGCATTTCAGAATATTTATTAATAGAGGTAACAGTGTATGCAAAACTTTACATGCAGAACTTAGGTTAAATGGTTGAAATGCTTACTATGCATGTTTAAAAGCAGATACAGAAAACATAATTTAGGGGAATATTTAGCTTGTTTACAGGACAACAAGAGCAATATGCAACAGGAGGCATCAAAGCAACACAAATATGCAAGCAGAGTGTAGAAAGCAAATGTCAACATGAAATGAAACGAAATCCCGGACATTTCAGGCATTTTTAGGTCCCAAACAAGTCAGAAAAATTGTCATAGGCACTATAAAGTGGAGTAAAGTTAGGACAATTTCAGAGGCCCCCAAGTGACTTCGGCCCTAAAAAATCTGGAAGATAATCTTATTATTTTGGGTTGGGGCCTCATTATGATATGTTTCCATGGGGCCCAAAATCTTTAGCGACATTATCACCCTACATAACCAAGTCGGTCGTTCTAAAAGTATCGTGCCATTGTGGACGTGAAATTTAAGTCATACGTACACATTATCTTATTTTAATCATAGTCAGCTGGGGAAGAACTGTTGTTTTGGGAAATGATCATTTAATCCTGTTTGGCCGTGTTGTATTCAAGTCCCAGTGAGAACACGACATTGTGTTTGTGTCCATTTTAAATTGTAACACAAACGACAGCAAAAACTGGGGAGGGAAGCAACCATTCCACTGTGAATAAATGTATTCATAATAGCATAACTGACTCCACAGAGAAAGAAACCCATCAAAAATTTACGGCACTGTTTAAAGTTGACTGGGCAAAGAAACGAAATTTTACTTCGCTCCGGACATCACTGATCACGCACCAGCGACAGATGTTGCAGCGCAAGCACGCCTGTCCGCTGTGCGTGATGACGCAGCGCCGCTCCCTTTTCCCCACAAACGCTCCGCCCCCTCCCACCTTAGCCAAGTGTAAAGATGGCGTCCATCATGGAGGGGCCTCTGAGTAAATGGACTAACGTCATGAAAGGCTGGCAGTACCGATGGTTCGTTCTGGACTACAATGCCGGGCTGCTGTCCTACTACACGGTACGCGCCTCTCGCCGGTGGGAAAGCGGGTAATAAGAAGGCTATGCAGTGGTCGCCTAGATTTTTCGTTGCTATTTCGCTAGAGCGAGCTCCGAATAGACCGAGTGCGGAAGAAAAGGCCCGTTGCCAGGAGTTTGGAATTTCTCGTAGTGGAGAGGGGGCGGGCACTATTACTGAAGGCGCTCTCGACCAATCGAAACACGAGTTACAAAGGGGCTAGCCAATGATAGTGCAGTCTTGAACCTGTTGGTTAAACGGTGAAATGCGTCGAGTCGGAGAGGCTTGGGAATGCGTGTCTACTCTACGTTGCTGGCCTGCACCCGTTTAAGGGTGTTGTCCCCAAAATACGTTTTGTGCTTGATTAATTTGCTGTAAAACTAGAAATCGTTGTGTATGGAGATTTTTATAGTCTGACTTGTATTATGAACAAACATAGTATTTTAACTTTACAGTGCAATGCAAGTACATGCGTAGCGAAGTAAACGAAAAAATTACCTTGTCATCTGTAAATCGCAGTAAGCATGTACTGTGATGTACTCCACCCTACAACTGTTATCATGAGCAGAATTTTGTTTCATGAGATAAGTCGTCACTTGGTAGATCCGGCTTGTACTGTACTGTACTGTACTTTGCATAGTTCAGTTTAAGCATTTTGGTCGGGGGTGGGGTGTGGGGCTATATCTATAGACAGAGAAAGGGACTCAAACCCGCAGTAAAATCAGTCGTGCTACAGCCTTTTGGATAATTTTCTTAATATTAGTTATAGGCCATTGGCTTACTGTCAGTTAAGTAACGTGATACACAAGCATTGAAATTAAAATGACACGTCTGTTTCAGTCACACCGCTGTTGAGCCGTTTTGATAACGGTGTATGGACACAGTTGCATTCCGATAATTATTTTGAGTAAATACTGATAGATTCTGTACTTTAACATGGGTTATTTAATATAAATAATTTGCTTCTTTGTGAAATTATTTGGGTGTAACAGCATTATATCTCCCTAAAACCGTTAGTGTAACTAAGATATTTTTACAGTATATAAAAATCCCGATTGAACTGGAATCAGACGTCTTTTTTAATATTCAGTGTCCGTTCAGATTCTGTTTGGTAGTCATGATGAGTTTACGCTGTCTAAAAGGCTGCATTTATCAATGACCAGCTTTAGGTCAGTTTTGTTAGTAATCGGCTAACCGAAATTCTTCTGCTGTTGTTATGTGTGTGGTTTTAGAGATCGTGAACGGTCAGAAATAGGCGGTTACTTAACGACTGAAGGATTATTAATTTTCCCATGCGAGGCATACAGACCGACTATAAACTGCAGTGAAATGAAAGGCGGTCAGCTCTGCCATAATAAAAATATCAAAAGATGAAAATGGAAACAAACAATATAATATGTAAATAAGGAACAAAAAGTTATATTGAAAAATAAGTGTACAGAGTCCCTAATAATACGTTTTATTATTATTTATTGCTATATTGTGCTGTTTGTGGCCCAGTGAGTAGCACTGTTGCCTCACATCTCCTGGGCAGGACCCCCTGGCCCTGCATTGTGCCATTTTTCTCTATTATTTCTTGATACTCCAGTTTCTTCCTACTATCCACAGTGTGTAGTTAGATTAGTAGGCATCTCCCCACAGGGTGACTCTGTGTCCTGTGATGGACTGGCTCACCGCAGCCCTGTACTAGATAAACAGCTACACAAAATGATGTTTATGCTCTTTCGATGGACCTTGTTTTGTTTTTTCCTCTACAGAAAATCTGGTCTTAAGCTTGAAGCACCAGTGCTTTCCTTGGATAAAAAAATCATCATTGTTAGCACAAATTACCTCTTAGTGTGGACATGCCCAATGACTTTATACCTCTGTGGTAATTATTTACACATCATGTGCCAACTTCCCACATTGTTCACTTTCATGTCTGCATATACAGCCATTCGTACACTAGATATTCTGCCATTTGCCTACTGCCTACCATACACACTAGATATACAGGTATACTATTTCAGACATACGAAGAAAGAGGACTGTAAGTCCAAATTGTGTTCCTTGGGCTCCTGTTTCCTGTCTGCAATATCAAGGTTTTTTCTGCACGCTAATTCCGCCTAGTACGACTTCTGCCCGCTGCTCCGGTGGCACAGCAGTGTAGCGTACGTACTCCCAGCATCCCATTTCGTTAACCGATACGCAAGTACAGACGTGCTCCGTCGCGATCAAAGTTTACTTCGTTTTTATTGTGAAATATTTTCTGCATCAATGGATCGTGATTGGTGAAAAGCGTAAGGCTTTACACTAGATATACTGCCATTTCCATACTGCCTACACTGCACACTGCTTACCATGTACACTGGACGTACTACCATTTCCATACTGCCTACACTGCACACTGCTTACCATGTACACTGGACGTACTACCATTTCCATACTGCCTACACTGCACACTGCTTACCATGTACACTGGACGTACTACCATTTCCATACTGCCTACA
>JAODKF010000038.1:9771865-9791783 GCA_026779585.1 Mormyrus proboscirostris | reverse complement strand
CCCCCCCCCCCCCCCCCCCCCCCCCCCCCCCCCCCCCCCCCCCCCCCCCCCCCCCCCCCCCCCCCCCCCCCCCATAGGCAGAGCTGCTGCTGCAATGTAAATAATCTGCAGCGGGGCAGTAAAAGCATGCAAGTTAAACGCAAGCTGGCAATAAGAGGGCATAAATAAATGATGCAGTGCTCTCTGCTGTTAGCCAGCCTGGGGAGGGGGCTCGGTCAGGGCCCCCCCGGGAGTGCGGGCGGTGAGCCGGATTGGCCACAGAGCTGCGCACCGGGCCAGATGACACTTCGCCTTCCTCAGCCGGGGGCGGGGAGGAGTGCCCATCCTATGGGATGGCCTGGTCTCTGTGTATTTACAGCAGATTACCCCCCCCCCACCTTGCTGCGCAGTCTGCAAACTGACAAATTTAAAAGCTTCTGCGTGAGCTTAACTAGATCTGTGTTTGGTATAATGTAACAGAATATCCTTTCAACCATTCACCTTTCAGCCACTGATGGTGGAGCTCAGGGCACTTAAGACACCATGGGAGATTGATAAACCCCATTTAACCCGGGTGGGCCTGCATACGCTGCACACGCTGCACACGAAGGCGCAGTCAGCCCTCCGTCAGCACCTCTGACACGGCAGCGTACTGAAATATCGACTCCCAGCTCAGCATCATTTATTTATGCTTGCTTATATGGATGATAATTTTATCATGGGAGCAGAGGACACTCTCCTGCATTAATGGTGCAGTACTCCCCCCCCAAACACCCCCACCCCAGTCCCAAAGCTCCTGACCAATCAGCTTGCGCGGCTCTTTACTGCATCACTGCAGCACAGAGACGTTTGCCTTGGAGGCTGAATCTGGCCGGAGGGGGGGTCCCGGGGTGTGATGCTGGAGCGTGTCGATGCTGCTTTTGGCAGCGAGTGAGTGACACCATGTTCTGCACACTGTCCCGGGCCAGGTCCACTGAGCCAGAGCGCTCCCTGCAGTGTCATGTGACTCGCTCTGTGCTGAACACTATTACCGTACAGCTCTGAAATGCATGAAATACGTCTTGCCGATATTTTTACGTGTCCCTTACTGGGACTGGGGGAGGATATCGGTGGTTCTGTGCAATTCAGACATCTTGGAGGGGGATAAATAACAACTATGGTCAGCCGATCATTGATCCAGAGCGGCAATGGATGTGCGTGGTATTGATCCACAGCCTGCCCCCCCCTCCCTGACCACCCTGGACCTCCTCGCCGCAGGGTCTTGCAGTGTCAAGCCTCTGCTTTATCGTCATGGTCTCTCAGTCAGGAGCATGCAGATCTGCAGCGTTCTCTCTCGTGTGAGGTCAGCCACGTGGCAGGGACAAACGCATGGGGTCTGATGGTGTGCGTCTCCCAGCATGTCCACCCGTGTGCCCCTCCTGCCCTCTGTCCATCGCCACTCACCCCCCCCCCCCAGTGTGTGCTGCCATCACGTGTTTGTTTTGAAACATCCGTTCTCGTTCTCTCTGTCTTGTCTTTTGCAAGAGCGGGTGGAGTTCAGCCTCTCATTACTTCCATCCAGTGACACTCATGCCGGAATGCATGCCTGCCTGCCTCCAATTTAAAAAGGGTTTGGTACAACCAGTTGTGCAAGAGGCGGAGACCAATTCCCCCCCCCCGGCTTTCTGCGGCGCTGCTCCCTGGCGGGGGGGGGGTGTCTGTGTGTGTTCACTCGGCCCCTGTCCCCTCAGCCCGTGATGCAGACGAGAGGGAGAAGTGGATCCACGCTCTAGAGGGGACCATCCTTCGCCATACTCTCCAGTTGCAGGTAAGTCGGTCTTCCAGTGAGCTAATCGCTTTCAGGTTACAGCCCAGGTGGCCGGTGCTCTGCTCGTCTCATCTCCATAAAGCTGCCTTTCTGCCGTGTTTAATACACACACTGAGTTATATGAGGAAAGTCAACATTCTCAGCTGGTAGCAGTCAGAGTGACTGACAGACTTGGGTAACTACAAGGAAAAGCCGCCACGCCGGAAGAAAATAGCCTTTAGCTTTGGTGCTCATACTACACGATGTGTGAGAGAGAGACCGGAACCCAACACCTGCACCTGGTCTACAGGATGCATTTCCAGGCTTAGTTAATGACTGAGTTTAGGCAGTCATTTGATGATGGAATTAAATTACTCAGTAGGCACTGACACGAGGTGCTTCGTGCTGTCGGGCTGACGTCAGGTTTAAGCTGCCCGGCGAATATTCAGAAGAATCGGCCCTCTGTCATATACCCGTGACATCTGAGAAGAAATATATATCAGCCAGGTTTCTTCATCTCTTTACCTTCCTGTTTGTGTTTTTTTGCTCCCTGTTGCAGTGTCCGCTGTATCGTTTTACACCTTCATGCGATGCCTCCACCCCCCTCCCCGCGCATTGCTCTTTTTCTCAATCTCGCTCCCTCTCTACCTCAGACTCTGCCCTTTCCACACCCTCCAAGCAAATAACTGTCAGAAAGCATGTGCCCACTTGCAGCTACTGTTCTAGCGTCTGAGTCAGTGGATCACATGACCCGAGACGAATCAGAGTGGAAAATACTGCCAGTGTGACTCATCTGGCTCGGGGCCTTGTCCAATTAGAGGAGCTTTTAGTGCGCGTGCAGTTTGTACTGTTTTTTGTGTTTCTTGTAAGGAAGTCTCCTTCCTCTTCTCTGGGATTTACTCGCATGGCCTCCGCTCAGCTGATGCCATCTGCTGCTTGTGGAGGTATCAGAGCTTCGTTAAGTGTTTTGAAAGCCCAGACTTCGGTGAGTAAAAGCCAAACAGGCTTCTCTGTGTATGCGGGGGGTGGTGGATTTGTTAGTTGCTAGGGGTCCAGTTCGGATTGCCCTGTCCAACAAGCAAAGTCACACGGTGAGGTTTTATAATATCCATGCTGCTGGAGTCTCTGGGGGTCCGGGTTGCTTGGCCTATGTGGGTCATGGTGTTTTTTAAAACCTAGGGTTGGGGATGGAGGGGGAAGCAGGCTGAAGTTTTGGGTGGAGGGGTCAGTGGGCAGTGTTAGGACGCGCTGCAGGAAGCAGGCTTTTTCAGCGAGGGGTTAGGGTCTGATGTGTGTGTTTGTGGAGCCGGCCCCCTGTAACCGTGACCCCGAGATGCACATTTCCGTCAGCCCCCCCAGATATCTGCAGGATGACGCTGTCAATCTATGGCGTATCACGCCATCACTCACTGCCGCTCTTCGCTGGTGCTGCTGCTGTTTGCAGTCCCTCTTACATGTGCTCCACGTCGACCTCATCTGCTCACTCAAGCCGACACCTTTTTCCTCTTATAAATTGTCACATGCTCGGGCTGAAACCCACCACCCCCCGTCTCTGCTGTGTTCTCGAACGTGCTGTTAGTCAGACAGCCGGCACTGGGTACTTCCTGCCCGGCTGTGCATTCTTTAGCGAGTCAGGTATTCCGGCACATACTGGCTACGGCCTCGAATGATGAGTTCTCGCAAATATGGTGATGGTGACTCACTCATTTCGTGGTTCGACCAACATTGTTGCACACAGCGTTCAGTAAGTGACCAGGCAACGACAGTTGAAGGTAAATACTGACGTCATGCTCTGTTTTCTAAAGACTGGGGGGGAGGGGGGGTTCTGCTGGCTCCTCTGACTACATTGCTCGAGACCTCCAGTGTTTATGGTCCTCCAACAAAGACGTTGAGATGTACTCCTCCGAAGGCCTGGAGCCACAAACGTCACATTTTGGCTCTTTTTTTTTGGGTTAGCATCCATGTTCTGCTGTTTGGGATGAAGATGCGGCAGCAGGGATTCTGGGAATCGTCAACACTCTTTGATTTATTGGTCCGAGTTTCGCGGAAGCTGTGTCGTTTTAGAAAATTCGCTGCATACCGCCAAGATTGAACTCAGCACAATTAAATTCTCCTGGTTAATTCTATTTCTCAACACCGAGTCAAATTCAGTGGAGGAGAAAATTATGCAGAACTGATCCGTGTATGTACACGTGTCCCGTGCAAAGTCAATAACTCGCGAGGCTTGCCGTGTAAATATTTGCACACACGTTCTCAGGTAGAGAATCGGAATGCAGATGCTTCTCGACTTATGTTCTAATAAACCCATCGGAAATTGAAAGTATCGTAGGCTGAATATGAATTCATAAAACCTGCGTTGGCATCTAGTAGGTATAATGGGGCTTGGGGAAAAAATTTTAAAAACAGGAAAAAATGATATAGTTCAACACTGTATGTGATGTTTATGCTCAGAGTCAAGTGTGACTGGGTGGATGCTGCCATCGGCCAGAAACAGTATAAAGTATTGTTACATGTATTGCCAGCTGGGGAATATATCGAAATTCAAAGTTTGGCTATTGACTGTGCATTGCTAAGTTGGATATATTGTTTTTCTGTAGCAAACTTGCAAAATTCCCCCATTTGCAAAAGATGTATATGCCTTTAATATGACAAACAGCGATGAGTAACAGTAGTGTAGCGTAGTTAATGCTGAACATAAGTCTTCTAGTTTTGGGGCCATGTGAGTGGTCAGGCTCTGCACTGTACAAGTGTGTGTGGCTCGTAGCATCACTTGTATATGTGAAAATTGGTGAATGGGACTCATTGTTGAAACATTAGTAGCCACAGAAGACCTTCTTAATGTAAGAGGTAGCATAAGTCCTGTTACGGATTTGTGTCAGCCAGTCCCTCCATTGCGTCCAGACTTTCCTAAACCTGTGGAACAGGTCCTCTGGCTTCTGGTCCAACCTTTGTAGCTGGATCACAAAGCGTTTGTGTTCTTGCAGTGACAACCTACCTTTGATCCCAGTTCACCCTAATATAATATAGTGGGGGGATGCAAGGGGGGGCAGACTTTGATCCTTATAATCCAGTTGTGTCTTTAGACCACGTGTTGTGTCCTGGCAACATAATATGCTGTCACTGGGCATTTTTTTTTATTAAATTACGTTGAGACCAGAGGTCTGTCTAATACAGAAGGCATTCCCACCCTACTTGTCAAGCATTTTGGTCCATTTAGATCAGCAGAGTGATGACCTTTCAGGGAGTGTCAGACCAAAAACACTGCTCCTCCGCTTACTGACGGGCTCCTTTCCACTAATTTTCTACCGTGAATTTCTCACAATGTGCTTTTCATACTGGGTTAGTATATCAGCACTGCATTCGTGATGGTAGTGGGTGTTATCTGATTATCTCAGTATAATATCTATGCAGAAGTAGAAAACCTGGCAGATGGTGGTAAAAGTGCTTACATGGTAAAATCATGTGTGGAGGGTGGGGGAGAGACAAGGGCAGGTCTCGTTCTGTCCCTGGGCCGAGGCGGTCACATGACAAACAGGCCAATGAGCATCTCTGTCAGTGATGAGGCCCGTCCATTCCTAGTGAGGCGAAGACCTGCCAGTTGTCAGCCCTCAGAGCAATGTCTCCCACTAGTCAGCTTTACCGTCTAGGGTAACTCTGAGTCGAGTGACAGGATAGTATGAAACACAGATTTTTGCCACTTTTCCGTTTATTTCATAAACTGCAGATTCTTTTTATTCTTGTTAAGCTTTGGAAAGTTGAGTGAAGAAGTATAAATGAAAATACAAGTCAAACAAAAGTTTCCTTTATATGATGGAAAGCGTATGTAACAGTGCATGTCTGGCATCCTATTAACGGGTTGTATACTAGCCGTTTCATCCCACGAAACAGCAATATTTAATGTCCCTCAAATACCTCGAAATCTCTCTGCTGTTATAACTGCTGCAGGAGGTTACATTAATGAATCAAAGATATGTTTTCTTGCTAATAAAAGTACTCAAATTGTAAACATACTATACGTTTATTTGACTGCAAACAATACTGAGTGTATTTTTTTTATTAAGTGTTAAGTGAGTATCACTCATCTCAGCGTGTGCAAAAACTTTTGACTGGTAGCGTAGCTCTATCACTTCTTGCTTCTTTATTGACATTCATTCATTCAGGAAAATGACAGGCAGATGAGATTTATGAGCCTGGTTTTCACCTGGCACCTGTCCTAAGAAACCCTTCCCCATCAAGAATTACACTAATTTCACACACATATTGCGGAATTTACTGCAGTGTCCGTAACTTGAGTAAAGATGTCATAGCAGATCACCTAGATCGCCTAGTGTTTCCTAACCTTGCACTCAGTCCGAGCTGCTAAGGAGCTGGGAGGGAGCAAAGGCCATGGATGGAGAGTCTCCAAGGAGCAGATTGGCAAACACTGACCTGTAGGAGTGGAAATCAATAAGAAATTATCGACGTCAGTGCCATTATTGATTCTTCCTATCAGTCTGATTCTTTATCTATTCCCTTATCAATTCCTGATCATAGTAAAATAACTAAATATTAATTTATCACTGATTATAATTTTGTGGGCCTGTGATTAGAGCTACTTACTTATAAAATAAAAACTGTGGTCCTGGGCAGTTTTCAGCACCAAAAGCTGCCGTTTTATTAGCTGTTAGAACCGAATATCATCCTTTAACCTTTACATGGTGAACATGAGCGCTTGGAAAAATTACCCACCAATCCTTTATTTAAACTATAAATAATATGGCGTAAAATATGATATTACTATAAACAACACTGCATTATATAACACTGACTGACTATATAGAAACAAACACAAAGGCACCGTAACCGGTATGTTAAGGCAGTGCTCCCCAACCTTTTTGCCACCACGGCACGGTTTTATTCCGTTAACATTTCCACGGACCGGGAGGGGAGGACGTGTTAGGAGACGCGTGGAGACGTGTAACGTCCCCAACCATTTTTGTGCCATGAACCAATTTCATGTAAAACAATATTTTCAGGGACCGGTATAAATACAACTAAAAACAAAGTGTGTAAAAATACAACTCACCATCCCGCTGAATAAGTGGAAGCCCTGAGCTTGTTTTCCTCTTACGAGCCGATGTTCTGTCGAGTTGAGCTACTCTGTCAAGTTAGGCTACTGTAGTGCTAATCGATAGCCCTAAACCTAACCCTTACCCTGACCCAAAAAAAAACCACTAAAACCTTTACCCAAACCCTAAATGGTGGAACTGCACAGCGCCAAAAGGCTCAATTACACGACTCGATAGGTAGCTCAACTCATCAGAATACTGGGTTGCGGGGGGGGCAGAGACATGTAACAAAGATAATGAGGCGCGCAATATTTAACTACAGTAAAATCCCGTTATAACAGACTTCATGGGACCTGGCAAAACAGTCCGTTATATCCCAAGTCTGTTATATCCAGAGTTGCTATATGCCCAGAATACAACTACAGGACACCATTTACTCATGCTACACCCCAGCAGACACGTATAGATTATTATATTGTACATGCAGTAATCCAACTTTACCTGACCAGATGCGTGACTATTAATGATCCCGCCTACGTATCTGCGCTGGATATCACCGGCACGCCACGCGCCTTGTCGGCGGAGCTGCATGTCAGGTATAGCATACAAAACTACAGCTAAAAGCGGCCCTGGGGACCAAATTGTTTGTCCATTATAAGCAAAATGCCGTTATATGTGAGTCCGCTATATCCTATGCTTTTTCTGCATGTTCTTAAAGGCGCACGGCCAGGACCAGCGGACCTTGTCCGTTATAGACGATATTCCATTATAAGGGAGTCCACTATAACGGGATTTTACTGTAATCACCAAGGGGGTTAACTTATCGCCACCTATGAACCATAGATGGAAGTGTTTCCCAAAATAAAACAGCCTCTGTTATCCGTTCACCGCGGCCCGGAACTAAATGCTCCACGGCCCGGTACCGATCCACGACCCGGTGGTTGTGGACCCCTGGGTTAAGGCACTGTAGTTACAGTTGCCCTCATCTATGGAGACCATAGAGCGCTGAGAGTCAAACACATGGCATTCTAGTAATTGATTCCCTTGTTGAGAGCTTAAATGTTTAAGCATGTTGTTAATGTTACAACCCTTGCAAATTAAAACAACTTTGCACTGGTCACAAACTAAACAATGGGCGTCTTTCCTACTACAATGCAACCACACCTTGGACCACTTCTTCCGCCCCACGATGTAGAATTCAAGTCACGGCGTGTGACATCATGTGAAAGTCCGGAAGAATTATTTAGAGGAATCGATTATGTCGGAGGCGCACAATTCCGATGCATCACAATAATCAAAACCGGTTCTAAATTGGAACCGGGATTCGATTCCCACCATTGCTGACCTAGATGAGGACACTGGCCACAAACCAAACCAAAAACCGCATCTGGTAGGTATCTTCAGGTTCACTGTAGCCCCTCTGCCCGTCACGGGCTTCTTGTGGTGAACGACATCCTTTGACAATCTGGGACTTTTTCTGTGATTGCTAAAGGTCATGTGTTTGCTCTACAGAAACATTTCACATGAAGTTTGTCTTGCACAAGTCAGGCAGTGTCTGTGTTGCAGAATACCAGCTTTGTTGATTAACAAGGCCAGGCTAAGGGCTTTACATCAGTGATATTTGATGTGTTCAACTGACTTTACTGCCTCCTTCCTAGCATGGCTGGCCTAAAAAACTCAGCGAGGATGTAGCAGCGAGAACAATATGTTAGACACCTGTGAGAAAAACAGGAGAACAGAGAAAGGGAAGTAAAAGTCCATACGATAGATGTTGGGCTTCTGTGGCCATGATGACTTTTGCTGATTGTTGATCTGCTGCCGTGGTGTATATAAAGGAGTCCTTTGATGTTTCTCTTAACACTGATAGATTGTGTCGCTCCTGTGAGTAGCCTGTATGCAAACACCGTCCAATAAAAGCTTTGCACTGGCACAAAATATGTAAGAAACACAGTTGATTGGCTCTGGGGTGGATGAATTAATTTTGTATGAACACCGGTATATTTCACTGGTGGCTGTTTTGAAAAAGGGCAGTTTCCCTCCTGCTCAGATATCGTCCTCCTCCATGGAGCTGGAGAAATTTTGATGCATTTGTATTTTTTAATGTTTCATTTCCTTATTTTGTGTTTCAGGAGGCAGAGACAGGCTTCGTTCCCAGCGTTCAAGATTTCGATAAGAAACTTGCCGAGGCGGATGCCTACCTGCAGATTCTGATCGACCAGCTAAAGGTTTGAGTGTTTTATTGCGGTTAATGTGTAACGTCACCATAAGCCTGCTGCCTTCATTGCTTATTAAATGATGTGGCCTATTAGAGACCAGCTAAGACAGACCTGTTGCTTTTGTTCAGTAACCATAAACCTAGACAGCAGGAGGAGGATTGCAGGACATAAGCAAACCTAGGCTGTCATTGTTTGGTCTGTGTCGTTTGTATATAGCTACAGGCTCGCGTGATTTGTTACATTTGTTCTTTTTTGGACTGAAAAAGCTGCTCGTGATTTTTAATTCTGGTTTTCAGCACTTCTTCTCTTACCCTCCACCTAAGCCTTATTTACTTTTGCTTTCGCAGCTTTTCGATGAAAAAATCAGAGACTGCAAAGAAGATGAGTCACGCAGAGTAAGTCATAAATGCAGGGGTCATGCTTTTTTGTTGCATACTCGTGCAAAGCGCTGTTTCATTCAGAGCAGGAAATGTACCCGAGTACTGTAATATGTTCACGCTCTTGTAGCTTGTTTAAATGAGGAGACATTACTCTCTGTCTGGTCACTCGAGGACACCATTTTGCACATACACTGATAAATAGTCTCACGTTTGAAGATGATACTGTCAGTTGAGTACCCGGACCCTTTTATTTACTCGCGCATTTGTTCCCTTTACAGAAAATCGAAAATTTAAAAGGAACTACCTGTGTGAGTATGATCCTCTTTTATAACTTTGCTGCAGTTTCTGTTGGTTAGGGCTATTTATTTACATGAACACTTATTTACTGCATTTTTTTATTTTTTTCCCCCCAGAGTATGGTAGAATCTATCAAGCATTGTATTGTGTTGCTACAAATCGCCAAGGTAACACTTTCTATTCAAATATCTGTGTGCTTGACTTATGTTGGCTTGTGTTTGTCTTTTGTACTCAGGGGATACACTCGTCTGAGTGCGCTCTCTGCGTTCATTCAGCTCCTGTTATTTCCCCCCATAACCCATTCTGACATTTAATCAGCTTCCCGCACAAACCCCAGAAGTTTAATATACTGCTGTTATTGTTCATTGATATAATGGAACTTTTTTTACACAAACGTTGTCTGGACTCTAAAATAATGCTAGTGCTTAAAATGAGATGTGCACGGTTAAAATGACCCCCCCCCCTTCCAGACAGATTATTTAAATTTGTTTTGCTATCATTTCGTCAAATAATGCTTTCTTCTCAAAATTTTAAGGATCAAAGTAACGAACAGCAACACTCAAACGGATTGATAGTAAGTTCTGACCCGTGGAGAAAAAAAAAATCAGCAAATCTTCTCCCTTCTTTTTTCAACTAACTCCATTTTCCAAAGGGACCAATCGGACACTTTGGACGTCCACTTATGATCTGCATTGTAGAAATCTCTCTACTCTTGCATCCCTTTCAAACCTTTGCATTTTTTCCATCCTGAGGCAAATTCCTTTAGTGCCCTTCATCATTCCTGCAACATCTTTCCCTTTTGCCACATGAGTCTGTACCAGGCTGTAGGTTCCTTTCATGCAGCTGTACCATAAACCTGTTTCACATCCTTGTCATATTTCTAAAGGTCATTCTCGTCATGGGAATGCACTTCGGCTATTATTCTTGATTAGTTAAAAAGAGTATGATGGAGGTCCAAATCCAAAAACTCTTTCTACCTCTTGGTGAGGTTCTCTGTAAATGACTAACTGCAGACAGGTGAGATACGATGACATTCGAGAACAGAGAACGCGACATAGATTGCACGAGAGTGCCAGCCAGCAGTAAAGATGCTACAGAGCTGCTGGTCAGGAGCCCCCGTCCCAGAAACCCCATGGGCAGGGTGGGGATTAAGCAGAGCTCCAGAGACCCGAGCATTCCCAAGCTCATTCACGACTGACTCTTCTCAGACTTTTAGCCTGCGTTTGTCTCTCTGGTGTTTGCGACGACCACTTCACGTGTAGGTGTGTGTGATTGTGTTCCTTGACAAACAGCAATGCTCGCTCTTAGGTTTTGCTCTCCGAACCCTCCTCGGCATGCCTCCTGCCCTTTTAAAGGAGCCTCTGCTTCTGCCTGACATGTCACCCTCCGGTAGTACTGTGCTGCTTTCGGAAGCTCTTAATTATGTATGATTTCACATTGTTAATATGTGAACAGTGCAGCTTGGAAAGTGCCTTGCATAGATTAGCAGTGCATGTCTGCCTTTCGGAGAATGAGAGTTAACTTCAGGAGCTGGATTGGAATGATCCACACAGGCTCCATGTCACAGTGCGGATGATGGAAGGGGGTCATTTCTGCTCAGCTCTTCTAGTGAATTCTGAGTCAGTGTTTGCGGTACCGACGCCGCATTCAGGGAGACCAGCACCAGGCCTTGCTTGTCCAGAGGATGATGTCTCTTGTCGTCATTGGTTCGTTTTGTCTCCACCCTCTACCTTCCACCCCAACCATTGGCTTGCAGAGCACCATCAACCCAGTAGATGGGATATATCAGCCCAGCCCTCTGGAGACCACTGTAGTCAGCAGCATGCCAACACAGACTACCCTTCCTGCAGGTAGGTTTAGCTACCTTTGTTCTCACCGTAGATGTAGATTCCCATCCCTTTTTGCGGTTGGTTCTATATGTGCGCTGTAGTCTCTTCAGTCATCTAATCAAGTCCTGTGACAGCCATGCAGTCGGTTCTGTATTTTTTTTTCTGTCGTCATCGTGCGGCGCTGGTTTATGTACACGGATTCCCAGGCCTGTTACGGACCTCGTGTGGGACATGGTCTGACGTCCTTGTGTTCCGTAGGCCCGTCCTGGTGACCGGGCTGTTGCGTTTGCTCTCCTTGTTCATGCAGACAGTGCGCAGACGGGCAAGGCAGAGCAGCGGCCCTCCTCCCTGGCAGTGGGACCCGTGATCACAGTGATGGGAAGCCCGCAGACACCAAACAGCACAGGTACGCACGTCTTCATCTTAACCCCACCTTCACCCTCGTGCCCAATAAGGGATGTCTGGTATTTAAATGGAATGATCAATGAAAGGTGGTTTGCTGTGAACTGTTTGCTTAAAACCCATATTCACGTACTTCATACTATGCAATTATCAGAACTTTCCCCAGTTCCATCATTGCAGTTAGTACACAGGTGCACTTCGACGTTCATGTTATTTTGGACATCCTTTCTACTCGCAGTTTGCTTGTTCATAGTCTATATAAATTTTAATTTTCGCTTGTGTATCTCTTTGTGTTGACACCCGCATCAAGGGGGAATTCCTTGTAGACTTGGTACTTGGCAAACAATAAAGATTGTGATTCTGAGAGCCACCCAGACCCCCCCAGTAAGAAGCCGTGGCCCCCATCCTTGCCCTCCGCAGGCAGTGTTCCCTCAGCCCCCAGCAGCAGCAGCATCACCACCTCGAGCCACATCAACCTCTCCTCCAACACGGTGCCTGACTTCTCCTACTCCAGCAGCGAGGATGAGTTCTATGACGCCGACGAGTGGAGCAGTACCTCTCCCAAGCACTGTATAGAGTGAGTCCCTCTGCCCTGAGGCCATACCGGGGGCAAACGACAGCCGTCAGCCCGATCCACGGCCGCTCGTTTGTGATCGAAAGGTCAAAGGCAGTGAGCGTTTGCTCATTGCTCTTAAGTTGAGGCTTAGGAATGGATTTGCCCACATTTCCGTCGTCGTTTGTCTGAAGGACGCTTTGACCTTAGCTGGGACGTTTCATACTGAACAGAGGAATGGGGGTGATGAGTAGGTGGCGGTGCTTTTACAGTTCGCAGTGCCCGTGATTTGCCAGTGCTGACAGATCCCGCAGTTTCAGAGCAGCCTGCAGTAACGCCTCCCGGTCTCTCTCACGCCGTAGTTCCTCCCTTCCACTTGGCCCTACGGCTCATAGCGGCGCGGGGATGGCCTTGAAGCGACCGCACACCAACGACTCTCTCAACTCTTCCATGTCCAACGGCACCACGGATGCAGGTACTGTCCTCAGGGTGGCGCTCTGGCATGGACTGTTCCCTCCCATCTCCTTTCAGCTTTTGGAATTCGATGTGGATTCTGCTGATTACAGCATCAGAACCACATCCCGGAATGCGTTCCTCTTAGCACAGACTTAGGGAACAAGCTATTTCAATTCTTACTCCTAGTTTTGGTTTCACATAACTAAAAGTACCAACATTTTGGCTTTAGCTGTGATCATGTCCGTTACTCTGATGAGGGGAAACGCTAAGATGTGATCGTTTTTATATGGTGTCTTTAATGCCATCATAAGAGGGCAGTGGCATCTGGTGTTTTCTGAGGTGACATTACATCATTTCCTGACTGGTTACACTGGTATGAAAGCTGCTTCCCTTTTAAGACGGCTTTGTGTGAAAGGCCAGCCTGGTGTAACAGCATAGTGAGCAGGGCCAACCTTTACACGGGCGCCACTGCCGCATGGGGCTGCGCGCTGATACCCTGGCCATGTCTGCAGACCAGTTTGACAGCCACGACGATCGCGATGACGACCCGGAAGGGGAGTCCGTGGAGGAGCACAAAAGCGTCATCATGCACTTGCTGTCCCAGGTGCGGCTGGGGATGGACCTCACAAAGGTAACTGCCCCCCCCGCCTCTGTGAAAGACAGCCGTTTGCAGACTGGAGCACTTGTCATCCTGGGTGCAGGCCTCACTCCCCCAGTGAGTCTTGAATTTACCGTCATCTCTGCCTCAGGTGGTCCTGCCAACGTTTATTCTGGAGAGGCGGTCGCTGTTGGAGATGTATGCAGATTTTTTTGCACATCCGGATTTGTTTGTCAGGTATGTCGGTCAGTTAATGCGGGGGGTTCCCAAACTGTGGGTCGTGACCCAAAATGAGTCACAGTCGCGGTTATGGTGGGTCGCCGATTTACCACGAAAAACCTAATTTATAATACGGCATACAAGGTGCGGTGTGTCTTTTCTCGCACCTGTCAAACAAAGAGCCTCTGCAGAGGATGCTGCGAATGCATGTCAATGATTGGTTACTGTGTCGAACATTTGTCATACATTTTGAAACTTCATCATATTGGATACTTTTTGTCCAGTCAGAGTGGCCTGTTTCTATTCATCATTTTAATTTGGGGAGTGTAGTTCAGTCGGAATAGCTAGTATTTCAAGTAGTTGTCGAAATGTCCAAAGATAAACGTAATGAAGAATTTATTTCAGTTGGTTTCACTTAAGCCTTACGAAATGAGGAGGAACATCCTTAATGAGTTTTGTGAGTTTTGTGTGGAGAGGTCCTAAGTAAGTTTTAAAATGAACAAATTACATCGACACCTTCAGACGAAGCACCCTCAGTGTAAGGACAAGGCAAAAGAGTTTTTTTCCCCATTACAAGAGGAGAAGTTCAACAGACAGTGTTTCAACAGTGGAAGAGTAAGTTCAGGGTTAAGTCAGTGTCAGGGGTGCGTTAATTATATGTGTCTGTGACTTAAAGACTATTCACACATGACATGAAACAAACAACATGCATTTGCGATATCTGGATGCAAATATGACATCAAAACCTCTCCAGACCAATTAAGATGCAAAATCTTTGCAGATGATTGAAGTAATCTGCCTACCAGTAGAAACTATGAACAACAAGCACTCGCACCAGTGACGATTCGTTTTTCTTGTTCCTTTTGAGCAAACAAGTGAAAAGGCAAATACACTGAATGCATCTAATTCTATAAAAGATAATACCTACAATGACCATTGTTCAGCCAAAAAGAGCTTTGGATGGATCCATCTAATATCAGGGGATGTTCCAGAAAGCAGGTTTCAGATTAAGCAATATTCCAAACATGGCAGCAACATTTTATTAACAGTTTATTAACTAGAGGAATAGAGAAATCAGTGCTTAATGATTATTTTTGTTTTTTTTATTGGATATTAATTGTGTACCTATAAATTATTCTTATTATTATAGAACTATAAATCAAGCAAAATAAAAATATTGGTAAGTAGCCTGCACAATCTAATATAATCCAGGAGGCATATTGCAAAACCTTAAATTAATGACCAAGATGGTCACAAGTAGAACAGCTGCAAATACCTTAACATACTCTTTGTCAGACAGGCTACCAGTTGCTTTGATCTGAATATTTGCATTTTGAGAATCATTTCTAACATTAAAATATATATTTTTTTTTACATTGTAAATACAACATATATTATAAGGAGTAGGATATGAACAACTATTGAGCAGGCTCACCCATAAGTGGGGAGAATGGGGAGGTCAAAACGGCACAACGCATCTACAGACAACCCTGAGTGGGGGATTATTATTTATTTATCGTCAGGGTAGGACCTGCACTGAACATTGGTAGTACCAACTTTTGATAAAATCTAAGGAAATTTAGTTGTATCGACTATCATTACAGGCTTGTATTGTAAAGCTAATGAATAGGTTTCTTCCTACTAAAAAAAACTAATCGCGTGTGTAAAAACATCCTATTACTTTTTTTTTTTTTTACATCTGAAAATGGCAGAAATCGAACCGTCTCTGAACAAAAAAAAAGAAAAGGCCTTTAGTATGGATGGGGTGGGAGGTGAGGAAACATTCGGGATGTTATAATTGTTCAGTGCTGTTAATGTGTGGTCTGGAATCAAAATGAAACGTGTCATTGTGGGATTTCCTCTGGGTTCTCCGGTTCCCCCCCACAATACAAAAGCATGCTAAAGCTAATTGGAGTTACCAAATTGCCCATAGGTGTGCGTGTGTGAGTGCCTGGTGTGTGGACATGCCCCGTAATGGGATGGCACCCCATACTGGGTTGTTCCCTACCTTGCGCCCATAGCTTGCAGGATAAGGTTTCAGAAGATGGATGAAAGGTTTTTCATTATGTCAGATGTTCGATTGTATTTGTTTTGTGTTTCATGTTTTTTGAAAGATGGAGGGATTTATAGAGTGGTGCATTCAATGTCATCAAAATACAAATTATAAAATTAGAAGCTGCTCCCTCTGTGATTTCTTGCAGTATTGCAGACCAGGCTGACCCCAGGGATCGCATGGTGTATGTGGTCAAGTGGTACCTCTCTGCCTTTCACGCGGGAAGGAAAGGCTCAGTGGCCAAAAAGCCCTACAACCCCATCCTGGGAGAGATCTTCCTCTGTCACTGGGATCTTCCTTCTGAGGGAGAAGAAACGGCACCAGTGGTGAGACGCTATTCAGGCCAGAGGGACAGAGCCGAGGCCTTTGGCCCCAAGAAAATCCACTGAGGAATAATAAGTTATATTAGTTCCACCATTCTGATCCTACAGCCTCTCATATCCACTCACACTAGGGAAGTGTCAGAGTTCTCTCTCTTCCGTCTGACTCTCGCTGTCCTCTCTGGCTAGGAGCCGGTATCTGAGGGCCCGGTACCCTGGTGCGGGAAGAGCAGTGTGTCTTTCGTGGCGGAACAGGTCTCTCACCACCCCCCTAGTGAGTCCCTGTTGATGGCGCCCAGGGGGCGGAGCGTGGTGACGCTGATCTGCTGTGATGCTGATCCCCTGTGACACTGATCCGTGGTGACACTGATCCGTGGTGACACTGCACTTTTTCCCCCACAGTATCTGCATTCTATGCCGAATGTTTTACCAAAAAAATCCAGTTCAACGCCCACATCTGGACCAAGTCTAAGTTCCTGGGGATGTCAATAGGAGTCCATAACATCGGCCAGGGTAAGGGCTTGGTACATCTACTATTGCAAATGTGACTTTCTAATTAGTACTTTTGTCTCTGTAACAGTAGTTGTAACTGGTAGAAGCTTCGCATTCATTGGGATACTAATTTCTCCCCCCCCCCAAGGATGTGTATCCTGTCTGGAACACGATGAACACTACATCCTCACCTTCCCAAACGGCTACGGCAGGTAGGCCAGGAGTCTTCCACAATAGGCTGCAGGTGCGATTTGGGAAGGTGACTCATGACATGCTATGGGGGCGGGGGCTGCTCATTCTAGGTCGATCCTGACGGTCCCCTGGGTGGAGCTGGGTGGAGAATGCAACATCTCCTGCTCGAAATCGGGCTACAGTGCCAACATCGTGTTCCACACCAAGCCCTTCTATGGCGGCAAGAAGCACAGGATAACGGCGGAGATTTTGTAAGCATGTGCTTGGGAAATGGAGCCGCTGTCCTGTCGGGCTATTAGCCCAGACCTCCAAATAATGATTCATTTACCCGTCTCCTTGCTGGCAGCTCCCCGAATGACAAGAAGCCATTCTGCTCGATTGAGGGCGAGTGGAATGGAGTGATGTATGCAAAATGGACCTCAGGGGTGAGTTCAAGCCAGTCCAGACCGGTCAGCTTTCCCACCACAGGAAATGCACCTGTCAGATTCACATATAACACAGAATCCTGCTAAGAAAACATAGAAGTTGCCTCTGAAAGGGACTGGTGACCAGATCTTTCACTAAAAAAAAAAACTTGTTAAAAATCGGTTATTTTAATAACAGGAACTAGCAAGCGACCAACTGCTATGACAGCTTCTCCCACTATACCAAAATAATGATAACCAAAGATAATGGTGATTCTACTAGTTCCTTCGGTGTTAGAGACTAAAATTGAGTAGGAGGGCAAAAGCATCCCAGGCAGAAGCTGTCAGGTGACCCGGTTCCCACAAAGATAATTTGTTGGTATGTGGTTGTTTGATTCAGGAGGTAACACAGGATTTCAGCTGCACATTCCTTAGTTGGGTTTTTGCTTTTAAAAGGTGTTTTCATCAGTGGAAATTTTTTTTTTTGTTTAATCTTTGTCATGTGGTTCTGTATGTCCACGGGGAGTGTAAGGATTCTTAGACACACTATATTATATTCATATGTTAATACTTTGAATTAATTTTTCTTCATACAGGAAAATACCCTGTTTATTGACACTAAAAAATTGGGCATCATCAAGAAGAAGGTGAGGAAGTTGGAAGATCAGCTGGAGTACGAGTCCCGCAAGTGAGTGAATCGCACCCAGACCGTAAGCAGATGAAAACATGCCGGTGCCTGACCGTGCTGTGAAGGAGCCCCCATTAATCATGCTGTCTTCCAGCCTGTGGAGGGACGTCACCGTGAACCTGAAGCTGAAAGACATTGATGCAGCGACAGAGGCCAAGCACCGACTGGAAGAGAAGCAGAGGGCGGAGGCCAGGGAGAGGAAGGAGATGGAGCTGCAGTGGGAGACGCGGGTGAGCTGGCACACGCACGGCCAAACATGCGACTGGACGGTTGCAGTTATTTAAGACTGCTAGCTGTGGCATCAGTGTTTTTTGAAGAGGCCATGTGAATTTAAGAACATAAGACATTTACAAGTGAGAGGAGGCCATTCGGCCCATCAAGCTCATTTGGGGAGAACTTAACTAATAGCTCAGAGTTGTTAAAATCTTATCTAGCTCTGATTTAAAGGTTTTAGCTTGTGCTACACTAACAGGAAGACTATTCCATACTCTACACGCTGTGTAAAGAAATGCTTCCTCAAATGCAGTTTAAAATGTTCTCCCGCTAATTTCCACTTATGACCACGATTTCTAGTATTTAAACTGATATTGAAGTAGCCATTTGGCTGAACAGCATCCACACCTGTAAGAATCTTATATACCTGGATCATATCCCCCCCTTAGTCTCCTTTTCTTGACGCTGAACAGATTCAGCTCAGCTAACCTCTCCTCATAAGACAGTCCTCTAAGACCAGGAATCATTCTTGTAGCCCAACGTTGCACTCTTTTCAAGGCAGCAATGTCCTTTATACGTCCTTTGTATAGTGACCAAACCTGTACACAATATTCTAGGTGGGGTCTTACCAAAGAATTGTATAATCATAGTATCACCTCCCATGACTTAAATTCCACACACCTAGAGATGTAACCCAACATCTTATTGACCTTTTTAATTGCAAGAGTGGGACATGGATGCATCAACATAGACACCAAGGTCTTTCTCATAATCAGCTACCTTTATTTCACTGGAACCCATAAAATATCTGTAGTTTATATTTCTGACTCTCTGCATGGATTACGTTACATTTATCTGTGTTAAATTTCATCTGCTAGGTATCAGCCCAGTCGCTAATTAAATCCAGATCTGACATATTCTTGGAGTGAATTGTATCCTGATGGAATGGATTGTCTTATCTTCACTCATTGTCATTGGAATTTTTCCTAGGTCTTTATAAGGTTGTAAGTATTGAGAGTCTTGTTCGAAGAGGGCAATTTAGTCAGCATGTATATATTTCTTGCAGCTGTTCCACGAGGATGGAGAGTGCTGGGTTTATGACGAACCTCTGCTGAAAAGATCAGCCACGAAAGGAACAAAGTGAGACATGGTGAGGCAACAGATGCAAAAAGACGGTCTTAAAGAACTATATCAACCATTTCTCATCCAAGCCTCCCAAGGACTGATGACCAAAGTCATTCTCAGCACTGCATTTCCAGCATTTATTAAGAAAAAAATGTGGTCCTTTTCAACAACCTCACGTCCACCAATCGCAAACTCTCGATGCTCCTGTCAAGACCAAATCAAGTGCGATGTGGAACACAGCCAAGCACTCATCAGTCGCGCTGGAAGTTCCCTCAAGGGTCTCCATCTCCTCAAAGTGGGGCAGTGGGGATAATTGGATCAAAAACAACCCTTGAAAACAACAGCATTCTGTAACTCAGGGAAACTGGTGACAAAGATGATGGCTGCATCTCCAGAAGTTCAAAGGCCTTATAGATGACATCATAGGGGAAGATAGGTTGGCTTGTCTAATACTGTATGTGTACATTTTTTCCCCCCTTACTGGCATGATAACTGTTTTAGGACACGAGCCTACTGACGACAAATCAGAAATTAAGCCCTTTCCTTCTCCTCACACTGGGAAGTACAACATATAATCAGTTTCCATCTGCATTTATTGCCGTTATCTTTTTGTGCACACATATATATATATATATATATATATATATATATATTGTATATGTATATAT
>JAODKF010000038.1:9743774-9768111 GCA_026779585.1 Mormyrus proboscirostris | reverse complement strand
TATATTAAAAAAAATTATAAAAAAAATATATAGTTTTCGGTTGTTCGATCACTTGTACAAATTGCACCAGAAAACGAAATTTTCATTGGGGCAGTATGTGACGCCGCGGTTTAGGCCTCAGTGCCTGTAGTCGGAGGATATTTAAGCCTCCGGAAAGTTATCGAGCGGTGCTGCGTTGACGGCTAACCCTGCGCTCAGATCAGTCATCGCTCCCCCAGAGGGGATTTGCAGGAGTAAACGCATACCTGCACTCTTACTTGTACAAATGGCAAAGCATAATGTCTTACTTCTTTTTAAAAAAAGAAGAAACTTGCACTTTACCTCGTTATAGCTGTAAATTCGGTTTGCTCTGGATGTGCCTCTCGCCGAAGTCGCCATATAATCCGTTAGTGGTGGGAAACTTGCTTTATTAGTCTAAATCTGAAATGCAAAGCCCTTGTATTAAATGTGATTTCGCTTTGCAGGTGTTTGGTCAAAATGTGTTTGTTCAAGTGGAACTATTTCGCTGGGAGCTTTGAAAACTGGGATTGGGACTTCCCTTTTGGCTAGCGGTGAGTTGGGGGTGTGTGTTATGGAGTAACTGATTATAGCCACGTGTGATTTTTTTTCTATTTTATAGAACCATAGTTCTACTTTTGGAAGTAAAAATCTGCTGTTAGCTCACTTACTGTATGCTAACACTGTGGAAACCCTGCTGTGCTGCAGTGATGACGACTATTTGCTACTCTTGACCCAAAGGGTGATGAGACTGCAACCACCATTTTGTAATCTGAGGCACAGGCTTCGTAGTCTTGACCCCTTGACGATCTTCGTGAAATTCTAATCGAATTTTGCATCTTAGGTGGACTGCTGTTTACTCCACTGGGTATCAGGTAGGTCTCATATTAAAGCATTTTCCAGACACTTCTAGTCTATGTAAGATTGCCCTAAATTCTCAGACTACAGTGTACTTGCAAGACATTGCTGTCTGTGTACTGATGTGCTACATGTTTAACAGATGCTGCTGGGGTTAGATGAAAGCGTTGCCTCTTGCACGCAGCCTGGCCTGCATGCCGAAAGGGTGAGCCGTAACCGTGAATGGTGTCTGGTCTTTGGTTGCATACAATGATGATTCCATAGTTCAGCAGATGACCTGTGATGAACAAACACCGTCTTTCGCTCCTAGCTGATGTATTGCGGTTATACTGGTTTTCAGTCTCAGTGCCGTATTTCTGTACTCACATGATCATGTTTTTGTACCCCCAGCACTCTTACGCCACCAGATGCTTTGTGCAGGTAAGCGTTCTTGTTGCTTGCATAAAACTACATTATATTCTATGAAATTCAAAACTAACCCCCCTGGAGGCAGAGGGCTCAACTTTAGGCTGGATTAGGTAGCCAAGTTTGGGCTCCCTTGGTAAACCATTTTCATCCACTTTAATGCATGAATTGCATAACATCTGAAGTGATGACTTTTTACTCTTGAATCAGGTCTCTGATCTTGTTGAGGATATCGAAAGTCTGATCAGATGGTTTTGCCTAAAATGAGATTGTAGTCAGTCCTGTCTGCAAAAGTATATATTTTAAGGTGTGTCTTGTTGCAGGAGCCTTTGGAACATCTCTGGGTGCTTAGGTAAGATTTCGAGCTTTGTTTCATCAAGACCTTCAAAGGGGCTGTATTTGCATTAAATGGCAGCAAGAATGAGCCCCTCCTGACCTATGATGACCTGCTTCTGCTGACTTTACCCATGGAGTCTTGTATATTAGCTCTAGCTGAACTGGTCAGGGTTGAGGTTGTGCTCCATGTGGCGCTGCTCTTTGGGTAGTAAATCTGACTTATCCCTTCAGGCTTTTCTTCGGTTCTCTACCATGGCGTGCTGCCCTGGAACCGCAGGTGAGAACATGATGCTGATGTGGGCTGCCGCCCCTCCTGAGGTTCCCGATGATGCCTTTTTCTCAAATGTCTGACCTGAAACACGATGTCGACATGCATCCAACTGAGGAGCACGTCAAGGGCTTTGATTCTGTCCTTGGCTTGCTGTGGTCTCTGATCTTTGCCTCTTCCTAGGTGGGAACCTCGGAGCTGTGCCTTCCATGAGGTATGGTGACCGTGGCTGTGGCTGTCCCAGCTTTTCACTGATAACCTGTGATGAATCTATTCTGCCAGATGAGAACCCTGATTATACTCCTTTACCGTTCCATTATTAATCTGAGGTTACATGTGCTTTTATCAGACTGCCATCTGTCTGGTTTTCCTCTTCTGAATCTTGGCTGCTTCTTCCCAGATCAGGCTGTCCCTGGGGGAAATGGTCTTCATGTGAAGATGGCTGAATAAAAAGGCATATGGATAGAAACGGATTCTGCCTGTCCTTTAGTATTGTACATATTTGTGGCCACTGCCTTCCCACCCAGCAACAACAAATGCAATACTGAATACTGTCTGTGGCCACTTTTTTTTTTTATGTGGAACAAATAAAATGCTAGTTTTGACACTAATCTCTTGTGAAGTCTCTCAATTGTATATGGCAAACTTGTCTTCCTGATAATGCTCACAATCTTTAAACATGAGGCCACACATCAGTGGTGGGGTAGGGACAGTGCCCATGCTGGAAGTGTAAATTAAGCACAAGGACGTCACATCCTTGTACTAGTAGCATTTTTGGACCACTGGTGAATGACCCACTTTTAAACTTTTACAAGAATGCAGCTTTTTAAAGCCTGAGAGCTGCATGCATGGTATGGGTCAAGCTGGTCTGAGAAATCGGGCGGTTGAGGTACACGCTAACTTGTGGAGGGTTATGCGATCATCGGGTGACTCACCTGCGTCCCTTCGTTTTCTAATCAGTAGTTCAAGTTTATCTAGTTGGGCAATCTCTTTATGTGGCCTCTGTCCAGCGGTCAGTCGGGACGTTGCGGGAATGTCATTGGGTTTGGGTGCGCTTAGAAGGGGCAACTACCCGGATCGGACATGAAATGTCTCGCTTTTCTGCTAGCAGTGCACGTTACAGCGAAAGCTGGTGATAGCCGTCGCCAGGGTGGAAGGATGTGACGTTCATGCAGCGAAAGCCTTTCCCGTGCCGGTCCTTTCATAAGGGGACCGGAGCGTCTGCTGTGCCGATCGTTTGAATGGAACCGATTTATATGCTTTTCCTTTCTCCCGTATTTTTTCTATCCCAATGATGATTTTTCGATTCTTGCCCCTATTATGGGCATTTTCTGTAAAAGCGGATTTTTTCCAGTTTGAAACAATTTCAAACGTATCGACCTATTATTTTAATTATATTTACTGTAATATTTGGGAAGGCGATTGTCAGCCGCACCAGGAGGATGCTACACAGAAAGGTAGACAAACAAAATATCCTTAATTCATTTCTCCGTAGGAGGTGGTTTCGCTTTCTGTCGTTGGTGTGTAATTTATAAAAAGATCTACGATTGACATAGAGCTTTGAAGTGTGTCTTTGAGCAAAAAATGCAATAATTAAAAACTAACAGCGAATGATTGGTGCAAAACCTTGTCCAGAAACCCGTAATTTTACCCTTTTCTCCCAGAATTTTATATGTGAAGGACAGATATTTGACATGAGATGTTTAGCGCGATATATTCAATTCTCCCAATGAAAGACGATTTGTGTCCAGTATGTTCGTATCTGTTAGAAAAACTTAGTGATAGCCTCTATTTTAAAATATTCTTTAATTTCGCCGGGTTTTTTTTTTGCGTAAGGTGGTTTATCCTCTAGTATTATGGGTTTGCACCTATCCTCGATTGCCTTTAGGATTTTTTTCTTTCAACGTTTGTGTCATATGTGGCCGTGTTGCTGCTCTGAGACACCTGTGCCCGGTGGATTATGGCACCTTTAAAGATTATTGTCCCCCCCAGTTCCCTCCAGGGACTTGCTGTCGACGCTCCCGCAGGACTGCATGCGGTCTCTCGTTGAATGGTACTGCGCTCTAGGACAGTGCTGTGACACAGGCGATTGTCGTATTATAAATAATATCACAGGTACGGCCTTGGCATGTTATTTCCACTTACATTAACACCTCAACGGCCCTTTTAGCGTATGCTTGCACACTATAATTTGTTTTATACAGAGTAGAAACACATAATTTGTTTATATGAATATGCAAGAACGTAGATTTGGATATGGCCGCCATGGACATATCCTTACCAATTTCGTAGGAATACCGTAAGTGTCTAGGGGGTCGGGCAGGTTCGCGGCTGGTTTGGTCCTTACAAATGTTGAATCTTAACCAATGCCCTTCTGAATATGATAGGAATAATATAAGGAACACTGAACAGTAACTAATATTTTGAGGTCTATTTCAGTCTCATTGTGAGTATAATAGATGGATAAAATTTGTTATTCTTTGTGTCTGCGTGCAGGACTGGCCAGGGACCTGGAGCTGAGGCTGCACGGGCAGCATCTTGCTCAGTCTGTAGTTCTGAAGGCGATAGAGGGCTTTCTGAAAAGCCCTGATCCAAACAAGCCTTTGACCCTGTCCTTCCATGGCTGGTCAGGGACTGGAAAAAACTTTGTTGCCCGACTAATTGCGGAGAACTTGTACCGTGATGGACTGAAGAGTGAATGTGTGACTCTGTTCATCGCTCCGTTCCACTTCCCACATGCCAGGCTGGTGGATGCCTACAAGGTAGGGTCTTCAAGACCTTCTGATTTCCATTTTGGTTTTCCCACTCACAGGGACGGCTTGTTATGCCGTCTGAAAGAATGTCCTAAATATTGCATAATAACCTAAATTATAATTGGCAGATGGACAGAGTCAAATGTTCAGATCAAGTATGACATCTGATACTGTCACATGTTATGTAATCTTGTCATTGCAAAATGGCACAAACCTTTTTTTTTTTTTTTTACTGGATTGCACAACATGAAAAGTTGAATCAGCAAAATGTAAATGATTTCTAGTAAAACAAATAAAACAAAACTATTGAGATAAGATTTGGATTATAAATTAAATGTTGTGTTGTTTTTGCAGGTCTGCATGAAAGTATTATGAATGAAATGAATGTGAATCCATCATTCAGTCACTTGTTGCGGTGGTCTGTGCAGGGCTGGACCAAGGCTTAAGCAAACTAAGTAGCTGCCTGGGGCCCGATCGGCAGATGCCCCCCCACCCCCCAATCTCCAAAATATACCCCTCACCCCCCGATGGGCAACATTTATCTAGACCCCCCTGCCCCTCCCCCCGACTGCTGAAACATACCAAGGAGAACCATCCCACCCCAAAAAAATTGCTTCTGGCTGGAATGGAAGGTTGCTGGTTCATATTCTGCAGGTAGCTGACTAACCATATTACTGTGGGACCCTTGAGCGGTACCCTTCAGCAAGACCCTTTACCCCAAAAACTGTTCCAGGGGTGCTGGATGAATGGCTGACTCTGTGCTATACCCCCAAGAAAACCAAATAATGTACCCATGCCTGTGCAGTTGTAAATAAAACGTATAATTGTAATAACCAATTGGAAACCATGTGAATCAATGTGGTTTGTACACAGATCCAGCTGAAGGAGGCGATCCGGGACTCTGTGGTTCGCTGCCACCAGGCTCTCTTCATTTTTGATGAGGCGGAGAAGCTGCATCCCGGCCTTATCGATGCCATCAAGCCCTTCGTGGACCATTACGACAACGTGGACGGGGTCAGCTATCGGAAGACCATCTTCCTCTTCCTCAGGTTGGTCGTCAGACATAATGAGGCAGGTGCAAGTTATAGGTATAAGTCATGAGATAAGCACCCCAGTAGTGTATGTTTTTTTTAATGCTGTTTTTGAGCCATAAAAAGCCATGTAGAGGAAGGAGTCCTTTTTATACTTAATTGAGAAGAATCTTTTCCCACTGTGTTGTCACAGGGTGTAGGAGTTATGAGACTCTGAACTTACGGAAAAAAAAATCACTGAAACGACATGCTAATTTCACTGTCTTTTAATCCACTTATTTAATTTTTAAAAAGTGTAGCCTAAAGTGTGTCAGTTATTTTGGGGGTGTTTTCAGAGAGTTTCTCCTTTGTCTTGTAAGATGTAGTCCTGGAACACACTGGTCAGGTTCACCCCTCAAAATAACACCACAAGTTTTTACACATTCTTATGACAACAATTTCATTGTAGCTGATGGACTTGTGACTCCAAGTCTTTCACTTTTTTCTTTCATAACCAAATCTGGAAATAGGTCCAGACAAAGTTACACTTGACCATAACATGAAAAGTGCTATTTACAACAAGCTATAGCTGTGCCTTGTAGCTATAATAGTAAAAAAGAAGTTACAGCTTATAAGAAAATACTCTGAATTATCTTTTTTTTTGTACCTGCAGTATATAAAGGCACTGTATTTCAAAAGAGAGATTTTTTTCTTAAGTGAACAAAAAGAGTTCTGAGCTGTGGAAGGTATGTGTAATGCACACGCCAGATTTAATCAAAATCAAAAATGGTGATGCAAAGGCTATTTGTTGGATTAAAATGGAATATATTTGCATATTTTGCAGAACTCTTGGGACTGCTTAAATCAAGGTGTGATTATTCAGATAATAGATGAAAGATTAATTTTGTGATCAGTATGTAAGAACTGTGTGCATGGCGTATATGGGAGTATGAGTGATAGTGTTCAAATATTATAGTTAGTGTCCAAATTGTTTAGTGGTTCATGATCTTTTGGTGGCTGCAGGTTGAATTTATTGCCTATATGATGCTAACAAAATAAATCCATAGATTATTGTGGGAATTAGAGATATATGAGAGGTTTGATCAAATAAGATTAATATGTATCACTGAAGATTTAATCGGGCACAGACTAAGGGAAAAAAAACACAATCAAAGCTGCATTATTTTGCTGTGTGCTTTTCGGAAAAGTGACTTGGTGAATTTCATGTGGTGTTCCCATAGTAACATCGGCGGAGCCGTTATCAGCGAGGTGGCTCTGGACTTCTGGCACTCAGGGCAGAACCGGGAGGACATCGGGATGGAGGACCTGGAGCATCAGCTGAGGTCTGAAGCCCTGGAGTCACAAGGTACCCCAAAGTAAAAGACTGCAATAATAATCATATTCACATTCAGCCTCAACATTTACACATTCATCCCACCTTGTGCCCGTAGCTTCCAGGATGGGCTCTGGACCCCCCGCGACCCGGAAGGATAAGCGGGTTGGAAAATGGATGGATGGATAGATGGATGGATGGATAGATGGATGGATTTTCTATGAGTTTCTGTAGCTTACTGTGTAGCTTTGGATATGTACCATTGTAAGGGTGTGTACCATTGGATACTGGATATGTACCATTGTAAGGGTGTGTACCATTGGATACTGGATATGTACCATTTTAAGGGTCACATAGCTTTTTCCCTTTTCCTGTGATTTAATGTTTCTGCTCATTGGACTAAATCACCGAATGTTTCGGTGCCAAGATTTGACCACAAATACTTTTAAATGAGCCAGTTTCACGTGTCTGTGAATGCCAAACACTCTGCTAATGTCAGATTCTGTCAATGGTATCCACATTCACCTCACACAGGGGTACATCTTTCATGCATAAGCAGTGTTTATTCCTGTAATGCTTAAATTTCCCCTCTGGTTCTCAGGAGGCTTCGCTCAAAGCCAGCTGATGTCAGGCCACCTGATAGATTTCTTCGTGCCCTTCCTGCCGCTAGAGTACCGTCACGTCAAACTCTGTGCCCACGATGCCTACATGGCGCGCGGGCTGCGACCCAGCGAGGAGACCCTAGATGATGTGGCAAGGGCTATGCTGTACTTACCCAAGGAGGAAAAGCTTTTCTCAGCACAGGGGTGCAAATCCATACCCCAGAGGATCAACTTTTTTCTCCCCTGAAAGGGACAGATCTATACCAACAACTCTGTAATCCCCAGAATGAAATGGGTGACAGATAGAGAAAAGGAACAAAGAGTTTGTTTCTACTGAAGGATTCCATCCCTCAACTCTCCTAACTGGGGAGTCTGCTTTGTCTCTGAGGAGACATTCAGTCACGTTGTATGTTAAGGGAGTTATGTTCACCTTTGTTACTTTTATGGTTATTTCCCAAGCATTGTCATGTGTGTTAGTCTACCTACAAGCACTATATGTATGTTAGTCTACCTCAGGTTAAAGCCACTATCACCGGAGTGAGTGGGACAGAGTCTCTCTGAGGTCATTGATATATATATATATATATATATATATATATATACAGCCATGGAAAAAATTGAGACCACTCTATATTTGTAAACAAATCTGCATTTTTAAATCATGGTTTAATTGTGGTTCTGCTGGCAGAAGGCTACGCTGAGCAGCCAGATGGTTTCAAGTTCAAAGTTTCTAAGGCAGCAGTACACAAGAATAAGGTGAAGCAGGAGACACTGGGAACGACCAGAAACCAGCCAGGTAAAAGGTGGAAGCGACATTCTAATGCCAGATGACTGTCAACTTATCCGACAGTTTCTCATGAATCAAAGGATGACATCAAGTGACCTTTGAGAGGAATGGGAAACATTAAGTGCAGGTTTGAAGTGCACTGCTAGGATAGTTTGTATCAGTCTCCTAGAAACAGGACTGAAGTCCCATAAAGCAAGGAAGAAGCCCTTCATTAATGAGAAACAGGGGAGAAGCTGGCTACAGTTTGCAGAAAAATATATATTATTGACAGATGCGCATCCATAAATTTGAGAAATGAGCGAAACAAAATATTGTGCTGCAGTCTCTTAATTTTTTCTGTGGCCGAATACACAAACACACACTATATAATGTTTGTACTTGAGAGGTTTAGCTGCGGAGATAATTTTTTCAGGTGACTATCAGCAACATCCTCTGAGCTAGGGGAAATTTATGTCAGCAGTGATTTGAATTACATCATCTGTGGCTATGTAAATCTGAGTGCAATTTGAATATGTCACAAAGGTTCTTAAAGTGAAAAACACACATATCTCAAATTTAACCTCAATAACTGCTAAATAAGGAAGGAACGTTGAAAAGAGTAGGGGGGAGGAAATTTGCCGGTTTGCATACATTTGAAATTGCATCCTGAGGATGTCGATTTCGAGAGACACGCCGATTTTCAATAGCAGGATCATGAATATGAATTATTTCTTTTTCAATGTGTTTGTTACTGATGTTTGATGTTCTTAATTTTCCAAAAAGGGGGTGTAATGTGCTATTATGTTGGGCAGATTACTACTAGTCATTAATGCTGTTTGTTTTTTAACAACGCCCCTCTAAGAAGGTGATGGCAAACCAGTCAACATATTCAGTGCTCACCATAACCCTCCACGGAGTAAGTGTTCAGATGATCCTTGGATGGATGGATGGATGGATGGATGAATGATGTTTAGTGTTTACATTTTTCAAGTATTTTAATGCATAACTCAACTATCTTGCAAGGTAAAAAAAGTGCAAACATTTGACTGTGCTTTGTTTTCCTGTATTGTATTTTAAAAACTTGACTAAAGTTTTACATCATTTTATTCTATAAATTTTGATGGTATTCTCATTTTTAAAACAGTTTTACAAACGAAATCGCTTTTCGGTTTACAAATTCAGCAATGAAAATACTACTAAATTATATGGATGGAGACATGCAGGTTACTCTGAAATATCGAAACGTTTCTTACTTTACATACACCCGGAAATGTGCAGAACAATTGTATGTTATTAATTATAAAAAGTAAATATAAATGTGATTTTGTCGCATTTTAAAATGCCTGTATTATTCTGGTGAAGTTCATGCCCTTTATCAGCAACCATTCATCACCAAGTATTAACAAAATGTTAGTCGTACTTTAGTTATGTTAAAAATTTTGTGTATAATGCTGTTTCATCTATAACACTTCGGATAATTATGTTGGATTTTGGCCTCATTCGGAAGTTTTTATGATGGTGGCTATAGTCGTCAAAGCCTCTGGACCGTTTAGCCACATAATGGATTAATTGACAGTCTTACCACAAAATCCGATGCGCCAAGAGGCTTTAAACGAAGACATTGAATTAAAAAAAACGTGCTGCTATATGTGTTTGGTGGCTTGCGTCTTCTGTTTTGTGCAGTCATAAATATGAATGTAATCGAA
Source organism: Mormyrus proboscirostris (assembly GCA_026779585.1). Classification (NCBI taxonomy): domain Eukaryota; kingdom Metazoa; phylum Chordata; class Actinopteri; order Osteoglossiformes; family Mormyridae; genus Mormyrus; species Mormyrus proboscirostris. The sequence goes on along the minus strand of JAODKF010000038.1, from coordinate 9,758,077 downwards.
TAACCTGAGCTTCAGAGGCGGACGATAATCCTAATTTAACTATACATTGAAGTACTATGTATTCTTTGAGTATGACAGAGCGATACTGTGAGTAAAGTGGAAATATGAATGCAGATGTTAATATGTACAATGCACATATGATATCAATTATTCTGCTTGACTAAGATGTTTAATTTGTCACAAATAAATAAGCATCAATTTTCGGACAGATAATTCATGTCTGTTACCACGTGATTTCTAATGAACATCGTTTGGGAGTGTACTGACGACTTTATGCGGTTATTTATCTGTTTTACAATTATTCTTTTACAGTCATTTGTTTGTGCTGTACAGTTACACTGTAAATCACACATCTTAGACGCAGCAATGGAAACTCCGCCGTAGCTCCTTGACAGCGGGGATGAGGGAAGCAGGGTTGCGTGAGTAAACGCGTGGTTGGACGTCATTGGCTGACGGCCTCGGAGAGACCGCCTCCCACCGAGCGGCTACCAATGACAACCAGACATCTGTTGTGTGGCGAAAGGAGACCCCTGTGTGCGGTAGCGCTGGTGCAGGGAATGACCCGCAAGGTTCGAAGAAGGCCGCTTAGGGAAGGGGACAATAAACATTAAGTGTGTTTGCTGTCGACATATTTATTTTAGTGTATATAATCTATTTATTTCTTAGATTAGTGAAGCAGTCTCTAACGTAAGGTCGGAAAGCATGACATCTGTCACTTTACTGCTGGCCTTGACGGTCGCTCTGGTGTGTGCAGACTCCACTGTGTATTTTCGGGAGCAGTTTGAAGATGGAGGTAAGTTGTGCTTCTTACTCTTTTGTGCTGTGCAGTGGACGGTGGCTGATCGCTTTCCCGATCGCATGTAAAAAAGCACATGGATGATTGAACGATAACGCAGCTGCTTTGCAACTCCTGCAATCCAGTGCGCTGATGGGGGAGGGGTGACTTGACTTCCCAATTTAGCGGTATATATAAAATCTGGGTTTTTTTTTTTTACCAGGATTCCTGTGCTGTTCGTGGTTTTATACATAATCAAGGTTATAACTAGGATTGCAAATTACTTAATGTATGTAGTAATAATATGTGATGCTGCTGATCGAATCCTTTCGGCTTACAAATTAAACCACAAGGACTGTCTCGGTCGGGTGCTAGTCGGCATACAGTCGTTGATGCTTTTACCACCCCTCCGGTTTAAATGGCTTCACGGCAGCTGGCTGCAGATTGACGCGCTGCAAGACGCTGTTTTCCCGAGTGGGATGGATCATGCTTCGGGGTTAATGGTGTTATGATGAAGCGCCGTTAAAATGACGTATCTAATTACAGACGCATGGAAAAGCCGATGGGTCGAATCCAAACACAAGTCCGACTACGGCAAGTTCATCCTGAGCGCTGGCAAATTTTACGGGGACACGGAGAAAGATAAAGGTAAGAATAAGGATTATTTATCTTGTTTGCTTCTTGAAAATATTACAAAAGGCCAAATGAAATGTTTACCGCTCATATGCAGGTTTACGTATTCTCCACTGCACATAGCGTTTTGCTGATAAGTCCATTTCTTTTTGCCTCTGTAGTGTCATTACCCCGTATTAAAAGACATTTTTATTGTTGTGCCAAGGTAACGGCAATTTTTCTAGTTTTCAGTCAGGTTAGAAGTGAGCATCTTCTTAATGGTGTGTGTAAGAATAAGTTTTTTTTTTTTTTTTTTGAACATCCAGGTCTTCAGACCAGCCAAGATGCTCGTTTCTACTCTCTGTCATCCCGCTTTGAGGAATTCAGCAACAAAGACCAGCCTCTGGTCTTGCAGTTTACAGTGAAGCATGAGCAGAGCATCGACTGCGGTGGGGGCTACATTAAGCTCTTCCCGTCAGATCTCAACCAGGAGGACATGCATGGGGACTCCAACTACAACATCATGTTTGGTGAGACACCCAGCTGCTGCTTCAGCATTGGGATTTTAGGACATCTGTCTGCTTTGAGACCAGTGGGTTTTAAAATCTCTGCCCCGCTCTTTTAGGCCCTGACATTTGTGGCCCGGGAACCAAAAAGGTTCATGTGATATTTAACTACAAGGGGAAGAATCACTTGATCAACAAAGACATAAGATGTAAGGTATGTCATACAACAAAGTAATCTTATGGAGAAACAAGAGAGTGATCATAATACAGTAAAGTGTGTGTGTGTGTGTGTGTGTGTGTGTCATGAGTAAATGCATCAGATTAAAAAACACTTTTAAAATTTTGGGCTGAGTGGTAGATATCTAACATTTGGCTCTTACTGCCCCAGGATGATGAGTACACTCACTTGTATACGCTAATTGTCAACCCTGACAACACCTACGAGGTGAAAATCGACAATAAGAAAGTGGAGTCAGGCAACCTGGAGGACGACTGGGACTTCCTGCCCTCCAAGAAGATCAAGGACCCGGAGGCCAAGAAGCCGGAGGACTGGGATGAGCGGGAGAAAGTGGATGATCCAGATGATATGAAGCCAGAGGTGGGTTTATTTAAGCCAGAAGGCAAATTGATTTTTCTTAAGTGTGAAGTTCTGAATCTGTTAAACTTCCTTTTTAATTGGATTTTAAAAGCCTTCCATCAAATTCATCATTGTATTGCTTTCACACCATGACTTAATTATTCCTCCTAGTCCTCTTATAAATAGGGAATTTCTTGTTTAAGTCCAGGCAAATGTAATATAAATTCATGTGCCTTTCTTTTTGGAAGGACTGGGAGAAGCCAGAAAACATCCCTGACCCCGATGCCAAGAAGCCCGAGGACTGGGATGATGAGATGGATGGGGAATGGGAACCTCCAATGGTCACGAATCCCGAGTACAAGGTAGGTTCCAGAAAAAGGCAGGCCATAGGTCAGTGGGTATCTTCCGTGGTGAGTCAGTCCAGAGACTTGGAGCAGAACCATGTTTCTAATATATTAAATTACCATTAGAAGTCAGGTTTATTATGTAAATAGTCTAGAGTGTCAATATTTTCTATATACGGGAGAGTTTTTACAGTATCTGTACAGAAAGGCTGAAGTTGTAAAGCCATTTAATTACACTTGGTACAGCACATATATGTCTTAAATCATCTAGTCTTGCCACTGTTTTTTCAAAAGTGGATGTTGGGACAAGATAAGTTACTGTTTTTCAGATGTCACACACATTCTTGGTTTTCCCACAATCATCAGGGTGAATGGAAACCTCGTCAGATTGACAACCCTGCCTACAAAGGGAAATGGGTGCACCCGGAAATTGACAATCCAGAATACACACCAGATCCTGAGATCTACAAGTACAGCAGCTTTGGGGTCATCGGCCTGGACCTCTGGCAGGTGCGGCACGTTCCTCTCAGGACCTCAATGTCCACTGCAGCTTTCAGTAATGCGGCTTTTGGTTAACAATTTCTTGATCTGTTTTCACTAACTGTAGTACAGTAAAGGCTGAACAGTAAGTTTGCTTCATGTCCGCAAGCATTTTTCCCCTAAAATTACTGTCTGCGATTTGTTGCAGGTGAAGTCTGGCACCATTTTTGATAATTTCCTGATCACCAATGATCCAAAACTTGCTGAGGAAGCAGGGGACAAGACCTGGGGCTTAACTAAGGTGAAGCATAAGACAGCTTGTTAGTTGAGTTACTCTGTGGTGGTTTGGGTGCATTATTAAGTGGATATTTGTACAGCTAGATATTTTACAGTATTTTACTGTGCGCAGGATCCTGAGAAGAAGATGAAGGAGAACCAGGAGGAGGAGCAAAGAAAGAAACGTGAGGAAGAAGAGAAGAAGCTGAAAGAGGAAAAAAAGGGCAAAGAGGATGAGGAACAAGATGAGGAGGAAGATGATGAAGATGAGGAGGAAGAGGATGAGGAGGAGGAAGAAGAAGAGGAGGAAGAAACAGATTCTAGTCCCAAGGACGAGCTATAAAAACAGAAGAACCATAGGGACCCCTTCTCTCTCCACCACACCCCGGGGTGATTAAAGATCCACCTTTCTGGGCGTCCCATTAGTGTGGGTTTGCTGGGGTTGGAGTCCTTGCTCATACTGTACTGTAGCCATTTCAAGAAAACTAACGCGAGAGGATTTCGGTTTACATCGCCCTGTTTCAGTGGGGCAAATGCGTCCATCCCACTCAGAAGACATTTTGTGTTGAAAGGTATTACCTGCCACTCTACCAACCCCACCTCAGTGTTTCTCTGGTTGATTGTGGGTGAGGAAGGTTTTCTGTGATGTTTTCTGTAAACATCCCCCCCCCCAGTTTTATTTTTAAGGCTGACTAGTCATCCTGTCCATCACGTGTCCTGTTATGGGTCTTTTATCCCTCCCTGAAACTCCTGACATTCCAGTCAACTTAATAAATTATATTTTGAAATGGTACACTGTTAGTAAGGCTAACTCATTAATTTAGGTTTTTTCTTTCTAACGTGAGCTGAGCCAAAACGTTACCGGGAAGCTGACTCCCAGCATGATCGTCTCATTTATACAAACCTCTCAGTTAGCGATGGGCCGCAGACCTCTCTGTGGCATACCAGACCCTCACCCCTGCCCCAAAGGGGTGTTAATGTTCAGAAACGATGGCAGAACCCTCATATAAAGCGAACGCTGGACTTTTCCATAATGCCTCTTTCATCGATTTCTTTTCCCTTTGTCAGTTTGCACTGCTGTACGTTTAATCCTGTATTTGCCCCAAACAAGACGTTAGTCCTTTTTAAAAATATATATTTTATACTATATTGGCAGGGAAGAATGTGCTCACTATGTCGTACATGATATGGTACTTTTGTTGCAGTACAAAATAAATGTAAAACCATACCATCTATTGTTATTTGTCCGGTCTTTTTACTAAGGGTATATTGTTCTGCACTGAAACAGGGGTACGTTATGTCTTGTGTGAGAAGGAATAAAACTGTCGAAAACCAACTTGTCGAATTACGTAAAATTTGTTGCCGTAAGAATATTCGTTTCCTCCCGTAGTTGAAAAACAAGTTATATAGAAGTTGCATCTTTACATTGCACGCGTGTGTATGTGTAACACACCTTAGGGTACATGGATATGTCAGATATTTGGTTGCAGATCTAAGAGTATTGATGAATGTTGTGTAACGATGATGGGACGATCATAAACATGAACGGTTAGTGTTGAACGGTATAGGCAAACAGTTAAAACAGCGAAGAAGTGTTCGAAGTGTAAAATTGAGAGATATTATTTTTTTAAATGTTTAAGGGAACTAAATAGATAAACTAAAGGTTTTAAAACGGGGAAACTTAAGTTTAATAAGAAAATCAACTACAATTACTATACGTTTATTGTTCCATTATAATAAATCCAATTGCTGAATCTAAAATATAGTTCTCGGAAATGACAAGAACAATATCACATTCTGGTTGTAAGTACATTTAGGTACATTAATATATCATTTAAGAATTGGGTGGTGTACTCACTACATTTTCCCTTGATTGGGAAACAATGATCACTGATCACCAAATTCTAAATTCTTTAATAACTGATATTTTAAAATATTGCATTTTAAGCGTACTTTATTGCAAGTAATATTATTATTGCAGTGTTATGTGACTGCGTGTCTCGGCTTTCCCCTTGTAATTCTGGGCATGTCCGATTTGTGCATTTCATACACTGTGTATAAAAATAAAGTCGTTTTCTTGTCCAGATAAACTGAGCTCGTGGGCCTTTACGTGGACAGTGTTGGGGGCGCGGTTGCGGACGCACTCGGGCGGACTCGTGTCTGATTCGGATGCGGTCCGCCGTGACTCCAAGTCACGGGAAAGTCCAGCGCCGCGTTTCGCAGCCGCCCCTATTTCGCCTAGTGCGACGCGGGGATGGACTAGTGGGAGCAGAAACATTATGGCTGCCAGTCTGTCTCTGACTCAGGTAATCCCGTCTCAGAAGGGCTACGCGTCGTTCTTGGCGCGTCCTGCGGCTGCTCCGGGAGCGGCTGTGTACTGCCCGGTGCCTGGCCGGAGTGGGCCGCCGGGTTGTCGTGCGATCGCCGAGAACCCGGCGCTTCTTTCTGGAAGTTTGCGTGATCGGGGGAGAAAAGTTTCTTCTCGGTCTCTTATGGGACTGCGTAAGGGCGTAGCTGGTTCGTGTCACTTCGGGTGCCTGTGAAACTTTTCTCTCTGTTCTCTTCCGTCGTTTTTCGTTTTATTTCTGTCCTTTGGAAAAGTGTTCAGTCGGCGAGCGGTCGGTTGCAAGCTGGGGCGGGTGTACCCCGCGGTGCGGTCCGTGTTGTGGGGGTGGCCGCGGGGCTGTCAAGCCCGTTTGGACGTCGGCAGGGTTAGGCTTAGCTGGTTACCCGGCGGGCTAACGGCGGCCAGACTGTGCGCTTGCCGCCGTTTATTGCTTAGCCGGGCCGCTCCGCCGGTCCTTCCGAGCCGTCCACGGCGGCTCCCACGGAAACGCGGGCCGGTTATCCGCCAAGGCTGTGACCCGGAGACGCGTTTCCGTGGATTAGTTAGCTTGTTAGCTAATTAACCGTTCCGCCGTTGCAGGAGCCCCTCGGCTCTAGACGCTGTGTACAACCGTCCCCGTTGCCGGGTACCAGTGTGTATCCGACTACTTGTTGGACTGTGGTCCCCCGCCCAGATGAACTCGGCCACCCGGCAGAGCCGTGCAGGTCTCGGCTGGTGCGGGTCTGTCAAGCCGCCCGGTGCTTCGTACTCTATAGCGTGGCTGTTATGTCGAGTTCGTGGTTGTGTGGCTGTATGTGTTTATTCAAATCATATCTTGTCTTCATATATGTAGTATTGTATTATTTATATAATTATATTTATAAATGTGTGTGTTGTTTATATACTTATACATGAACAAATTACAAGGGGAAATGTGTGTGTTGTGTATCGTTAGTTTTTATTGATTATATGGTTGTTATCGGTTACATATATTGTGTTAAGAGTTTGTACGGTCATATAGGCTGTGTATATATGATCATGCATGTGTCTATATATGTGTTGTTGCATAGTTTATGTGGTTATATATACTGAGCATATGATTGTGTATGGTAATATGTTGAGATGTAATCCTAGAAATGATATGGTGTGTAGCCCTGAGCAGTTAAGTAGTTTGTTTGGCTGTTATTTGTAGTTTGTATGACTTATACATAGTGTTTATGTGATGTTTGTATATGATGCAAGCCATATTTTTTGTTTATCTATGTATGTGTGGCTGTAGAGTACTTGTCGTTATTGGTTATACATATTGTGTTATGTGGCTTTTTTATGGTTATATATATATATATATATGGACAGTCCGTCATGTCCCCGAAGTCCGGCTGTGTGGGTCGCCGAGTCGGTTCTAGTGTTGCCCCTCGGTATGTGGGTCTTTTTTATTTTTTTGGACATATTTAGCAAATATTAATCTCAGAGATGGATTTTACAAAATTCGCTTATGTTTCACTTTGATTTAACCATAACCTGGATCGTTTTTATGCTGCTGGAAAAAAGAAACCTTTTGGGAGAAACGTTTGAACGATGGCTGTACATAAAAACGGCACCACTGGTCTCACCCTCGGGCTCTCCTGTAGTGTGGCCGTATCCAAATAATCATTTTATTTTGTTGTTACGTTTTACCGTGTTCGTTTTCCGTTGTAAAAAATTTCTATTTTTTTATTTTAAAAAGTTTCTGTAACTGGAAAATTTAGACACAACTTAACAACGCAGATATTTCCACTTTTAACTGTCTTGCTACTTTGAGGAAATGAAACCATTGCACTCGAAGATGTTTCTAATTTAATTTTACCATTTCAGATAAAATATTTGTTGTGTGACTTTGGTTGGCCCCAGGAACAAAATATTGAGTTTGACAGTGTAGGTTATTGTGACAGAAGGATCATTGCATTGTATATATTTGCTTTGGACAAATTGGACAAGTTTATATATTGTTTTTTTTATTGATTTTCTTAAAGGCCAGATAGGGGCTTTTGTGCTGATATGCTGGTTGGATCATTCCTTACCAATAGATCTGAAAACCACCCATAGGCGTATCAAGCTATTCTGTAGCATTATTTGTCACTGTACAGTGTCAAACACGAACTTTTTTTGCCAGCTAACAAACCTATAGATCTCTGTTCACTAGGTCCAGGAGGAATATATAAATCTCGTACCTGCTTCCTCTGAAGCCAAACAGGGGAAGGAGCCGGTCTCTTAGTGAATACGTAGTGTATCCTGAAACTTTATTTACCCTGACCTCTAGCTTTTTGCTAATTCGATGCATTTTTTTCATTTTTTTTAATTATCGCTATTTATATATTTTTTTTAAGCCAGCCCCGTCCCTGTGCTGGGTTTGCCGTTAGCCGCTGGCTTAATCTCTTGGCAGCAGGCGAACAACTGTGATAGGAATAGTGAACAGCCTGATGGACTAGCAATAACAGTATGTGCTGGAAGCCTCCAAGAGGAGAATGATTTGGAAATGCTCACCGCTGTGCAGTTTAGGGGAGACACAAAGAGTCAGTGTTATGGGCTCTCAGCTCTTTTAGTCTTGCAATTGTTTATGAAGGGAAGTGCTTTGGCCAGGGGGAGAGATAGAGGAGAACATGATAAATCGTTTATCATTTAAGCTGTGTCACGGAATTTCTCGTTTTTCCTGGGGGATTTGTTTGGCACACATTTTTATCTCGGGCCTTGAGTATATGCCAGTTTTGCGCTTTGAATCTTTGGATGGCTGTAGTATTTGCCACTTGGTTCAACAGCATTTACTCCTGGCATTTGTGCTGCAAACCTTTGATCAAATATTGCAGTATGTTCAGAAATTGTACCCCCTGTCCCCCACCGGTAACCACAATGACATGGTTTACAGTAATCGGAGAAGTTTAAAGACTTAAGTTGTATTTTTATGTCTAAATGCTTTTTGTGATTGGAAAAGCAGGTGTTAAAATGCACAGGACTGATACAGCGCCCCGGTAACCACATAATAATTCAGACACATTTGGATCCCCTTATGGAAATTCTCTTTTCGTTTACCTCAACTTATTCTCCGTGACGTAGAGACACAGCCACCTGCAGCGGCACCCGTGGAGGTGGGACTCTGGGGCCTGACTCTGGGGCCTGACTCTGGGGCCTGACTCTGGGGCCTGACTCTGGGGCCTGACTCTGGGGCCTGACTCAGGGGCCCGCATATCACTACTCTCCCTAAAAATGGACTAGAACCCAGATCAAGGGCACAGAGGCTTAGCCCTCTGAACCACACCCCTCCCCCAAGGGGAAAAAAAACAGTTAAAAAAAAAAAAAAAGCAACAAAGAATAATACCCTTACCCCCTTCTGCTCAGAACATCCACTTCAGACAGCAGTGATGGATGCTTCCTTCATGCTGTTTTATTCCTTTTTTTTTTTTAAATTCAACAAAACTGCCTTCTTTCTCTCACTGTGCATGCAGTCGGGTTCAGGAAGGTGTTGGTGCTCTATCCATGTCCAGCACTTTATTGCAGATGAGCTAATCGGTGCGCGTTCTCATTGAGCACGGTATTTACATTATTGATGATCCTTCTTGCAGCCAGAGTGGCATTCATCTTTATTTTTACACCCTTGTTTGTTTTGCTTCATTCACGTTTGCTTTGTTTTTGAAGTGCCGGGGGCAATTTGTCTAGATAACAATAGCCATGAATCAGTGCTTATTTCTTACACTGCTTGCTGACGGTAATTATTGTTGTTTGCACACTGGAGATAACTGAAATCCTGTCATGTCCTTTAGCAGTGAAAGGTCTGTGTGGCATTGGCTAAAAATATGCTTGTTTGCTGTGTGACTTAGCCTGTTAAGGATCACGGTGAGTTCATCAAATTCAACCCATTGTGAAAAAATAAAATTCAGCCCACTGTCTTCTGGGAAATGTCTGTTAGGATTTCTTGTGCATCCCGTTGGAAATGATCTAACGTTCGGGAAGTGCTGCACCCTGTCAGTGTATCTTGAATTATTGGAGTTTTCTGGCGATGTCTAAAAGAACTTTATCGTTGCCAAAGCTCTGAATTCACATGAACAGACTGAAGTAAATTAGTTAGACCTCTGAAATTGTCATGTGTGTTTTTTTTTAATTTATTTTTTTATTTTTTTAACCTGTCATCCTAATTCCAGTTAAGTGGCATGCACTTTGAATTCGTTGATCAGTGATGGGAAAATGTACTTCATCTGGATTCTTTTCACTCTCTATTTTGGAAGAATGTGTTCATCCTTTGGTGATTATGCCCCCCACCATTCTCTTAGAAAATTTGCTGCCTTTTTCTAGCTTTGCTAAGTTCTTTTCTGTACCCGGCTTTTCCTGTTATTCCCATGACCCAAAACCCAGTTTACCGTTGAGACTTTGAATGACTTTGGATGTTGTGCAGTCTTGCTGTATATGACAGTTATACAATACTGCTGAAGTGTTATGAAATCTTATTAAAAAGTGAAATGAAAATAGTGCCGTATTGTTGTTTTATTTAAACATTCCTGTTTTTATGATCGGTTTGCGTGTGATAAACTCTGAATGGGTGAATATTATAATTACTTCTAACTGAAGGTCGTAGGACAGTTTGCCCCTGAGCATTTTGCTTATTTTTTTCTGGCTTTGCTTGCGCTTTAGAACGTTTGAAATTTCATAATCTCAACAAAAATAGCTGACGGTTTCATACTAGACTTTAATAATGGGCGGCCTGATGTTGGCAAAAGCCCGCCGACGGGAGGGCTGGGCGTAAATCACGGGCTGGACAGGAAGTGGCCGCTTTCCACTGAATCCTTTCCAGGCTCTTCCTTCATTTGTTTGTTTCACTGTGTGTCTTCTGCTTTCCTCCCCAGCTTTCCAGTGGAAATCCTGTCTATGACAAGTACTATCGGCAGGTAAGCGGGTGCCCCCCCAGGTGCAGCTCTGACCGGTGGTGGGGGGGGGGGGGTTGTGGTGCGGTGCGCTCTTCAGTGTGCCTTTCTTTCTAAGTGCCTCATCAGCCATGAATTACTAATGACTTCGTTAATGGCAATTTCAGAGGAATAAGAGTGAGGGGGAAAAGCTTTGCACCACTTCCGATAAATGTCTGCTCACCCCAGTAACAGACATATTTTTTTTTATGGTTGATGTCATTAAAAAAAAAAAACAAAAACATTATTTCATGAAAAGTGTGTTAACATTCAGTTAATATCCTTGCTGTCTTCACTGGGGGCTTCGCATGAGCTCTTAATGATCAGTATCATTATTTGCATTTTCCTTTGGCTTGTGATAGCAATAGAAGAGATGAATTCCTCTTTTTTTAGTTGTTTTCATGTTCCCAGCAGTGTCTGCCAGTGATGTGCAGTTAGATTTGTGCTTACCCCTGGTGTGCATGTATGAAGTGGCCTGGCCCCCACCCAGGCTGCCCCCCCAGCTGGATGATGGACAGATGATTACAGTATCGTCATAGTTACTATAAGCTTATTTATAATTGAAGTGCTTCTTACAACTTGACATGGGAGACAAAGAAACCTGAGCTGGCATTACATTTAGTTTCCTGTAGCTGTGTGTTCTGATCCCCTGCATGCGGTTAGTGACAGTCGCTAGGCAAACGCAGAACTGCTGCTGGATAGTAGGTGTAGTGATTAATGAATCCTGTGCATGAAATTGCAGCTTTGTGGAAAAATAACATGTAATAATGAAAGTGTATTTTAATGACCGTTCGGTCATCGCCAGTCTCCGCTGGCTTCTTGTGGTGTGTGTGTGAGAATCCAGTTTGTATGCCGGTGCTGATCACACAGGTGGGGCTATGCAGCCCCCCTGCTCTCCCATATGCCCCATAATAAATGCTTTTCCTAGCTGTCCTCATATTTTGAAGCTGAGTACTGCAATTAAAGCCTTTTCACAATCCAGTGCGAGGCAAATATTGCAATATAAATTGTTGGTTCCTGGCTGGTTATATAATTTTGTCTCTGAAGTCATTATAGGCTGTAGAACTTCACCAGGTAGCAATTTCAGCACGACATTGTGGATGTTAGAGTGACTGGCATTATTTTTCTTGAGCCGCTGTTTTCCTGTTGGCTCTGCCCCGCCTGCTTAAAGAGGCTCACACCCCCTTTCAGGTGGACCCCTCTGGAACTGGACACGTTGCAGCCAGCGATGCAGCCTTGTTCCTGAAGAAATCTGGCCTCACCGACCTGACCCTGGGACAGGTACCATCCAGACTGACACCGTCGGTGACCTAAAGCTACCGTCCCTCTGTCCTACCTGCATGCTCTTGACCTTTTGTTTTTTTTTCTTGCACGATATGGTATTCGTTCATCCATTTATTTGTTTGTTTATTATTTCTGTGCTGGCCAGTTTGAGATTCTTGGTAGTTGATTTCTGTTTTCCGTCTGATTTGAGTTTTGATCCAAAAATCTTTTCTTTGAGGTTTTTTCTTCTTAGTGCCAAATTATTTTTCAGTCGTGAAAGACGTGTGTGTGTAGTTGATTACTTTAAAGATCTGCTTAAGCTGTACTTATGCTGTGTGTTTTGTTCACACACACACTCGTATAGTATATAATCTACATACATATTAGCATGTTTGTTGTGTTCCCTGGCTAGCACACATCACACGGTCTGCCCCCTCCCCTTAACCGACCCTGAGACTTCATATTTAGTTATAACCTAAAAAGCCTTGCTGTGCAACAAATTTGTACGTCGCCCTTGGATTTTTTTTTTAAATGCACAAGTCATCCTTTAAGAATAATTCTCCCACTGATGCAGTGCTGGCTTTTTTAAAATTACAGCTTATCTGCCGCGTAGCTTCGTGCGTGCCTGCTGAGAATAGAAACCTGACGTCTTTTCTAGCCTGTCTCGTTCTGCTCTTGCTGCTTTCCATGGCCGTAATACAGTCTCTCTCTTTTCTTCTAACAGATATGGGATTTGGCAGATGTGGAACAGAAGGGTTGTTTGAATAAGCAGGTGGGCATGAGCTCCCTTTCCAGGCACATTGATCTCCAGGGGCCGGATATATGACTGGCACAGATTCAACACGCTCTTGGCTCTCCCTCTCTGCTCTCGCCCTGCAGCAGTTCTTCATTGCTCTGAGATTAGTGGCCTGCGCCCAGAATGGACTGGAGGTGATGCTCAGCAGTCTGAATGTGGCTGTACCCCCACCCAAGTTTGTGAGTGAGAGTTCATCCGCACATTCACGCTCCTTGGTGTTCGGCGCTTGGCCGTAGGGAGGCTGAGGGGGCTCCTCTTTAATTCCGGGTCATTCCTCCGTTTGCCCCCAGCATGACACCAGCAGCCCGCTGCTACCCTCCGGGGGAGTGTCTGTCGACTGCCCGTGGGCGGTCAAGGTGAGAGCTCACACTTATACTTACTTAAACTTCCTGCTTACAATTGCTCCCTTTTTGTGTCTTCTGATAGTTACAAAAACAAGAACCCCAAATGTGACAGTTCATGAAGCTGTTTAATGATCGGCGTCCATGTCATTTCTGTTACGGGGTTCTTTCAGATTTCAGTGTAATATTATCATTTAAGTGTTTTTGTTCATCCATAAAATACTGAAAAGATTTAATGGCTTAATCATAAGACAGTTGCACAAGTTCTGTGACAAGATTTTGAAATTGTCAGTCTGTCTCACTGATTGATGCAATCTGGCCTTTAAGGAGTCTATTTGCGTTATATTCCGGAACTCTAGCAAAGAAGTAAATGTGATCTATTATAAGTATCTCAGCGCCCCCCCCTCCCCCCCCCATCTTCTCCCTTGGCTTACAGTGATCCATTTTCCATAGTCCAAACCAGTCTTTAAGCAGGTCGTTTAGATCTGATCCGAAGCAGTAACTAACCCTGAATCGGCGTTTCCTACTTCCAGCCGGAGGAGAAGCTGAAGTTTGATGCCATCTTCGACAGCCTCGCTCCGGTAAATGGCATGCTGTCAGGGGACAAGGTTAAGCCCGTGCTGCTGAACTCCAAGCTTCCTGTGGACATCCTGGGCCGAGTAAGAGGAGCTGCAGGCTTTGGTGCTGTGTCAGCGTTCGGTAGAGTGCAGTTAAGCTGCCCTGATAATGAAGAGTGCGATTCTTACATCATGGCGAGCGATACGGTGCGATAAAACGATCGTGTCTCACAGGTATGCGCGTGCGTGGTTAGATCAATTGAAGGTAATGTGCTGTTCAGAGGCAAATATTTTTCTTTCTCTGTTCATTGGACTTAGTAACGCCGTTGGTCATTTAGAAACTGATAAACAAAAATATGGAGTTGGTGTGATTTTTGTTGCCAAGTGAATTGTTATGGGCCTGGCCCACCTTTTTTTTAATTTTTATAATTCGTATAATGTTAGGCCACCAGGGGGGCGGTGTTGACATGTTTAAAAAAAAAAATAGCAACCTGAATGGATGGGTTTCTCAAGATTGACATG